>MCFH01000046.1:0-448832 GCA_002104945.1 Piromyces finnis
AAAAAAGAAATAATATGATTGACTATCAAATTATTACATATATACCTTTTTCTTTTTTGTAATTAATATTAAAAAATTTTTTTCTGTATTTTTGAAATATTTAATTATTTTAATATTAATCTAAATTTTAATATATACATACAATTTAATTAATATATATATAACTTTATAAAAACTTTATAAATTCTATTTTTAAAATTGTTTTAGTATTACTATTATTCATATAAAGAGGTTTTTCATTCTGGTTTTATTATTAATATTATTATTTATTATTTTCTATAATAGGATATAATCTTAAAATATATAATTTTTTTTATTTTATTTTTAGGTAGAATTTTAAGATAATCCTTTTTTATGGATAAAGTTTTTCCAGAGAAAATTTTCTTCCAGTATAAAAAGTCTAGTTTAAAATAACTCTATTTGTAATCATTGTGGCTTGACTTATTCTATAGTATTATAGAATGAAAAGAAAGCAATGGGAAATAAATATATATTTCAATATTATTTATTATATATTAATTAATGTTATGTAATATAACTTTTTAAATAAATTTATATATAATGTAATATTTATTATGTATTTAATTTACATATTATAATTTAATTAGTTAAAATGAAAGAAATCTTCAATATCTTTTTTTAAAAAATAAAAAAATTTTTAAAGATATATTTAAATTAATTTACAAAAAAAGAAAGAAATATAACTTTAAAATATATTAAATTTTAGATTTTTATTATTAATATATTATATACAATAATTAATTTATTTTTTTATATTCTAGATTTAAATAATGTTTTGTGTAATCTTTCTATTAATGTTAAAATTTCTAATTAATTTATATTAAAAAATGATATTAATATATAATAAGATTTTTATTCAATGCTTTAATATCAAAATAAATCTCATCAAATTTAGCCAACTATATTGGAAGATAGTAAGCGTTGGTCTATGGTTATTGGATAGAGAGGTAAAAAAAATATATGAGTATTATTTTTTAGTTTGTTTAAAAAAAAGTGCTATAGGAAAAAAAGAGAAATATATATATTTCATTATTATTAGTATTACTTTATTATTATGAGAATTAATAAAGGTATTTAATATTTTATTGGATAAATTTGCAATTGGTAATGCTAATTTATTAATGAATTTTATTTCAAAAAATACCTTTAAATAGTTTTATGTCAAACATTTTATTAATGATCGTCTTTCTAAGTTTTATGATAAATAGAAAATTTATTATTTTTTTTTACAAATTAATAGAATTCAATATTTTTAAAAAAATATAAATTATATAGAATTATGTTGATAATATGCATCAAATGTTACTCTAAGCCATTTTAATTACTTTACAATATAGTATTTCATGAGATTTAATTTAAATTATTATTCATTGAGTATCATTTTGTATATTTATGTTCATTGTTCAATATTTTATATAAAATAGAGTAAATAAAAAGAGCTTGAAAAAAGAAAAAATATTTTTTGGATAAAAGAACTATAATTTCATAAAATTTATTGAACTTTTAAATTAATAAAGTTTAAAATTTTAATTTAATTCTTTAATAAGCATATAAATTAAAAATACACTTTTAATTTAAAATGTATAATTAATAAAGTATTTGTGTAATATTTGAGGAATATTTTTTAAATTAAATTTCAAATTTCCTCTATTTTTTTTTATTTTTAAAAAAAGTAAATAATTAATTTCAATTTTACTATGAAGAAAAAGATAATAATTAATTTTTTAAAAAATAAATAGGAGATATTAATATGCCATCTTATTTATACTAAATTATTATTTAAAAGTTTTACAAGAGATTATTAACGCTTTTTACACTATTTTTGAAATGTATATTAAATATAATAAAAATACAGAAAATCATGATAAATAATAAATAGTTTATAACGTTACCATTTAAAAACAATTAATTTTTTATATGTATATTATATAAAGTTTAACATAATGACTATATTATTTATTTATAATCTTTAATATAACTTTATTACTATATATAGAAGTCTTTATATATTACACATTTTATTATCCACTTTTGAAACTTTTTATTTAATTAAATAATAAAAAAAAAAAGAAACATTAATACTATATTATAAACATAATTAATTTATTTGGGCTAAAAGCTTATTTAATTTTAATATTTTATTATAATATATTTATTATATATATTAAATAATTTATTTTATTTTTTGGCTAGTACTTTAAAAAAAGTTCTTTTTTTTTTTTTTATTAATTAATTAATTATTTTTTTTTTCAGTTTCATTCTATCTTTTTTTTTTTTACATCCATATATTTTAGTATATATCAATATATTTAATTTATAATGGATCGTTTTACTCACTATTGGTTGTTTTAATAATCTATTTTTATTTTGAAATTAAAGAATATTATAAAAGTTTATTTATAAAAGTCTAATTATTAGATTATATTAAGAGTTGTTTAATTTAGGTTTATAATTATGTCAACTTTATTAATATATTTTATGATAAAGAACTAGGTTTATAATTATGTCAACTTTATTAATATATTTTATGATAAAGAACTACTTGCATTCTTCTCAAACTACATGTATTTATACATTTACATTATGGCTTAAACATATAATCAAATACAATATATACAAATACGTTTTAATACATTTCAATACATTTGAATACATGTGACATAACGTTTCACATATTCTAACAGATTACATCATTTATAAATTAATTTATTCATGTTTTATGAAATTTGGTCTATATTGACTATTGAATATAATGTAATATATCATTGTATTATTAATTTTAAATTCTATTTTCGATTATTTTATTAATATAGTATGAAATAATTAATTTAATAATTTTAAAAAATCACCAAAATAATTCTAATTGAAATAAAAAGATTTTATTGTCAATTGTTATGCTTTGGATTTTATTCTCCTCATCCTTTTTATCTTTATCAAAAAGAAACAATATTTCAATTATAGTATAATTAATAAAAGTATATCTAGTATTGATAATTACTTTAATGTTCTATTGTTAAAACCATATAATTATAAAAATAGGTTATAAATTTATATTGGGCTAGAAATTTCTTTTTTTTTATTTCAACTAATTAAATTTCCATATTTAGAAGAGCAGTTATTTAAAATTTAATTATCTAAATTAAAATAACAATAGAATAGGGGCAGACAATATTAATCTTTAAAAAAGATGACAAATATGGTTAAATTAAATAAATAAATTAATTTCTAACCTATTTTATTATATATAATAAACTTTTTAAACTTGAAAAAATATTTAATTAATAATTGTTGTAAAACCAAGATCGGAGCCAAATATTTTATCCAATAAAATCTAAATAAAATAATTTCAAAACTTTTTTAATAATGAATAAAGTTTTAATAAATATAAAGTTTTTCTATTAATTTAATTTTAATATCATAACTATTAGTAATGGAGTAAATTACTAAACATTAATATAATTCTAATATTCCATTTGTGTTAGAATTATTACATTGCAAACAAATAAATTAAAAAAAAAAATAGTCTTTTTTCTTTATTTTACTTTACCTATTTATTAATGTAAATTAATGTATTCTGTTGTACATGTTTTAAATATTACGATATCAAGTTTTTCTTTACTTCATTCCGATGATCCATCATACTAAATTTTATTATAATGTAAAGGATATGCCATAGTCATACAAATTATATAGTATTGCTGATAAATCGCTTTTTAATTATTTATTATAATATTCTTAATAAAATATATTATGAATGAGTTTCTATTAATTTTCTTTTTATTTAATTAACTGTAAAGATATAATTTTCCATAAATAAGTATTGGTAAAATCTAAACATATAAGATTGTCATTCGAAAATTTGAAATAAATATTAGAAGTGTCACGTTTTAATTAAAAATGAAAAAAAGTAGTCTTTTAGAAAAAGATCATGAGACTTATTCTATATGAATTAATTGTTCTCGTGTCAGAAATTCTCATAAACTAATTATATGAAAAGAATTTAATAATAAGAATAATAAAATGTTCAATTTTAAGTCTACTTTATACTTTATTTTCTTTATCCGCTTAGTTTTAACCTGCCATTTTGTTAACTTTACCAACTTTTTTTTTAAAAAAATTAAATTGAAAAGTTAATCTTAATATTTGTTTATTATTAGTTAGGATAGATGAATGAATCTTTATTATTTAGTACTATTTATTTTTGTTTATTATAGTAATAAGATAATAAGGTAGCATGGAATAAGAAATAAATATATAAAAACTTTTTATTTATATATTATAAAATTATAAATAATTTTTTGTTATAGATAAGATTTTTCCATCGATTCTTATTCATTTGTAATATTGTCATTTTTTGTTATAGTACGTTAATCTAATAAATATACAATATTATTATAAGTTATTTAAATGATTATGATGGATTATGCCTATATGCCTATATGCCTCTATATAAAAAGAATTTTATTATACCATTTTTTTTAATTGACTTTCAAGTTATGTAGACTTACCTACCATAAAAGAAAAAATCATCAAATTCAAATTTCATATATAGAAAGAAATAATATTCTATAAAAAGTAATAATGATTTCATTATATAATGCCTTTTTTTTTTTATAAAGAATAGGAATACCTTTAAAGAATATATTCCTTATTTTTAATGAATAAGTTTTACAATATATTATTCTTATCGATATATCTTAACTAATAAGAATTAAAAATATTATAATGGTATTAGTAAAATATGTTGTGAAATATAAAACAAGATGTGTGTTTTTTTTTTTTTTTCAGTATAGTTTATTGGTATAAATTGTCAATAATTCATAATTCTGTTTTCTAAATCAATGATTGATTATATAATTAAATATTTATTATGTTAATAAAGCAAGTATATCAGTATTAAATTAATTCATCCTTTTTATGGTTTAATGTTATTAGTAATTTTTAAAAAAATTACGTTTATAGGTTAAGTAATTAATCTTGAATTTAGATTACATACTTTTTAAAGGATTTCTTTTTACCAATATATATATATATATATATATGTATAATAGTACAGGAAAAAAAAAGCATCTATATACTATAATAATAAAGCCATTTTATTCAATATATAATATAATTAGTATCGTTGGATAAGTATTTTTTTAATTAATAATATTATATTTTGGTGTTTATTCTAAATATTAATAAATCTAGTAAATAAAATATATAGAAATATTATAAATATAAAACAAATAATATATTTAAATATTTCAAGTAGCATTCATTAAATTTTAGTAATTCTTTCAGTTATAGAAATTATTTAATAGGCATTTCTATTTCTATTATTTATAAAAGTAAATTTAAACTAAATTTTATTTATTGTTAAATAATTTATTATTAATGATAATTTTCTTTTTCTTTTTTTTTTTTTTTTTTTTTTTTTGAAATAAAGAATAGACTTATATTAGCAATAATAGTTTTTTAGTAAAAAAAAAAATATTTCAAAAGATAGTAATAATTTTATACTACAGGTGGGAAATAAAATAAAATTAAGAAGCTTGATAAAATTTTCTATTTATCATTATATTATTACAAAGTAAAAGAAAAACTTTATGCAAAAAATTATATATATGAATGATACACTTATTCAATAAAAGGATAAGAGAATGATAAATTTTAAAATGATAGAAAAAATATATAGTTATCCTTTAATTTAAAACATCCTTTTTCCATTTAATTTTAACTTTAAAAAAAAAGAGAATTTGATCACAACACTTCAAATTTTAATTTTTTTTTCTTTTTTATTTTTTGTAAGTAATAATATTATATTTTAGTATTAATATATAAAAATATTACTTAGGGTATCATTAAAAATTAATTTATTTGAATTAACTATGCCTATACTAATAATGAGATGAGTTTATAAATGACCACCGTAACCAAATACCAAATTATTCAATGATGGATAAAATAAGTTTTAAAAAATTTATAATTTAAAAAAATTTTTTTGAATTATTTATCTTATCAGAATCAAAAGGAATGAACCATTTTTTTTTACTATTGGTTTATATAGAGTTTATTATAAATTATACTTTTTGAAAAATATTCTTGTTTAATTATTATAAAATATACTCTATTATTTTATATATAAATTCTTTTTAAATAAAAACCCGATTGCTTGAATGTTGTATATATGAAAAGCTTGTATTAACGATTAAGTTTCTTTTAATATACATTTTGAAAGAAAAAAAGAATAAACTATTTATTTTTAGATCATGAATAAATATTAAAGATAACAAGGAATCTATTTTTATTTTTATATTTTTATAGAAAAAAATAACTAAATAAAATTATGTTTGATTATATATAATATACTTTTTACCCATATTAAAAGATACTAATAGATATTAATAAGAATGATAAAAAAACATTATTAGCAATTTATCTATTTTTTTCATCTTTTTTTTCATTTTATATTATAAAACTGGAAACAAATTTTGAATAAAAAAAAAAAAAGCTTATTCTTTTTTTAAAATATATTTAATTTTTTTTATTATTAAATAAATTTATTTTAAAAATATTGATAATATTTTATATAAGGATAATTACTGCTTTTTAAATATATAACCTAAAAAAAAAAGATAACATTATAACATTATATTATAGTTGTATATTATAATAATAGAAAATGTTTATTATTTTAAAAGATTATTATAGGCCTTTTTTTCTTTTCTTTATTTTACTTTTAAAGTGGAATTATTAAACATTATTAAACTTTTAACTTTTTAAAAATTAACTAAAATCGCCAATTTTAAAAAAAAATGAATTCTAATTATAACATACGTTTTTTTTTTTTTTTAAGTATTCACAATTTAACAAAGTTTTATATTTAATTTTAATAATCTAATAATTATAAAATTATTCCTATAATTATTTTAATCTATAATTATTATAATAATTATTAATCTTTATTATTTTTAATTATTTAATAAAATAACTTTATTCAACTTTTTTTTTTTGTATTCTATTTACCTATTTAATTATTCAACTATTTAAATATTTGAAAGTATTATATAAGTCAAAATGAGATATAAAGAGAAATATAAATATTAATTTTTTGTTTTAATGTTTTAATAATATATATATATATAATTTAATTTTTCCTATTAAATCTTAACATGTATTTCTCATCTTTCCCTAATGCAAACTATATCAAAAAAAATTAAAAAATTTTTAAATAAGGAATTTTATTGATTAAAGTTTATTATAAAATAATAATAACCATGTCATTAAAAATAAGATTAAAGTTGTAGTATTAAATAAACAAAAGTAAAAAAATAAAAAGTAAAGAATAAATCAAATTTTTTAATAAATTAATAATAATAATAAAATAATAAAATAATAATAATAATAATAATAATAATAATAACAATAATAATAATAATAGATAATTATATGAAATATAATTAAAAGATTGGAAAAAAAGGAAATAATTTTAAATTATTTTCCATTTATATTAATACTTTTCATTACATCATATTAAAATAGAGGAAATAGAGAAGGGAAAAAAAAAGATACTTAATTTAAATTTTTAATTGTATATATTTTCTGTACATATATAATATAAACTATGGCTAAGAAAAAGGATACAGAAAATACAAATAAAAATGAAGAAGTAATCAATAGTCCTTTTGCTTTTACAAAAGATGAATTATATTCATTATGTGATCCAAAAAATATAAAATTATTAGAAGAATATGGTGGTGTTAATGGATTATTCATAGGTTTACAATCATCTCCATCATTCGGTTTAAGTTCAGCAGAAACAGATAATTTTGAAAAACATGTTAGTAAAGAGGATTGTAAAATTAAGAAAACGGCTAGTCAAATATCAGTTCTAGCATCAAATGTTGGTTAGTAGGTTAATTAAAGTTAAATATTATTATTATACAAAAAATATATTTATATAAATATTTAATACCTTAAAAAAATATTATATTTTTATACAAGAAAAAAAAAAAAAAAAGAAAATTATTTAAAAAAATTATATATTTAAAATCAACCATAAATTAATTTATATATTTATTATTTTTATGTGAATTATGATAATCTTTAAATTACCATTTATAAACGCATCAACATATTACTTTTTTTTCGAAATCATCTTCAAATGAAATATAAATAATTATGTCAATATCATAATCATGTTTTAATTTTTTAAAAATAAATAAATATAAATGTTAATGGGGAATAAAATTGATCATCGGAATATTATTTAATACGATATTAAAAATATATCTTTTTGAAATATCATTAATATGTGTTGTGGATTAAAACTATTTTAATTCTGTTATCGATAAAATTTGAAATTTTATATTCAATCTCATTAAATTATATATAATCGTGTATATAAATCATTTATATATTATCATAAAATAATAATATAGATGATGTACATGACAACCAATTTTGTATAAGAAAAAAAGTATTCGGTGAAAATAAAGTACCACCAATTAAACAAACGTCATTATTAGAGTTGATGTTAAGTGCTTTAGCTGATAAAACTATGGTAAATATTTTTAAATAGTATTAATATTATAGAATAATGAAATAATTGTAAGAAATTATTATCATTGTATTAGAAAATAAAATAAAATGATTTATACTATTCGTTAAAGATATTATAATTTTTTATTTTTCAATTATTTTATTTATACCATCATCATTAAAATTTTAATTTTTATTTTTTTTACACCACCACCATTTTCCTTTTAATTTAATATGTATAAAATTCTTTTATAAAAATTGTATTTTTTATATATAAATATAATAGATTATGTTATGTATAGCTGCATGTGTTTCATTAGCTATTGGTATTTATCAAGATACAACTTCAGATGATGATGAGCCAAAAGTTCATTGGGTTGAAGGTTGTGCTATTTTAGTTGCTGTCTTAATTGTCGTTTTAGTTGGAAGTATTAATGATTATAATAAGGAAAAACGTTTCAGAAAATTAAATGAAAAGAAAGAAGATAGAATGGTTAAGGTAAAATTAATAAACTATTTTTTTTTTCTTATTTTTATAATAAAGATTTCCATTTTATAAATATATAATTATTTCTATAATAATAATAATAATAATTGTTATATTTTTAATATATAATTCAATTTTAAATGATAAACCATTCCTTTTTTAAAAAAAAAAATCAAATTCATGATATACCTCATTCGTATTATAATATAATATTATATGATAAAAAAAAAGGCTTTTAGAGATGGACAAAATACTTTAATTTCAGTATATGATGTACAAGCTGGTGATGTTTTATTATTAGAACCAGGAGATATTATTTGTGCTGATGGTGTTTTAATTGAAAATCAAAATATTCGTTGTGATGAATCTTCATCTACCGGTGAAAGTGATACTATTAAGAAGAATTTAACAGATGATCCATTTATTATTAGTGGTAGTAAAATTTTAGAAGGAATGGGTAAATATATTGTTACTGGTGTTGGTACTAGTTCTTTCCACGGTAGAACTATGATGGGTAAATACTCTGTATATAATAAAATCTATCTAGAAAAATTAACATGTGTCAATAAATTGATATAATAATAACATTTTTATATATAAATTAAAAATAAAAAGGTTTACGTGTTGAACAAGAAGAAACTCCATTACAAGCTAAATTAAATGTCTTAGCTGAACAAATTGCTAAAGCTGGTGCTCTCGCTGCCTTACTTATGCTTATTGTATTAATTGCCAAATATATTATTATTATTATAGTAACTAATTACTGTGATGATGATGTATGCCTTATATTTCATATTTCATATATATTTTTTTTTTAAAAAATATTCTCAATAATGAAAAAAAAAAATTCCTCTTATTAATATATTTTTATTATTTAATTTAATATGTTATATAAACTAATATACATAATACATATATATATATATTTGAAAAATTAATAACATCAACTAAATTTATATATTGTTTTAGAATTGTTCATTCCAAAAAGTATTCGCACAAATTACTAACATTGTAATTGCTGCTATTACAATTATTGTCGTAGCTGTTCCAGAAGGTTTACCATTAGCTGTTACATTAACCTTAGCTTTTGCTGCTACAAGAATGATTAAAGATAATTGTTTGGTAAGATTAATTGCTTCATGTGAAATTATGGGAAGCGCTACTGTAATTTGTTCTGATAAAACAGGTACTCTTACTGAAAATAAAATGACAGTTGTAGAAGCCATCTATGGTAGAAATGTTCATGTTGCTGGTGATACAGAAATTAGAAAATCATCAAAGATTCTTAGTAATCTTTACATTAATAATCCTATTATGCAGCAAGGTGTTCTCACCGGTACCGAATTATTAAAGATATTGCTAGAAAATATCTCAATTAATTCTACGGCATTTGAAAATGTAGATGAAGAAACACATCAAATTGTTTTCATTGGTTCCAAAACTGAAACAGCTCTTTTGAATTTCTGTCAAAAAATGGGTGGTGATTATATGGCCTATCGTGAATCTAAATACATTAAACAAATTCAAACTTATCCTTTCTCATCTGAAAGAAAAAGTATGACTACTTTAATTGAAATTAATTTGAATGCAGAAGGTATTGAATATTCCGAACCAATATATAGAGTTCATATTAAGGGTGCTAGTGAAATTGTTTTAGGTTATTGTTCTCATGCTATTATATTACCACATCCAAAGGATAGACAAGGAGAAGTCATTAACCAAGAAATTGATGAAAAATTATTAAACGATTTCAATGAAAATGTTATTAAGAAATTCGCTGAAAATAGTTTAAGAACAATTTGTTTAGCCTATCGTGACTTAACAAAATCAGAATACACTGAACTTTTAGAAAGACTTAAAGTTGATGTTGAAAAGGAAGAAAAAGAAAAGAAAGAAGCTTCTGAAGCTACTCAAAAGGAAAATGATGATGTTGTTGAAATTCAAATTGATCAAGAAAATACTAAAAAGGAAATTGATGAAGAAACTCTTTTATCTCATCCAAATGCTTTAAAATATTTATTAGAAAAGAATTTAGTTTGTTTAGCTATTGTTGGTATTGAAGATCCAGTTAGAGAAGGTGTACCAGAAGCTATTAAGATTTGTCAAAGAGCTGGTGTTTCTGTTAAAATGGTAATAATAATAATATTATTATTATTATTTTTAATCAATATAAAATTTTTTTTGGTTTATTTAAAATTTTATTATTTATATATTTTTATCTAATATTATTATATTATCTTTTTTTTTTTAAAAAAAAAAGGTTACTGGTGATAATATTGATACTGCTAGATCAATTGCTAAAAAATGTGGTATTTATACTAAAGGTGGTGTAGTAATGGAAGGAAGTGATTTCAGAAAATTATCATCTGATGAAATGGATAGTATTGTAGGTAAATTACAAGTTTTGGCTCGTTCATCTCCTATGGATAAACAATTATTAGTACAACACTTGAAGGATGTTGGTGAAACTGTTGCTGTAAATATTTTCTATTTTAATTATTTTTTTTTAAAAAAAAAATATAAAATATTGAATGAAAAAATAACAATAAATTATATACTTAATTTTTTTTTCTTTAATTACAATTTTCTATCAAAAAAAAAAAAAAAAAAGGTCACTGGTGATGGTACAAATGATGGTCCTGCTTTGAAACGTGCTGATGTTGGTTTTAGTATGGGTATTTCAGGTACAGAAGTTGCAAAAGAAGCTAGTAGTATTGTACTTATGGATGATAACTTTGCTAGTATTGTAAAAGCTATGCTTTGGGGTAGAAGTGTTAACGATAGTGTAAAAAAATTCATTCAATTCCAATTGACAGTAAATGTATCTGCTGTATTATTAGCTTTCATTAGTTCAGTAATTGATGGTAATGAATCTGGTGCTTTAACTGCTATTCAACTTTTATGGGTAAATAAAAATTATTATTAAAAAAATATACTATTTAAATAATATATTCTTAGAAAAAAAACAAAATACTGATTATAATATCTTTAAATATTTTTTTTTAAAATATACATTTATTTATTTACAACATAAAAAGGTTAATTTAATTATGGATACTTTAGCTGCTTTAGCCTTAGCTACAGAATCACCATCCATTGATTTATTAGATAGACCACCAGCATTAAGAAATGCCCCATTAATTTCTATTCCAATGTGGAAAATGATTATTAGTATGGCTATCTTGCAAGTTATTGTTGGTAATGTACTGTTATTCTTGGGACCAAAATTATTCAAGTATGTAATATATATTGTATATAAAAATTAAAAAAAAAAAAATTAAATTATTTTTAAAGTCATTTTATATTACAAAAAATATATGAATATAATAAATTAAATATTATAATTTTTATATATAAATTTTAAATCTCAATAGATTTACAGAATTAGATAAAGTTGGTGGTATTATTAAAACGAAAAACAATATTAAAGATTACTACAATAGAAATAAAGATAGAATTGGTAAACCATATCGTAAATTTGAAGATATTATTGAAGATCAAAAGAAAACAATTAAAACTATGGTATTTAATACATTTGTATATATGCAAGTCTTTAACGAAATTAAGTAAGTCATTCTTTTAATTATTATTTTATTATTGCTAACTATTAAATTAAAATATAAAATTATATTACGTTTTTTTTTATATACTTATAGATAGAAATTTTGAATATATTTATTAATTTTTTTTTATTTTTAATTTTTAAAAAAAATTTAAAATAAATTAGTTGTCGTGTAATTACCAATGAATTAAACGTTTTCAAAGGTATTCATAAAAACCCATACTTCTATTGTATTTTCTTATTTGTTGCAATTGCTCAATTCTTTATCGTTCAATATGGTGGTACTATTTTCCAAACTATTAAATTATCATGGTGGCAATTCCTTGTTTGTATTGGTATTGGTGTGTTCTCACTTCCATTTGCCGTTTTCATTCGTTTAATTCCAGATAAGTGGTTCTATTGTTTCTTTAAGAACCAACAAAAAGTAGTACCAAAGAATACTGAAGAAGAAGATGATGATTTAGAAGGTAGTAATAATAGTCTTAACTCCATTTCAGAAAATAAAACAACACTTAAAGTATTCCGTACAGTAAGAGGAGGTCGTTTAATTTCATTATCCTCTATGAATGGACTTAACGGTTCACAAAAATTAACCTATTCTAACAGTTCTCTTAATTCAACAAGTGGAAGTAAAAAGAGTTTAAATAAAAATAATGATGAAAATATAAAAAAGTCTCAAAATATAGTTATTGAAATGCCAAATAATGAAGAATCAAAACCAGTTGATATTGATGCATAAAATCTAGAAATTATATATATTTAAAAAAAAAAAAGAAAAAAAAGAAAAAGAAAAAATTATAAATTATATTATATTCATATATGTATATATTAGAATTCTCATAAAAATTTTGTATTTATAATATATTTTTAACAAGTATATCCTTTTTTTTTATAAAAAAAAAAAAAAAAAAAAAACAGCATTATAACACATTATTAAATTTCTTTTTATTTTCTCGGACTAATTACAATATATTATATATATAATAAAAAAAATAGTATCTTGTAAATACAACAATTTAAAATAATATTTATTTATATTTATTTTAAAATATAAATACTATAGTCAATAAAGAATAAATATATATAAATCATGTATAATAATTAAATCATTATTCAATAAAATAACATTAAAATTATAATTATATTATTATTATTATTATTATTATTATTATTATTATTATTATTATTATTATTATTATTATTATTATTATTATTATTATTATTATTATTATTATTATTATTATTATTATTATTATTATTATTATTATTATTATTATTATTATTATTTTAATTTTTGTTTTCAATTGTTATTCAAAATTTTTACATTATTATTACAATTTGATTTATTTATAATATTTTACTGAAAATATTCTAAATAAATTGAATTTCAATTACAACTATTCTTTAAATATAAACATATATATTACATTATTATTCTTTTTTTTAGACTAGGAAAATAATACATTTCTTGTATTTATTCATTTAATTTGAGATCTACACATGTTAGATAGAATAGTAGTCAGAGAAAAATTTTTATTGAATGGGGTTCCAATACAAGTATAACAAGAAGTCATTGGAATCGAATATATATCGATGTAAAATATTGAGTCTATATTCCTAGGGGATCTATTAAAATTGATTAGATTTAACAACAAAAATTGTACATTTATTATTCCAAAAGGCGTTTCATTAAAATTAGCCCAATCTAGAACTAGATTGAGCATCTTTTAAAGGTTCTTCTTTCAGGCTGCAATTAGAACAATGCCATCAGCAAAAAGGCCACCACCACAACATTTATTTCCTAAATTAACACAAAGCTTTCCACATTTATTTAAAATATTATTGAGGAAAAGATTAAATAGTATAGAAGAATAGGAGAAAGATGGCATACACCATGATTAATAGGAAATTCCTTAGAAAGCATATCCAAGAAACTTGCACGTTCATTTGAGGTAGAGTAGAGATTATTGAGAAAATCAAAACATTTACCAATACATTACATTATATGCAGCAGCCAAAATAAAATATAAACATAAATTTCAAAAAATATATATTCCTAAAACACAATATTACTAACAATATATAATTTTATTTTATTATTTTTATATATATTATTATTATTATTATTTTATTTCATTTTATTAAAATTACTAATTGTAATTTTTTAATATGATTAAAAGAAATTTATTTTTCTTTTATTATTTAATATAATATTACATAATCATGGTTTAAAAAATTATAAATTTTATAAAGAATTATGATTAATGTTTTCGTTTTTTTGTTTTTTTTTTTTTTTTTTTTTTGTTTTTTGTTTTTTTGTTTTATTTTTTCACTATAATAAAAAAAATAAAAAACAAAAAAATACTGGATTATAAAAACAATAATAATAAATATTTATTTATGATGAAATATATATAATGTTTATAATTTAAAGATTTCGAAGTGAAGAAGAGTTACAGCAAAAAGAATAAAAAAAAAAAGGTAATATTATTTTTGCATATATAAAAATTATAAATAGTAATGTGTGTTTTATTCTTTTTCTTTTTTTTTTTTTTTTTTTTTTTTTTTTGTTTGCTTGCTTGCTTTACTGTTTTATATATTGCTTGGTTTTTCTTTTCTCGTTTTTAATATTAATAATGTTTCATAATTTCTATCGAGATTTAATTCAATGTATTTATTTCCTATTTAATTACCGTATTTATTCTATTTAAAATATAATAAAATATATTGTTAATATATTGTTATTGCTTTTATATATATATTTGTTTGTTTTATCATTAATTTATATATTTACTTGGAAATCTTGCATAATATCTGATAATTTCATACTACCAGAAGTAACAATTTTTCTGACCTTTTATAGTGTATAATAATTAATATTTAAAAAAAAAAAAATTGTTAAAACCTCTATAAATATAATTGTTATCTTATTATTTTCTTGATATTTACAGATTCAATATCATCAGAAGCTTGACCAACAAACTTTCTAGCAAAATCTGAGGCATGGTAACTAACTTGACCAACAACATCTGAGAATGAGTAAGAAGAAGTACTTCTTGATTGGTTTCCACTAGTATTGTTGGAATTACCACTTTTATTTATTAATACATATTTTTTCAGTATAATTTATTGTTTGAGTATCGTTATCTATTTTTATATTTTTAATTAATAAACTTTACTTACTTGTTTTCATCTCTACCAAAGTAACTTGAACTACCAAAACCAGTTTGACCTTCAAATTGCTTCAATCTTTCTCTGGCAGCAGCACTTTTATAAATTGAATGTAATGAAAATATATGAAAATAGAAAGAATTAATAAAATGGCATAATTAATATAATAAACAATAATAATATGCATTTCATCTTACTTTTCTTGTTCATCGTATTGACCTCTACCAAAGAACATATCTGAACTAATACCCTTACATTTATTGAATTTTTCTTGGGCAGTAGTTTCACTTTGATTGTTATTATTATAACTATTACCAGTACTACCAAACTTCATACTACCAATACTATTATTAGAATTACCAAAACCACTGGATGTATTATTGTTATTATTACCAGTGCTACCAAAACCGCCGGTACTACCAAAGCCCATTCTACCAAATCCCATACCTAAACGATCCATGGCTTCTTCTTCTTCCTTAGATAATGGGTTTTTGGCAGAAGTACTACCAAAACCACCAGACTTTCCGAAGCCATTGTTATTAAATCCATTGTTATTAAATCCATTGTTATTAAATCCATTGTTATTAAAGCCATTGTTACCAAAGTTATTAGAGTTATTATTAGTGTTATTATTGTTATTATTCTTGTTTTCGTTTAATCCCATTGTTTGAGCCTTGAATGGATCAGCAGCAGAATTCTTTTCCATTTCCTTCTTCTTTTCTTCTTCTTCCATCTTTCTCTTTTCTTCTTCTTCCTTGGCACGTTTAGCCATTTCTTCAAAGTTTATTCCCTTTGTGGCCTTCTTAGCACCTAAACTCTTTTTATTAGATTTAAGCATACTACCAGCAGCACGATTACCTCCTAACTTCATTGGAATTGGAGCTGGAGCGGATGATGTTAAAGTGTTAAGACTGCTACTTGATTGGGATTTTGGGGTAGAAACATTAGAACTAAATGGAGAACTACTTAAACTATTGCTTTTAGATTTATTTTCCCAACTTGAGAAGAAATCTTGTGGGGCTTCTTGTGGAGCTTCTTCGGCTTGTTCAATAACAATTCTATCTGGATATCTTTAAAATTTATTTTATGAAATTATTTTGTAATTTTGATACATATTTTTTGTTGATAAAATTGGTAAAAGTTTTTTTTTATTTCGACACATTTTAAATTTTGTTAAAATTGATAAAAAATTATTTAAAAAAAAAGGTATTTTAATTAGAAAAAATATTATAATTGTTATTTCTATTATTGTTGTTTCATAGTAAAAAGGAAAAAAAATTAAGTTTTGTATAGTAAATAGGATACTAATAAAAATATTTACTTTTTAATATCTTCTTCAATTAATTTTTGAAGATGTTCTTTGTATAATAAAGCTGGTCTAGATTGGTATTTAGCCTTTGGGTCCTTGAATTTGGCAACACCACCATATTGATTAAGGTGAATTCTAGCATTTTCATTACCACCGAGCTTCATGTTTCTTAATTGATCAAGATTCCATGAATCTAAAATAGTAGATCTTTATTTCATAACATAAAATAAAGTTTGTTTATTTATTATTATTGTAATTACATAAAGTGTTTAATTATGGGAATAATTTATTATGTTTTTATTATTTATTTCGGTTTTCGTTTTTTTTTTTTATTTTTTTTTAGTTATTGATATGTTAAAAATAATATTTTGCAGATATAAAAAAGGTAAATATATATAAAAATATATACAAAAAAAAAACATTTTATTCAGTAATTGTTAAATGTTAAATAATAAAAAGTTATATATAAAATATAACTATTCATCTATATTATTATTATTATT
Organism: Piromyces finnis; assembly: GCA_002104945.1. NCBI lineage: Eukaryota > Fungi > Neocallimastigomycota > Neocallimastigomycetes > Neocallimastigales > Neocallimastigaceae > Piromyces > Piromyces finnis. The sequence continues at coordinate 17,580 of MCFH01000046.1, forward strand.
ATTACCTTACAAAACTAATGTGAACACCCATATTACGGTGAACAGCAGAACAATCTAAACATAAATAAATACCAAAAGTAACAGAAGCCCAGGTTGGGTTTTTAGCACCACAATCAAAGCATACCTATTTGAAGAAGAAATAAATATATTTATAAATTTAAAAGGAAATCAATTAGTTATTTTTACATTTTTCTTTGTTGGTATATTAACTATTTTTATTGAAGATACTTTTTTTTTAAAAAAAAAAAAAAATATCATTCATTTGTCTTTAATAACACTAATAAATAAGCTTATAGTGTAAATCCTAATTCATTAAATGCTATACAACATAATTTATGGTTTAATAAAAAAAAAAAAAATCTTTAAAATAAAAATTACCTTATTTTCTCTTTTACTCTTTAATTGTTTGAAAATTTCATTGATTTCTTCCTTCGAAACCTCCATATCTTTAAGGTCGTTTAAAAATTGTAATAATGATAATAACAATAACAAAATATTGATGATTATTTGTAAATGATTTTAAAGTTTAATCGATAAGATTAATAATATGTATAATAATGGTAAATAATTGTTAAAGTTAGTTGTTTGGATGGAAATTTCGAATAGAGATAAAAATAAATAAATAGTTAATTTATCCATATATTATAGGTAATTGTTAATAATATCTATATATATATATATATAGTTATTTTAAAAATATAGCAATACTTTTTCCTCTACTACTTACTTATTATTATTAATATTTATATATATTCTATTTTAATAAAATGTAAATAATTAAAAAAAAAAAAAAAAAAGAATTAAGAAAAAAAATATTAATATATAAATAGTATAAAATAGTAAAATATAATATTTTAATACTATTTTCCATATAGGTTTTTTTATTATTATTATTATTATTATTATTATTATTATTATTTACTATTTACTATTATTTAATTATTGACTATATTATTATTAATTATTATTATTATTCAAAATTTCATCATTAATTTATATTAATAAATTTATTATAATTATTTTTGTAATATATTAATATATTATATTAAAATATAAATCAATATAATCCAATATATTACATTAAATATAAAAATAATAACTTCCCAAATTAACGAATAAATAAATTATACACTTTTTATTTTAATTATACAAAAATCATTTTAAACTCGTTAAAATCTATAAATATATTATAAATATATTATTGATTTATTTTAAATTTATTAATAAATATATTATAATAATATATATTTATATTGAAATTATATTAAAAATATATTATTTTAAAATTTAAAAAAAAGGACTAAAACCATGCAAGAAAAGCTGGTTAAAAATTAATAATACTAAGGAAAGTGAGGAAGATTAAAATTCATTTAGAAAAAATTACCACTTTCAAGATAGGTTAAAAAGAAAAATAGTTTTTTTTACATATATCATGAATACTATTTATTAATATTTTAATTTTATAATTATTAACATTTTCAAAAAAAAAATAAAATAAAATTATAACTTTTCATAATAATTTAAAATTAATAAATATCTTTTCTATCCTTTCTTTTAATCCCAATTTTTTATATTAAAGATTATCACTTTTTTTTTTGAGTAATGAATGACATTTTTATATCAATGAATTTATATAATAATAAAATGATATTATTCATTCTATTTTCATAATTTCTTTTAATTCATTTCTTTTCTCTTTCTTTCTTTCTTTCTTTCTCTTCTTATTATAGTTTTTCTTATTTAAAAAATAATTTAAAAAATGTATTAAATAATAAATATTAATATTTTAAATTTTCATTGGATTAAAATTTAAGTTTATATTAAATCTATATTAAAAATGAATGGTTTAAAAAAAAATTATAAAGTATTCTTTTTTAAAAATATATATATTCAGATAAAAAAGTATACATTCTTTATATATATATATATTAAAAGAATATACATCAAAGTAAAAAATAATAGTGATAAAACATTTTTATTGAAGCTAATATGGAAATTCCTTTTTCACCAGAGTATCCTAATATTCGAAAAACAATTGATAGCGACAAATGGATCTTATATATAAAATCAAAATGTATAGTAAATTGTGAAGCCTTTTTACATGTTATGGTAGAGTTGTTGTTGTTGTTGTTGTTTTAATAATTAAAATATTAAATAATTATTATATACTATTTTATAAAATAAAAAAGTTTCAAAATATTCAATTAAAACTTTTACTTTTTTTTATCTCAATTGAATAATAATGCTAATAATAATAATACATTAAAAACAAAAATAAAAAGAATCAATGGGTTAAAGAACCAGAAAATGTCACACCTCCTATTTTAAGAGCAGAAATTATAAAAGAAGAAACAAATGAAATTAAAGAAAATGATTATACAATAATAAAACAAATTAGAAGAAAAATAGTTTCTCGACAAGAAAGAGACAAAAATATAATTCAAGATGTAAAATTTATAAAATATGACAACGGTGGTAAATAGATATTTAAAAAATGTATAAAAATGATATGAAAAAAAAAAAAAAAATAATAATAATAATAATAATAATAGTTAAAAAAAAAAAAAAAGAAAGAATAAATAATAATATAGATTATTATTATACAATTTATTGTTATTTATTTATACATCAGAATGTAAAGCTATTCATACCCCAGTTTTCAATGATGAAATTAAAAGTTATTCAGATTTCCCATATTATTTTCCACCTGTAAGTTTATATATTTATTATTAAATAATAACTCTTTTTATTAATGGCAATTTTAAAATTTAAAACTATAATTTTTATTCTCTATATTCGATAATGTATAATATATAATGTAATATTATGGGGGAATCTTTTTATCTAAATATTTAATTCAATGAATATTAACGATAATATTAGTTAAAAAAATTTAGTTATGGTATCATTCCAATAACAAACAATGATAATAAGAACGAAAAAAATCAGGATAAAGAAGTTTCTAATAATTCAGAAGAGAAAAGTGAAAAGAAAATTGAGGATATTAAGGAAAACACTGAAGATAAAGATGATACTAAAATAAACATAGGCAATCAGGACAAAAAAGATGATTCATCTCTAGAAACAACAAATAATAAATCAGAAGAGAAAAAAAATGAACCAAAAAATAAAAAGTCCATAATAAATACTAAAAAGGAACCTTTGAATGATAGTAAAGAGTAAGATTTTAATAAAGTAACATTCTATACTAAAAAAAAAAAAAAAAAAAGAATAATTTAATAACAGTTTTAACAAAAATTTTATTTAAAAAAAAGTCTTGCTTATATTTATCTTGAAATTATACCCATAGAAGATAATGAAGAAATTTCTGAAAGAATGGTAAAAAAAATAGCAATAATTAAAAAAAAAAAAAAAAAAAAAAAGAAACAACTTTAAATTATTTAATAATTATTAATATTATTATTATTATTATTATTTCATATATATATATAAAAAGAAAAAAATTTATACAAGATTATTGAAAATGCTTTTTAAACATTGTAGAGGTACAATGAATGGTTATAAGAAAAGAGTAATACATGATGTATTAGTACCTAAAATTATATATCAAGATACTTATCGTGAAATGAAAAAAAAGTATGGTAAATATTGGGTAGAAAATTGGCCAGAAGACACAGATCCTCAAAAGCATGTATTTGAAGATATTGGTATTGCAACTTGGTTAAAATTATTGTGGAACAACGATAAAGAAAAGTAAATTAAACTCTAAAAATGAATTAAATATTAAAATTTACATATAAAATTAGTTATTTTTCATTTCATTTATATTAAATTCTTATTTTTTAAAAAAAAAAAAAAAATATTTATATATATATATGGATATAAAATAGAACATCATTTATAGATATTGGTTGTGGTAATGGTTTACTAACAAATTTATTAACAAAAGAAGGATTTAAAGGTTATGGTATAGATATTTCAAAAAGAAAAGTATGGGATTTATATGAAAAAGATGTTAAATTAGAAGGTATCTTTATAAGATAATGAAAGAATGCTGATATATATATAAAAAAAACAATAATAATAATAAAAATCATTTATACTCAATAAAAAAATAAATTTTATATATGCCATGTTTAATCTATAGAAAGATTCATTAGTCCTCTTACCGAAACATTTGACAATGATACATGGTTAATTGGAAATCATCCAGGTAATTTACATTAAATGTTATTATATATGGGATAGTTAAAAAAAAAAAAAAAAAAAAAAAAAAAAAAAACTAAAAATAATATCCTAAACTCTATAATTTTTTTTTTATTTATTTATTTCCTTGCTTTTTTGTTTTATTATTATTAATAAACTATTTTATATTTTTAAAAAGATGAAATGACTTTATGGATTCCAATTATGGCAGCAAGATCAGGATATAAATCAAAGTACAGTATATATAAATATATGTATAGATATATGTTAAATTTTTTATAATAATTAATTGTTTATTTTATTTTATATAATTATAAAAATGAATAACAATAAAAAGATTTGTTATTATTCCATGTTGTCCATTTGAACTTTCTGGTGCAAAGTTCACTGGAGAAGGATTCAATCTTAAGAATGTAGGAAGATATCGTTGTTTCTTAGAAAGAGCTCGTCAATTAATAAGAGAATGTGGATATGTTGTAGAGGAAGAAAATTTAAGAATACCATCCACAAAAAATATTGCCTTGATTGGAAGAAAAAGATCATTTAAAGAAGGTAACTAATTATAGCAATACAATATACAATACCTTTTTTTAAAAGAAAGATAAATAATTAAAAATAATTTTTTTGTTTTTTTTTTTTTGTTTTGTTTTGTTTTTGTTTTCTTTTTTTAAAAAAAAAAAAAATATATATATATATATATATATATATATTATCATTCCTCCTAACACATTTTCAATTCATTGGAATAATGAAAATAAAAAATAAAAAAAAAGATGATGAAGAAACGCATACCCAAATTAAAAAGAAAATTGAAAGATATATAAAAGATGTTGAATCCAGTGGTGATTTTAAATTAAGAATTCCTGATGATGAAAAACAAAGACAATTATTAGCCAAAAAATTGGCTAGAAAATCTCATCAATCTAAATAAAGATTATTAATTCTTAAAAAAAAATATCAAGATAATTTGTATTTTTTTAATAATAGATCTATCTTAAAAAAAAAAAAAAAAAAAAAAAAATAGTAATAAATAATAATAATATTTTCATAATACTCTTATTTTGTTATATATACTCTAAAAATAATAAAAACATGATAAAATATCATCATATATACATAAATATATTTTTATTTTAATAAAAAAATTTTTTTAATTTATTTATAAAAGTTTGTTTATAATATTTAATTTATAATTATTTTATATTATTTATATCAGTCTTTTTTTTTTTATTTTTATAATTTAGGTTTTAGTTTTTTTAATTTTGTTTGTTTGTTTGAGTTTGGTTGGTTTTTGTTTTTTTTTTTTTGTTTTTTATTTTAGTTTTCGTTTTCGTTGTTGCTTTGACTTTTTTTTTATATATATATAATTCTTGATGTGGTTTTTATTTCATTTATTTATTTTGTGGATTTTTACTTCTTTTTTATTTTTATATGCTTTTTTAAAAAATAATCTTTTCTGTGTTTCTTTTTTTTTTTTTTTAGTTTTAGGAGGTGACCTCTTTTGTTTATAAACTTTTTATATTAATAACCATCATTTCAAATTATTAATAAAATATACTTTTATAAAATAACGAAATATAGATATATTTAGAATATCATAAAATTTTATATTATTTATTTTTTTTTTTTTTTTTTTTTTTTTTAATATTAATGCTTTATAATAATAAAATAACGATCTAAATAAATTTCTAAATTATCTCTTTCTAATTTTCTTTTTCTTTTTACAAAAAAAAAAAAAGAAAAACTCTTTCATGTTTCTTGATAATCATGTATGATTGATTATTTATAATTATTTACTATAGTACTTCTTTTTCTATAACTATCTTGTGAACAAAAATATATATAAAAAGAAGAGGAGAAAAAAAAAAAAAAGAATAAATTATATAATATTAATATGAACAAAGATAATGAAAAAAATATATATAGGCTTAATGTTAATAATAATGATTTTAATAAATGGTATTTTAGTTTTTAATTTGCTGATAAAATGTTACTATTAAATATAAAAATACATTATTAATATAGAAATATTTCAATTTTTTTTTATTAATTCTCATCCATTACCACACAAAGAAATAAATTATATGTTGATATCGTTTGTTAAGACTGGCATTGCTGGTAATGGTTGTACTGGTATTGAGGAAAGAGGTTGAGAAACTAACGATACTAATATTAAATTAAAAATAATAATAAAATAATAAATATACAAGTTTTATTTTACTTTTACAAAAATGGTGTATTCAACCTGTACTTAAAAATACTTACAGTTTGTACTACGTTGAGTCGCTCTTCTATGTAAGGATGATCTTAATGATGTACTACGTTTAAGATTATTTAATGGTAAAATCATGTTTTCTGGTGGGGATGGTATCTTTATAACAACTGAATTTGGATCTTGTTTAAGAACAACATCTTCATCTTGAATATCATCATGAATTGGTTCAGCAACCACTGAAGCTTCCCTAATGGATTGAATTGTGGCTTTTGTAACCTTAAGATTTTTAAATTCAATTGGTAATACCACTGAAGGAAACATACCATACATGGCTATTTCTTCATTTTCCTGTACACTAAGATTAATATTATATTCAATTTTTCTATTTTCGTTCTTTTCTTTTTCATCAAATAAAGTTTTATTTTGACCATAACACCATAAATCATCATAAATTTCTCTAACAATTAATTCATCACCAACACGAATTAATAATTCATCATCTCTACATGGAGTAAATGATTTTTTAGCTATCCAAACTTTATCTAATAATCCCATAGATTTAGCTGCTTCTTCTGCTTCTTCTAATAAATCATATCCATACATATCTTCAATGCTATCTGCGGAAATATTTGCTTGAGGTAATTCGATCCATGATTCACGATAACTTTTGATTGGAGGTTCATAAGTTTTACGTCTATTAACAGTTAAACTTGGTATACTTCTTGATCCCATTGGAATGGTTTCAGCAGCCTTTTTCTTATAATTAGTATATAAAACAAATACGATAGGGACAATAACTGCTACACCTATGATAATATATGAGATTGAACTAAAATTAAAATTCGAACTATTACTTCTATTTAATGAAAAATGAGGGCTTTTAGTTATCATTTTCCTATTGGAATCCCATAATATAACAGTTTTTAAACCATTTTCCTATGGTATTAATTTAAATATCAAATATTGATTAAATAAAATATGAATTGTTATTAATCTTTGTATCTACCATAAAAATGATTTTACTATAAAGATAACTTGATATAGCTATAATAATAAAATAAATTTTCTATCATTTATTTTCATCACTAAACTTACAATTTTTTTATTTAAATTATTTATTTCATAATTGAAACAAGTAGAGCTTGATGAAATATTATCACCTAATATAACACCATTAATGAAATTGTCTTCATCTAATTTATTTAAAGTTACTATAAAATTGGTCTCTGGTTGTTTAACACCTTCCCAACACACTGCTAAAGATGTATTTTCTATTTTTTAAAATATATATATATTTAAATACATTTTCATAAATTTGAAGTCCCAGAAAAGGTTTTATTTATTATATAAATTTGTATTTTTAAATTTACCTTTAACAATCATATTTTCTTTTGGGTGAGTGATTTTCCATCCTTTTAAATTATTAAAATTTGTTAACATTTTTTGTCTTTTTTTAATTGTTATTATATTTTTTCTTACCTTCTGCATATGCAACATTAATTGTATGGAATATAATGAAGCACAAATTTAACCAAAAATATCTTCTTAATATAAAACTGTCCATTTTTGTAAAAAAAAAAAAAAATTCTTTTATATCAAAAAAATTAAAAAAGAATATTAATAATGACTTGTATAGAAAAAAGAAAAAAATAATATCAATAATTTATATAATATATACTTTATTTGGTATCGAAAGAACGTTTTATGTTTTATTTTTAAAATTTAATAATTATTTTTATATATTTCTTTCTTGGAAATATTGAGTTTTTTTCTTTTGGTTTTAATATTGTATTTTTTTTTATTCGGTTATCAAAAAGTTTATACTTTAAATATTCTTATGGTTTATATTTAAAGCTTACTTATTTGTTTTTTATTTATTTTAATATTATGATTTATTTATTTATTTATTTATTTATTAATTAGGTTGTTGGTTGTTATTACTGTTATTCCTATATTTATTTTTTTTTCTTTTAATTTATTTATTTTTATTTGTTTATTGCAATAATAGTATAACACTGAATAATAATTTGTTCTAGTGTTTTTATATATTTAAAAATATCTTTACTAATTGTTATTTTCTTATTTATGCAATATAAACATTTAAAATAAATAATATTTAATTTGACTTAAATATTATATATTCTCTCTTGATAATAATTTTATAAAAATAAAAGGTATTTGTTATATCTATAATTCCTTATTTATATTTAATTTTTGCATTACAATTATAAATTACAATTTTTTTTCTATTAGAAAAAAAAAAGTATAATTTATATTTCAAATAACACTTTAAAAAAACTTTATCTACATTAAATTTCTATTTGACAATCCAGGGAATATAACTTTTAAAAATTATTTATTCCTTTGATTGACTTTTTATAAAATTATTATAAAGATTCTTTTTTAAATATTATAATATTTAAAAGGTCATTTAAAAAAAAGTTTATAAACTTTTCTTTTATTTTGATTTCCTTTTATTAATGAATATCTTTTTTTTTTTTTTAATTATAAGCAAGTAATCAATTGCTTAATTTAAATAGTATTGTAATTCAACAACGTTACGATGGAATTAAAAAAAAAATAAAAACCAAAAAGACGAAAAATGGAGCCCAATAAATTCTTCTGTATTTTAACATTACAACTTAAAGTTTTAAAATGAACTACAAATAAATTAAATTTAATTAGCATAAATGAAAAAAAAAGAAATAATAGAGTACCAATATATTTCAATAAATATAAAATATATTGTTCATTTAAAATTATAAAGTAAAAATAATATTAAAAAAAAATGGTATGTTAATTAAATAATTCAAATATCAACAAAATAAATAATGCATTTATATTATGATATATATGATTCAATTATAATATATATTAAATTTTGATATTGAATTGAATGAATAATTAATATAAATATTAATATATTTTTATAATATAATAATAATAATAATAGGAAAATAATTTTATAAAATATAATTTTTAATAAGCCTTACCCTAACAATATCATAGAAGAATTAGGGAGAATGAAGGGTGGTAGGCATGTATAATAAAGGATGATTATTACTACACCAGACTTTTAAAAGGATGAATAGCATATATTCAAAATATATGTAAAATATAGTTCAATAGGTTCATCTCAGAATAAAAGCTGCATTTTTGGTTTTTTAACATTTTAGGAAATTTTATGTTATTGAAATAATGATGTAGAATTACATAAACTAAAATTACTATTATTTATTTAACCATAATATTATATAAATACATAGAATTTATAAAATATTATTTTCTCATATTCTATCAAAAATTTTAATTTCATGATAATAGTAGCAATTATTTTTAATAGAATATTAATAACAGCAATAAATGGTGAGCAATAAGTGTGTATAATTATTATTAAAAAGTAGATATAGCAGCACTTGTTTAAGTCTTTAAGTAGTTCAATATCACTATTAATGGCATTATTATTTGTAGTAGTAATATTGATTGATTATCAAGTTATCAAAGCTGCATTTTTTTTCTTTTGAAATAAATTGACTTGTGTAACCTTTGTATATTGCAATTAATATATCTTTAGTATAATTTATTAATAGAAAAATGTATAACCCTTAAATGTCATCCTTTCCTCTATTAATTGGAAAATAAAATTATTAATAAATATAAACCAAGTTCTTTTGTGTAACTAAAGATATTATATTAACTGAAAATATATAATATATAAATAATATATTTTAAATTTATTATATATATATAGTATTGATATTATTTTGTTATATAATTAATATATGGAATTAATTATTTTATATATGATTCATATACGATAAAAGAATTTAAAATTTAAAATTTCTATGGAATATTTTATTAGAAGATGCTAATAAAAATATGCTTTATTTTTTTAATTAATTTTAATTAATATTTAAATTTTAATTAATCCCAATATAGAAGTCTTTTGTAATAAAAATTAAAGATAAAAAAACAAATAGAGGTAGTTGAAAAAAAAAGAAAAAAGAAAATAGAGAGAAAAAACATGATTGTAAATAAGGAAAGATGTTATTACCATCAAAATAAAATAAGCATCTATAGATGCTTTGAAAAAAAAAACAATTTATAAAAAAAGAATTAATACGATTTCATTTCACGTTTTATCTAATAAAAAAAGCTACAAAGATTCATTAAACTATAAAAGGAATCTGCTAAAAAAAATGAATGGATGATTATTAGATAATTCTATTTTATAATTATCATACTATAACTGATTATACTTGATTATGACTGTGATTCCTATTCGATCTATGATAATAGATAATGAATAATGAATAATATGAATATATAAATTATAATATTTTATTCATGAAATATATGTATGTTAATAGAAGGGGATAATTGAATTTTCAATAGCAATAATCTATTATTCCAAAACTTTGTCATAGCTTTACATATCATGTTTTGTATAATAATATAATAGTTACAGAAAACACTTTTAGTACTCACATTTGTTTTAAAAAAATTTTATTTTATTCAATGAGTCATAAAATTAATTATTAAAATTAAAATATATTAATTATAAAGTTAAAAAATTTACTAATGATGATGATAGTCGTTATACAACTATAAAAAAACAAAATATTAGGAATTGTGTCTATAATTAAAATAAAATAAAAAAAAGAAAAGATGATCTTTATAAATAGTCATTATGAGAAAAATAAAGCTTATATAAATTATTAAATTTATTATTATATTTCATTATTTAAATAAAAACCATCGATTAACAAATTAACAACACGCGAAATAAAAAAAAATTATTTGGGTTATCATGGTAATATAAAGCATTTTAATAAAAAGTTCAATGATCACAAAAACACTATTAACTATAAAAAAAATAACCTAACCCTATAAATAATAAAAAATAAATTATATACTTTTTGTTTCTTGATATTTTTATTTTTATTTTTATTTTGTTTTATCTTATTTTACTATTATGTTTTTGTATTGCTTATATTGAGCTTTTGTTTGTTTATTTGTTTTTGATATGCATAAATAATAATTTATTTATTATTAATAAAGTTATATGATAAAATCATGTAAATAGATTTTATATCTTCAAATATTCAAATAAATGAATATTTGCATATAAAAGAAAACCTAATCCAATATATTCAAAGTTTCTTGATAAAAATATAACAGAATGTCTTGGAAGATGATATTTCTTTTTACTATCATAGTTATAAAGTTTAAAATATATAGAATATAAAAAATTATTTTAACATCTATTTCCTATTTTTTTTTTTTTTTTTTTTTTTTGTTACTATTATAATTTTATGTAAACTTACTGGTTTAAAAGAATATCTTCATCTTCAGTATCATCTTTGACTTGGTTTAAATCACTCTTGGATTTATCCCTTAATATACAAATGACATTATTGTTATTATTAGTTATCATCATGATCTAACATTAAAAATAAATAAATCTACTTACTTGATATTTTTATTCTCTTTTTTAAATCTATTTGCAATAAATAATATAGTTTTTCTAATGACTTTTTTAAAGCATAAAAGTATTATTAAGCCTATATATATTATTATAGAAATATTAATTAAAAAAATTTTATTATAAATATTTAAACTTTATAATTTTATAATATAAATAGCTGGTAAAAAAAAAAAAAAAAGGTATTACTAACCTAATACATATCTTATTAATAATACTGATTTAATTCCAAAAATATTATATAATTTATTTAAGAATTCGTATCTTAAAAAGGAACTTTTTATATTTTTATATCCTATAGGTTCGTTCATTAAAGCACTTTTAAGACTATGAATATTTCTATTTTTAATATTATAGGTTTTAACAGAACTGTTTGAACCATATATTTTTTTATCAAACCATGAACCAATAGCAATGCCATCGAAGAAACAGAAAAATGAATAACTATCTTCAAAGCATGGACAATAATCTAAAAAAAAAAAAAGTCATACATATAATGATTATCAGCTAAATATACTAATAAAATGCGTAGAGACATTTTATAATAATTTTTATTAAATAATAATGAATATACGTTCAGGTTCTGGATGAATATATAAAAGTAAAAATCTATGGAAAATCAATTGAATAATAGGACCTATGATAATATATGAAATATTTTTTATAATATAAAAATTATTATTATTTAAATTTATTAATTCCATTATGTTTAATAAAATAATAATAATAAATACCTAAAATACTGGAATAAAAGAATGATTCATAAATATAACTGAAAATATACCAATTGATCACTGTAACTGTAATTCCAATAACAAGACCTACAGTTATATCTAAAAATGAATGCATTCCAAAGTATATTCTACTTATGCTAACCATAAAGATAAATAAAAAGGTAGTGAAATATATTATTATCATCAATGGATTACTAACAGTTATTACTGGTTTAATAAATGTTAAAAAGAAAAATAAAAAGTTAAGTGCAAGAACACAGGCATTTGCTGAATGAGTACTTGGACATCCAAATTCATAGTCGACATAACTTTTCTTTAATTTTCTTATAACTGGTGGACTTTTTGGTCTTGGTAAGCTTAAATAATCCTATAAAAAATTAATTTATATAGATTGAGATATATATCCATAATGTACTGATATAACAAGAAAAAAAAATACCTTTACAAACCCGGTTATAAATGTTGAATATGCAAAAGATAATACCTTTTATATTATGTATAAATATTTATAAGATTTATGAGATATTTATAAATTAAATTTTATTATTATTGAAAATGAATTAATCTATTTTTTTTTCCTATCCCAAATCAATTAATTTCAGTTTTAATGTTTAAAATAAATAAATAAAAACCAAAGGATATATATATCTGAATAAAATTCAATATTTTAAAGAGAATTGATAAAGTTTATATGTTTTTAACTTTTTTAATTTTATTATACATTATACATTTAAAAACTATATTTAGTTAAAATTATAATATATCCTAACATTGGAATTAATTTAACTAACGTTGTGTTTGTTTTTGTTTTAGTTTTCGCTTTTTCTTTTTCTTTTTCTTTTTCTTTTTTTTTTTTTTTGTTTTGTTTTTTCAATTGCTTATTTGATTTTTGTTAATTTTATAATTATATATATTACTTCATGAATATTCTTTTTAAACTAAAATTATTGTTATACGAATAATTGATTTTATTATATATTATATGAACATATTTATTTTTTGCAAAATGTTATATACTGAATTGATAATATAAATGTTTTTTTAAGAACGAAAAAAATTGAAAGGACAATTCCAACTGCTGAATTAAAAAAAAAAATACTTTAAAAATTTACAAAAAAAAAAAATAATATTTACTAAATTTCTTGCTAAAAAGTTAATTTCTCTAAATAATTCAGCTCTTATTAAACCATATCCTGATATATCACATGAAAAAAGCATTGGAATAAATATAGTATAAAAGTCATCATTTCCGGTAAAAGTTGCAATTAACATAATCTCATTTAATATTGGATTTTGTATTTTTTTTTGAAGTTTTAAAATTGCATTGGATTCACTTTCAATCCCCTTTTTCAAATAAAGTCTTAATTTTTCTTTAAAAGTTAATGGGTCAACAGTTTGACCTTTATTCGTATTATTAATTTCAGTAGTAGCAACCATTTCAAATAACACTTTTTTTCATTAATACTATAAAAAGAGATAATGGGAAAAAGGAAAAAAAAAAAAAAAAAAGAAAGAAAGAAAGAGGAAATAGTTTATATATATATTTTTAAATTAATAATTTTATTATTTTGTTTTGTTTTGTTTTGTTTTTTAATTTCTGTATTTTTCTTTTTTATCTTCTTATTTTTAATTTTAAAAATTAAAAAAAAAACTTTTCCCATTAATTTTTTTTAAGAATAGTTTTTAATTTTTTGAAAATTAAATTAAAAACTTTGATTTTATTTATTTATTTATTTATTTATTTATTTATTTGTTTATTTATTTATTTATTTATTATTTATTTATTTATTATTTATTTATTTATTTATTTATTATTTATTTATTTATTTATTATTTATTTATTTATTTATTATTTATTTATTTATTATTTATTTATTATTTATTTATTTATTTATTATTTATTTATTTATTTATTTGTTTATTTATTTATTTATTTATTTATTTATTTATTTATTTAGTTAGTTAGTTAGTTATTATTGAGAAAAAAATTAATTATCATTTAGATTTATGTTCTTCAATATTTTTAATGACTTTTGGAAAAATCGTTTATTAATAATTATAAATAAAAATAAAAAACCTTTCATAAATATTTCTTTAAACCTTTGAAATAGAAAAAAAAAAAAAAGTAATATTAAATAATATTTAATAATAATAAAGAAAAAGCAAAACACTTTTATATTAAATATACAACTATAACATTTATAAAACAAATATATTAATATTATGATGCTATAATGTTATATCTTATAAGCATTATAATACAACCATTACTTCAAAATTAAGCGTTTTCCTTTTTCGATTTTACCTAATTAAAAACTCGAAAACTTTAAAAATAGTAATAATCAATTCTATTAAACTTTAAAATGAATTTTAGCCAATCATCACAAATAATTTTTGGAAAAAGTTTAATTTAAATCTTTATATTTTTTTTATTCTGCTATAACAAAAGCAGTACAACCAACTGAATAAATATTGTTTTTTATTAGTGAATTTATATAAAAGAAACATTACTGTATTTTTCAAATAATAGTAAAAAACATTTAAGGGATATTAATTAATAAATATAAACCAGTATAAATAACTTGAAAAATTACATATATATGTCATTTTCATAATTAAATAGTATAATAGTAAATTTTATAATGAATAGTTACGAAATTCTTGACATTGACCAAAATGCAGATTTTGATATTATTAAGAAAACCTACCAAAAGCTTATTTTAAAAGTAAATATAATTACTTTCGTTATAAATTATATTGAAAATGATTTTAAAATTATGGGAAACTAAATTCAAACATAAATTTGTTTTATAATAGTATCATCCAGATAAATTACAACAAAGTGGTGTTACTTCTCAAGAAATAATTGAAAAAAACAAGAAAAAATTTCAAGAGATCCAAAAAGCTTGGAACAATATTTCAACTCCAGAAAAAAAACTACAATATGATAAAGAACTTTTAGGTAGTTATCACTAATTATTGTTGTTATTGTTATTGTTATAATAATTAACATACCTATATATTATTTTATATGAACATTTCATTTTAATTAAAAGCACAATCATTTAAACAAGATGGTGTCATTAATGAAGAAATAGATCTTGATGATATGGAATTTGACGAAGGTCAGTATTTTATATAAGTTCTTTTAATTTCGTATAATCCATTAAGAAAATTGTATTTATACAATAATTTATTAATTTTTACTTTAAATTTACTATAAATGTTGGTGGGAATTCATTTTGTTATGATTTTATAGAAGAAGAAACTTATTTCAGTGAATGTCGTTGTGGTGGAATTTATAAAATCACTATTGATGATTTAGAAAATAATGTGAATGTAATTAGTTGTGATATTTGCTCTTTAAAAATAAAGGTTTTGTATGAAGTTATTGAAGACGAAGAAGAATAAAAATAAACTATATTTAATATACCAAATTAAGATTTTTAATTAATTGAAAAATAAATAATAAATGATACCCAAAGTTCAAATAATAGTTTCGATTTGAACGAGAATTTTACATTTACATGAATAAACAAATATAAAAAAATTATTACACATATTACATTTATAATAAATAAAATAAATAACTTTAATGGTTATTAATCATTATTATTTATTCAATAATATATAATATAGCAATTATATATTTGATAATTTTTTTTTTTTTTTTCTTTTGATAAAAGAAATAATTACAATTTTTATATACTATATAAAATAAAAATAGATATTATTACTATTTTTTATATTTTTTATATTATTTATATATTAATATTATTATCTTTTACTAGATAGTAATTTTTATATATGTATTAATTATATAAAGGTTTTATTTATAATAATGTTATTAATAATATCGATCTGGTGATGTTGTTATTTCATTGTTTTACTTCAAAAATATATATATATATGCTATATCTTTAATAATAATAAATATAAGAAAAAAAATAAAGTGAAATAAAACAAATAAATAAAAAAAAAACCTAGAACTCTTAATAATATGGATATACTTTTTAAAAGTAAGAGAAACTAATATAACTAATATAAAATTAAATTTATGGCTTTTTATTTGAATAAACGGAAGCTGACCATTTTCCATCAGTTTTAAAGAAATTCATAACTAATGGGTGTTTTGAAATTTTTCCAGGAAGATGTAATATTGTCTATACATTTATTATAAGTAAAATATTAAAAAAGAAGAAGAAGAAAGAAAAAATATTTTTTTATTATTATTTAAAAAATTTTAATTTTTATAATACATAAAAAAAAAAAAAGTTACATTAATATATTCTTGAAGTCCAGAAATACGATTTCTAGCTGTCGCTTCACTAACAAACATCATTTGAGCTGGTAAATCTGGTATAATTCTACGTGATACAGAATTACTATTTTTATTACTAAATCCAAGGGAAACACCAGCTTCTTCTGGGAAATTACCAATTAATTGAAGATGTAAATCAAAGAAATCATCATATGTATGATGAACTGTTGAAATATCAGAAAGTCCACGGTCGACTTCAATAGCATATACCTAATAATAATTTATTAATATAATATTAAGGTTATTATTATTATTATTATTATTATTATTATTATTATTATTATTATTATTATTATTATTATTATTATTATTATTATTATTATTATTATTATTATTATTATTATTATTATTATTATTATTATTATTATTATTATTATTATTATTATTATTATTATTATTATTATTATTATTATTATTATTATTATTATTATTATTATTATTATTATTATTATTATTATTATTTATTAATAGTTACATATTTCTTAGTAGAATCAATACAAATATTTTTGACATCTACAATCTTAGCATTATTAACAGGTCTATTTATATTGGATGAATTTGTTCCAATCTTGAATGGCTTATTAGATGAAACATCTTTTGGTGCTAATGGACTAATATTTTTAGCAGTTATATTTTTATTATTATTGATACTATTGTTATTATTGTTGTTGTTGTTGTTGTTGTTGATAGAAGTAGTTGTATTGTATGAATTATTATTTAGACCTTGTAAATTATAAGGCATTCCTGATGCTAATGGACTTTTTGGACTTAGTAAAGTTTTACCAAAGTTAACTTTCTTGCTATTAACACAACAAGAAGCAACACTTAAATTGGAATTATTATTAGTAGTATCAATTTGAGAAGAAGAATCAAATTTAACTGTTTTAACATAACCACACCTTTTAGAATTATTATTAGTTCCATTAAGTTGTACTTCTTTTATAAGTGGTGATTTTATGGCTACTTCATTTTTATTTTCTTTTATCTTATAATCAATGTTATTATTTATTGTCTTATTATCATTATCCTTTGAGAAGAACTCTTGTTTTATTAAATGTACTTTTCTACCTGAAATAGTTGGTGAACTAGTAAGAGATGAGGTTAATTGATTTTCTAAAGTTTTTAAAAATTATAATAATAATAATAAATAAATAAAATTAGTAAAGAATGTAAATGATATATATAATTAGTAAAAACATAGATTCTAAATATTGCGTTATAATTAGAATCATTAGACCTATTATTATTTAGATAAACATTATATAATAATTTATTAACATACTACTTTTATCCATTGTCTTTAAATTATCATTTTTAGGTTTATGAGATGACATATCTTTGATAATAAATGGGTTTTTAGAAATATCATAAATGAGACGAGTTGGTGAATCAACAGAAGTAGTTTTATTATCTTCTATCATGGTATTTATTATTAAACCTCTTCTATTATCATCTGGGGTATGACGGATTTTGGCTGGTAAAATAATATTCTTTAATTCTTCCTTCTTAGCCTTATTCTCTTCGGAATTATTAACACATAATGGTATATCATTTACGCTAGTTTTATTATTAGAAGTTTCTCCAAACATATTACGTATTTTATCAAAGGAAAAGTCTTCATTATAACACGAATTCTTATGCATTGCCATAGTATCATTATCCGTTGAATTAGAATCGGAATCTTCATCTCTTTCATTTTTAATAACAAGACTATTATTTGAACTTGAAGAATGCAATTTAATACTTTCACTACTCTTTCTGATATCAAGAGCTGATTCTGACTTATTTGAGGAAAATTGATTTTCATCATTATCTTCATCATCATAACTTTTAATATGGGCAAGACTATCTGATGATTTAATTTCATTAGCAAATTTATTAATTGAATGAATATCTTCTTCATTTTCATCCTCATCTTCATTATCATTGTCTGTTTCAGAATTAGAATTTGTGTTTTCTAGTATATCCTTTAATGGCATTATTATATTATTACCTTCCATTGAACTATCTTCGTTATTATTATCATTGACATCATTTGAATTATCTTCTTGTTGATTCTTTTCATTATCTTCCATTTTGGTTTGTTCATCATATGTATCATTAATCGATGAATCTTTCTCATTCATAATTTTTTCATCACTTAATACAATTTGGGAAGCCATTTCATTGGTCTTTTCGTCTCTAACATCTGAAACAGCTGGACTTTCGCACCCTTCTTTAAATATTATATTATTAATATTAATATTTTGAGATTGAATAGCAGAAAGAGGAAAAGAGAATCTTTTTCTTGAATCCTTAGGGTTGGATGATAGATCATTGTGATAGTAATCATTAATACCTTCGAAATCTAAAGAGTGACTACCACGTTTATTTGACACTTTAAATATGTCATCATCTGTAGAAATGGTAATAGTTTGTAATGGTGAACTTTTCTCTTCATCATCTTCTTCTTCCTCATATTCTTCTTCATCTTCTTCATTCTTTTTCTCGTTTGTTTTGATGTTTTCTTTTTTATCTGATAATTCGTTAATTATTTTTTCCTTTTCTTTCTCTTCTTTATTTTTGTCTTTAATTGATAAATTAGAATTGTTTTCAACATCTTTATTATCAATACTTCTGTCGAAATCGCTCACAACACCTTCGCATATTGATGGCATTTCTTGTATAGTATAATGAACATTAGAAGAGATAATAGACTCTTCAGCATCAGTAGAGTTAATGCTTTTATCATCATCTCTACTACTTTCATCCTCTGTATCACTCATGTAGGATTGGCTATTAATACGATTGAATTCTTGTTCAACTTCTTTAATCATACTAGCGTCTCCAAACTTTAAAGTTGCTATTCTATAATCTGGTGTTTTTGGTGATAAATTCTTCAAGTTCTTCTTTCCATTTAATGATTTATAGGTTGTTTCTACACTTGGTTTCATGGATGTGACAGAATCAACCTTACTACTTTGTACATCATTAAGAATAACATTGTTTAACATTTTTAACCATACATCTTTATTCATCGGGGTATCGACAGAAATTCTATAACTCTGCTTTCCAGTATGAACTAATTCAAAACAATTCTTTATATCTATATATTATATAATTGAAATTAAAAATAATAATAATAATAATAATAATAATAATAATAATAAGTAAAAAAAAAAAATAAGATTTAATAAAAAATAATATTTAATTACTTATTCTATTAATATTGATAAATAAATAAATTAAAAAAAAATTTAATACTATTAAAAAATTATTAAATAAGTAGAAAAAAAAATTTTTTTTTTTCTTATTAACATACATTGAGTATCCTCTAAATCTTTTACTAAAATTTCTTTTGTAGAAATCATTGCCATAAGTTTTAATTTTCCTGTATTTAATGAATCTGGACCCGTTGTTGAACTTCTTGCAATTAAAACCATATCATTTAATAAATACATTTGTCTTCTCTTTTTATCATATAAATTTAATCGCTTTTCAATAATATCTATTTCACTCTTATGAACAATAGTTCTTAAATTGGCAACAATATTAACTTTCTAATATTTTATTAATTAAGTAAAAAAATATTGAAATTTTGAAAATGTTAATTTACAATTTTAAATATTTTTAAAATATTAATATATGTGTGATTATTATTCAATAGTTAAAAGAAAAAATATGAATAGGAATATATTTTTACGGTTGTAAATCTCTGTTGTAATTCTAATAATTTATGAACACCTTCAGTTTGTTTAGCAGCATCATTAATAATAGTAATAACCGTTTCAATTTTGTAAAGTGCTGATACTAAATTTTTATAATCTGAATGATCCTCATTTGTATTTTTAATAATTTCCTAAAAATTTATAATAGGATTATTATTTGAAAATA
Organism: Piromyces finnis; assembly: GCA_002104945.1. Taxonomy (NCBI): domain Eukaryota; kingdom Fungi; phylum Neocallimastigomycota; class Neocallimastigomycetes; order Neocallimastigales; family Neocallimastigaceae; genus Piromyces; species Piromyces finnis. Next base: position 38,375 of record MCFH01000046.1, read on the forward strand.
AAAAATTAAGTATGATTAATTGATTTCTTTTTTTTTATTGATTATTAACATACTCTCAACAATAATGGATATTTGCAAATTCTTTGTACAGGTTTCAATCTATTTTTTATATTTAATAATTATTAAATTTATATATTTCATTATAAACTATTCTATTCCACTATTAAATTTATAATTACAAGAAATTAGCTAAATTAAGATTTCTTGATTCTGGTAATTGTAATCTTGACTATATTTAGTATGAATTATCAAACACAATATAAATTATATAATATGGATTTAGTTAAAAAAAAAAAAGTTGATTTATTAATTCCTTTTTAGTTTCTATATATCTTACCTCTAAAAATTTAGTAAAATTTTTATTTCTACAAAGACTTTGTAATTTAACTAATGCAAATGGATGATTACTACAGTACATAGTATATACTTTGAGATAATCACTCTAGCATTAAATTATGTATATATATATATATAATTATTTCAAAATAAATATATAAAAATATTATTATTATTATTATTATTATTATTATTATTATTATTATTATTATTATATTATTATTATTATTATTATTATTATTATTATTATTATTATTATTATTATTATTATTATTATTATTATTATTATTATTATTATTATTATTTATTATTATTATTATTATTATTATTTATTATTATTATTATTATTATTATTATTATTATTATTATTATTATTATTACGATTTAATTTATTATTTATTTTAATATAATATATACCATTTGAATCCAAATATCACCAATTTCATTAATTATATAACCTTGTTTTTGGCGATCTTCCAATCTTTTCGTAATTTCCTATTTATAATAAAAAAAGTAAATATATTATTTAACTGAACAGATATTTTTTATTAAAAAAATCTATTTAAATATATATAGATATCATTAATTTACTGTATGAACTAATAAAATGTTTTCCCAATCCGAAAAAATAACATCTATATCTTTCTGTCTAAGAACTTTTTGAGTTTTCATAGGTTCAATATAAATCTAAAAAGGAAAAAAAAAAAAAAAGGAAAAAACATATAGACAAATAAAAAAAAATATTTATAATATCATTAATTGAAATATAGGAAATATCAATATAAGTAATAATTTAACTATAATAATAAAGTAATATACTGTTTGTACTATTCGAATAATACAATAGAATATAAAAATACAAAAATAATAAATAATATATAAAAAATAGCTTACATCCATAACAATTTTTAAATCCTTTAAATAATCTTTTTCAGTATTGATCATTTCAAACATAACTTCTTGTCTTTGAATTTCATTTTTGGATAAACCTTGTATTGTATTACTACTGACAAAATCCGACCATTTTTGTCTAGTAGCAGTTGGAGTGGTTACTCTATGAATAACTCTTGTTGGGGTTATAGCTGATTGATTCGCTTTAGCACTATGATGACCACTTCTTTTAACATCTGTATTAACGTTCACTGAAAGATTTGAACGAGATACTTGAGAATTTGCTAAAGCCTGAGCTTTATTATTTGAATCATTATTTAAATTAACTAAACTAATAACATTATTATTTATATATATATTATTATTTCGCTTTAAATCATTAATAGATCCTAATGAAGGACTAATATTTATACTATCAATTGAAGCATCATTCTCCTCCTTAAATACTTTATCATCTAAACTTATAAATGTATTAGCACTATTACTGTTTAATATATTTGCAACTTCATTAATAAATTTCTTATTGTATGTATCATCATCAGAATTATTATTGATATTTAGTTTATCATCTTTTTTATTCTCTATGTTTTCATTATTATTATTATTACTGTTGGTGTTATATTCATTATCTACTAAAGGTGAATTTTCTTGTTTTTCTGAACTATTGAAATTAGAAGAACCGGGAACACTATCTAATGATTTAGGTACTGAAGGACTTGTTAAATCGATTTTTCTTTCACTTTCTATCATTTGATTCTTTTCTGATATATTTGATGCAGCAATAGGTGGATTACTCAATGCACTACTACCAAGTTTTATTGAACCATTATTACCTTTTTTAGGTTGATATCTTTTTATTTGTTGATACTTACTATACCAAGATCTTACTTGAGGTACAGGTAGTGTTGGATTACTTGAATCTTCATTATTTGTTGGTACTGTAACGTGATTCATAGAATTAACACTTGAAAAAGAATCCTTACTGTTACATCTATTACGCATATTTATTACCGAAGGATCTTTACTTGAAGATTTAATAGAAAAGCATGATGCACTACTTAATAAAGATGATTGAGGAGGCCAAGCTATACCTTCATTGATACATTCTTTTTCCGTTAAAATCCTAATATATGAACTTGGAAACCAACCTCTCGAACCATTTAATTCACCAAAAAACCAATCACCATTGTCATCTTTTAATGATAATAATATTACATCTTCTTCTTCAAATGTTAATTCATCTTCAGCTCTTCCTGAATAATCATGAATTGCTTTTCCATATTCATTTATTGAAATAATCTCTTCATTCATAAACTTTAATGAATGAATATTATTGCCCGATTCATTTACTGATGATACCTCCATTTTGTTTTATTTATTATTATTATAAATAATAATAATAATAATATATATATATTATACTTTTTTTTTTTCTATTGATTTATTTAATATTTTATGCTTCTAAAAATTCAACAATTATATATAAATCTAGGCGAAATAATTATTAATTTAAAATATATGTATTGTATATGTATGCTTCTTGAAAAAAATTATTAAAACCGTTATTATATATATATGGTAATTTAATACATTATAATATTAAGAAAAAGATATTCAAAAAAAAAAAATCTATATATAAATAAAACAAAAAAAAAAAGTTATGTTATAAAAATTAAAATGTAATATTAATATTTTTTGTTTTAAATATTATTGATAATTGATAATATTTTTCAACATCAATTTTTATTAGGATTATATGATTTGGCAAATATATAATCGAAACTATTTTAATTCAATATATGTTTTTTATATTTGATGTTATATAAAGTATTAATGATAAAAATTGACTTTGTTATATATATATAATATTGCCTGCATAATATTTATATACTAAATTACTTTTTTTTTTCTACATATAAAGATATCTATAATTGAGAATTATTATACTTTTAGAATTTCTATTGAATCTGAAATATATACCAACAAAATGCTTTTTTTTTTTTATCCAATATAAATATAAATATATTCAACACCAAAAATAATATATAATATATATATACTTATTGACTTTTCATTATAATATTCAGAAGAAGAAGAAAAAAAAATTGATTTATAAAAAAGAAAATGTAATTAAAAATATCTATAATTTTTATATATATAAACTTATAGATAATTACATGAATTAAATAATATATGATAAAAAAATATAATTATAGTAATACTACAGTTTAAAAAATAGAAAATTTAAAATAAAAATTTAATAGAAAAAACTTTGATATTAAAAGTTATAACTTTATTATTATTTATACCTATTCCTCTAATATTTATTGTTCACAATCATTATTTGGTAACTTTAATAGAAAAAAGTTTATTGATTACCTTTCTTTTCTTTTTCCAAATTTTTAGAATTATACCATTAAAATGTTTCCATTATAAGATATTTTTTCTATTGATATTATTGATAATAAATATATAATAAATATAATACAATTATAAAAAATACTTTTTTTAAATACTACACTACATCATTTTAATTCTTTCTGAAATATGAATATTTGTCTATCTGTCTACAATAAACCGCATTTATCATCAATGTTTTCCATATATATATAATGTACCTATCTTTAATTTAAACTTCATATTAAAATCAATGAAGACATAATAATTACAAAACTTTAATTTTATTATTTTTTGTCAGAGTAAAAAAAAATAAAAAAAATACTCTAAATATTAATGTTTAATTAATACTATAAATAAAAAAAAAAATAAAAAAAAAATAAAAAAAAAAAAAAAAAAAAAAAAACTAATCTAAAAATAAAATTTAATATTTTTATATATATTTATACACAAAGGATACTAAGACTTAAAGATAAATTCTATTATTTTATTTTTTCATTAATTTCTATAACATTATTAAAAATATTATTTTCTATAAAACTTTTAACTAATTACGTAAAATAAAATATATAAAGGAAAAAAATAGTTTATAATTTAAAATAAATAAATAATAAAAAAGAAAAAGAAAACTATTTAATTATAAAACAATAACTTTTTTTTTTAAGAGTATTTATTTATGTCATGCTATTCACATCTTGAATGAATTTTTATATTACTGTATTTTTTATTTTATGCTTTATATTTTATAAAAAATAATAATAATAATAATAATAAAAAAAATTAAAATAGAAAATAAAAAAAATACAAATATTAATTGACTGATCATATTATTAAAAACTTTGATCACTTCGTTTATATATTGTTTTTTTTTTTTGTTTTTGTTTTTATCATTATTATTATCAATATTATTATTATTCCTTTGTATTTGTTTTTAATACATATTATTGATAATCAAATATCTTTTCAAAATAAATTATTTACAATATGAGTCACTCTTTAATTTTTCTCTTCTATCAAGCATAGCTTCATGCATCTTTCCAGACTTTTTAGCTTTTCTTAGATCATTAAAATCTTGATTTGGCATAACAAGTCTTCCATTACCCCAACTTTGATATCTTTTACTATTAAGCAGAAAATAAAAAAGCAATTAATATACATTAAATATTAGAAAAGTTTAATTTTAAGAATATATTGAAATTATTATTACTCTTATGATTAAATTGATATAAAGTTTTAAAAATACTTACACAGAATCAATTTCTTGAGAATATAATGGTTTTTCTTCAACTTTAACCTTTTTCTTTTTTCTATTTTGAGCTTGGAATTTAACTAAAAAGATTTCATGGAAACCAATAGTATCACTATCTGCTCTTATAACCATTTTTCCATCTTGCTCATCAACTGTTAAAAATTTATCATATGAGTTTTTAAATGCGATTCCATCTTCTCTAAATATAACTTCCCATTCTTCTTGAACACCGACTGCTTCATTTTCACATGAAACAACACCAAATTTATCACAGCCAATATATTTATTATATGCTGATTTTAAATTAAATGATGATGAATCAATAACTCTCTTAATAACAAATACCTGAGAAACATCAGTTGGTGTAATATCTTTAATTTGGTAGTTATCTGAATCAACAACTGAATTTAATGAAATTTTTGAACTTTTAGAATCAGAACATATACATGATAATTTTTCTGTAGCATTTGATAAAATAAAAATTGGACCAGTTAAATCATCAGCACTTTCAACATTTATCCATCCTTTTTTTTTTTTTTTTTAATTTAAATAATACATTGAATAAATAATTTAATAAATAATTTAAATTTTATTTAATAAAATGAAATGTTAATTTATAAAATAATTACCTTCTAAAGGCATTTCATTTTCTTCTTCTTCATGTTTTCTTTTCTTATCCTTCTTCCTTTCATTTTAAAATTTGGATAATTATTATTAAGAATAATTTGTTAATTATATATTTTTACTACAAAAAAAAAAAAAAAGAAAAGAAAGATGAATTTTAAAATCTAATTTTAATTCATTAATAAAAATAATGAATTTTAAATATTACTTTTTATGATGATGTTTCTTCTTTTCTGAACCCTTAAAAGTTAATTTTCCTTTTATTGATTTATAACTAGATGACATTTCAAAATTTCAAAAATGATTTCAATTTTTTTATAAAGTTATTAAATTATCAAAATTTATTTTTACCTTTTTAACCCTTACGAAAAAACTTTTTGGACCAAATTATTTTGTACAATGAATTATTATATTGAAAAGGTTAGTTTTTACAAAATTTTAAAAATAATAATTACATCAAAGTGTATTTATTTCTTTTTTATAAATTCTAATTTTTTTTAACTATTTAAAACATCGTAAATTGTAGAGTTATTCATTTTATTATAGAAAACAGTTATCTTTAAGGATTGATAGTATCCCAATGATACTATTAGACATTACCTATAAAAATATTTATTTTCAAACTTTATAGAAATAAAATTCATTTTAATAAGGTTAGTGTCTACACTTTATATTTCCACAAAGTTTATTACATATATTTATATGCTCGACTGTAGATTGACTTTTACTATCACTGTTAGAAAAGAAATTATTAGGAATGACTTAAATGCTTTGTATATAATAGAATAAGTATATACACTGTTATCACAAATTAAAATAATTATTATTAATAAATTTTGATTTTGATAAAGCTAATTTAAAAATGTTTTTTTATTTTATATTATCTAGTGATTTTTTTCTAATTAGTATAAATATTTAAAGATGGATAAAAGTATTCTTTTTTGCATTTTATTACAGTTTTAATTTTATTATTATTTATTGTACATTTAGAATTACATTTTATATAAATAATATAATTAATTTTTTTGAAGGAATAATATTTAATTAATTTGTTAAAAAATAAAAAGTAAATTTGTGTAGAATTTAAATTAAAATTAAATTTTTTTTTAATTAAATAAAAATAATAATTAGGATAATTAAACTTTAAATTTTTTGAAATTTTAAAAAAAATTAAAGTTTTAATTTTTTTTTTTTTGTAAAAATCATATTAATAGAATAGTTTTTTTTTTTTTTTCTTGATATAAAAGATATTAAAAAAAAAATCAACAAAAAAAAACAAATATTATATGATGATAATAAATATATATATTGATAAAAATTAAAGTTCATTATATATATAATATATTATTTTATGTATTTTAAATATCTATTATTTCAAGTTTAAATTAATATTATTAGTTATTCCACTTATTAATGAATAATATGTAATGAAAAAGTTATTTTAATTATTATTTTTCTTTTTAAGAGTAGAATTTATTTATAATATCATCAAACTTTATGATTAATCTATATTTAAATAAAGATAAGAAGGTTATAATTAATAATTAATAAATGAAATGAACTAGTTATTGAAGGTATTTTCTTAAGCAAATAACTAACTAACTAACTAACTAAATAAATGAATGAATAGATAAATAAATGAATGAATAAATAAATAAATAAATAAATAAATAAATAAATAAATAAATAAATAATATTTAATATGGAATAAATTAAAAATTTCCATTTTTTAATAATTTTAAATTATTTCTTTTTTTTTTTTTTTAAAAAAATAAATATATAAATTTTATTTTTTGTTAAATAAAACTTTTTTTTAATAAAAAAGTAATTAAGGAAAAGTCAACAATTAAATTTGCTGTAAATGTCATTTTTATTTTATAATATGTATTACGCAATAATATAACTGATTATAATAAAAAACAAAGTATTATATTATGAATGAAAATAGAATGAATTTATACTTTTTTTTAAATCGTAATAAATGGGTAATCCATATTAATGTTATTAAATTACTAAAAAAGGATATTTACATTTAAAATATTTTTCAGACGTGAATAAAAAAATATATTTTAAAAAATATGTTTAAATTACAAATGATAGATAAGAAAAATGCCATTGTATTTAATAATACCAATATATGATTTAAGCCGATCTTTATTAATTAGACAATTCAATATTTAATTTATTAATGTTTAAATAAATAATCTTTAACAAGAAATAAAAAAACAAAATTTTATTATTATGTGGAATTTTTCATAATATTATTAATTACCAATGATATAATTAATATTATCAGGAATTAATATAAATTTTAATAATAATAAGAAATGCAAGAAAAAAAAAGCACTCATTAAGTATCATTATTTCATTAGGATAATATTTAATATATCATTTTAAAATATTTATATAAAAATAATTGAAAATTTAAAAGAATACATGAAATTATATTATAAAAGGGTATAAGGGTTATTCATATTAAATAATATACTTTTATTTTATAAATATATAAAATAATCCCATTAATCAATTGCTATATATATTCTAAAAATATATTCATATATATATAATGAGAAAATAACAAAAATAAAAATAGTTCTTTTTTATTATAATAATGACAACCGTAATAATATATATAAAACTATGAAAAGTGAAAACTAACAATTTTGTTATTTTTTTTTTAAAAAAAAAAAATTATAGTAAAATTGAGCAATTTAAAAACGGCCACAATTTTTTATTTTTATTTTTTTAAAAAAAAAATAAAATAAAATATATAACAAATAAATTATAAACAAAAGTATAATATAAATATTAATATATTATATATTACTATTTTATGATAGCATTAATATATAAACATATTTCATTTTTATAATTTTTCTTTATACATTTTTTAGGTTAAATAAAATAAAAATAATTAAAATTAAATTCAATAAATAACAAAATCAAGTCAATAAATTATATAAAAGAAATATATAAATTATTTCATAGACTGTAACAATATATCCTATTAATTGGTATTTATTTTATCAAACATTTATAATTAATTTTTATATATTATTATATGAAAAAAAAAAAACTCAATTTTTGATTAGTAAGTATACTTTTTTTTTTTTCTTTTTTTAACATTTGTATATATTAAACATTTAATTGTAAAATTACAATTTTAATTACATTATTTATTTTAATTATAAAACCATTTTTATAATTTATTCATAAAATTTTGAATTATTAATATTGAAATTATAATTATTATTATTATAATATTTATTAAATTTTTATATATTATTTTTTATATTTTTTATATAAATTAATTAAACAGATAAAAGTAATTAATAAAATTTTTTGTTATATGCTTTTACAAAATATTTATTAAAAGGTATATAGTTAAGTAAAAATAAAAATAAAAATAAAAAAAAATCAAAAATCAAAAAAAAAAAAGTTAAAAAGAAATATGTCACGTTCAATTTCTTGTTTTGATTCATCATTACCAGCAATTGAACTTGATATTGCTCAAGCAAAAGCTAATAACTTCAATGAACCTGGAAAAGAAACCGCAACTTATATTGAAGGTACACTTTTAGTAAGAAGCAATGCAGGAATGAATAAGTCTGTCTATGTACGTTTATATGATCCTAAAAAGCAATGGATTAATATAGGTGCATCATATTTACGTACTATAGATGATAAAACAGAGCTTTGGTATTTTAAAACACCTTCTTATGGATATGATCCAGGAGCTGAATATGTTTGTTTCCAATTTGCTTTATGTTTAGTAGTACCAGGAAGACCAGATGTATGGGATAATAATTATGGCAGAAATTATGAAGTTGGTAAAGGAACTAAATGTCCAACACCATTAATTGCATTTGGGGCACGTAAATTAATTCCAAATTTAGAAAGTATAATGATATATGATGGTTGGAAAGGAAGTATTTATGTATCACCAGCTATTGGTAAGCCAAAGGATGTATCTATTATTTGGTCATTAGATAAATGGAAGAGTGAAAATATATTATCACTTCAATATGTCTATCAAACAAATCAAGTAGATGTTTATCGTTGGAATATTGAACTAAATGTACCTCAGCATACCGAAATTAATTACTATTTTAAAGCTATTACTGAAAATGGAGAAATATATGTAGATACAAATAATAACAAAAATTATGATTTAATAAACTATTAAATAATTATAGTATAATATATATACTTTGCTCAGCTTGAAGTTTCAAAACTAATAAGATAAAAAAAAATAATGATATAAAAATGACAAAACAAAACAAAACAACCAACTAAACAAAACAACCATTTCTTTTTTAAAAAACTTAAAAAAACATAAAATTTTTTATTTACTGATTTCTTTTTTTTTTCTTCCCTTTTTTTTTTGTTTTGGAAAAAGAAAAACACTAAAACATAAATTAACTTAGGAAATAAAAAGATAATGTTCAAAAGCAATACCAATACAAATGTCAATTACAATATTAATAACAACAATAATAATACAACAATAATAATAGTTAAAAGCAATAATAATATAAATTGATTAGTGTAGTATTATACATGCTCAATATATCTAAATTCATACATATTACATTTATACATCCAGAAAAATAAAAACAAAGATAAAAATAAAAATATAATTTATAATTTTACAAGTATTCCCCCAAAAAAATGAGAAAGCAAAAAACTAAAAATAAAAAAGCAAGAATAAAAACAAAACAAAATAAAAATAATAATAATAAAAAATAAAACAAGACAAAAAAGCAAAAGTGAAAAACCAAAAATCATTAAAAAAATTAATAATAAAAAAAATATATATTTATTTTGCAATACAATTTTTTAAATGAATAAATAATAAGAATAAATAATAATAATAATATTATAAATAAGATATACTAATTTAATACCTTATCATTCCATTTATTATCAACATTTCCATTCCATTATTATTATTATTATAATAGAGCTATTTATTTATTTATTTCATTTCATTTTAAATTAATACTATTTATGAACTATTTAATATATATAATATATATACTTATTTACTACCAATAATTTATAAAGAAATAATACCATAATTTTAACATTAACAATATAAATTCATTCATTACATTTTTTTTCTTTTTTCTTTCATTCTTTCTTTCTTTTCTTTTCTTTTCTTTTTTTTTTTTTTTTTTTTTATAAAAACAGTAAATAAGTAAAATAATTTAAAATATAGTTTTTTATTTTATTTTATTATTTTTTCAACATTAATATTAAAAACTACTTATTCTAATAATATTGTTAAATATATATTTGGTATGATTAATAAGTATATATATACATATATATAAATACAATAAAAACACAAATATATAAAGGAGAAATAAAAAAAAAAAGAAGAAAAAGTAATACAGCTTTTCAAATTTAAATTATAACATATATTCTTCCTAATACAAAATAGCAAAAAAAAAAAAAAAAAAAAAAAAAAAAAAAATTAAAAAATAATAATAATAATAATAATAATAATAATAATAATAATAATAATAATAATAATAATAATAATAAAAATATATATAAAATAAAAAGTATTTATATTATTATTTTTAATTAATAAATTATTGTTATAATTTTGTAATTATACAAACTTTAACATTTTTTATTATCCTTTAAGTTATATATATATATTTTATTTCATAGGAAGAATTGATTAATATAAATATCCATGTTTATAACGATAAAATAGTTTTTTTCTATACATTATTTTTTTTTAATATACGTTAATATGTTTGATATTTAGTATAAAGTTATATAGTGATTTAATATAATAACGATGTTGAAAGATTCGTTTAATGCTATAATTACTTTGGAATATGATGAACAATCTTTTTCTAAAGTAATCATTATAATATAAACTTTTTTTTCCCATCTTTTCTTCCTTCAGTTGTATTTTTTTATATGTTTTATCTTAAAAGATGATATTTTTTTTTTGCCCTAATTGTAACACTAATTTATTTAGTTATATATTATTTATTCATTTAAAAATAAATGAATATGTTTTACATCACATCAATTAAATTAAAATTAATTTATTTATTGATTAAATCAATACTTCTGACATCATTTCCTTTTATGGTTATTCGTATTTAAGATTCAAATTTTAATGTTACCTAAATTATAGCACAACAAATTTGTTATTGGGTGATATAAGGCATACCAAATGATATTTCTATATTTTTTAGATGTTATCATAGAACTATTTTGTTTATTTAATATTAAGGTTTTTTAAATTTTTTAAAATGAAATTATATATATAAAATATATAAATGCTCGTATACTTTAAAAACCTTTTTATTTTATATATAAATATTTCTTTTTTTTTTTAAATAGCTTCGATTTTAAAAGTAGTATTATAATATATATTATTAATTTCCTTCATTTTAATGATATATCATTGAATAATAATTATATTTTTATTATTTTATTACTATCTTTATTTTTTTTTTATTTCAACTAAACTAAATAAATATTATTAAAGTTAAAGTAAAAATTTATAATATTTTTCCGGTTTATTTATTTTTATTTGTTTTTAAAGTAGTATTAATGCTATTATTATTATCATAGTAATAATGTTTATTATAATAAATATTATTATTGTAGCTATAGAGGCTATTATTATATTATTATTATTACTACTAGTTCAAAGTCTATAAACATAAAACCGTTCATTACACACTCTAACCGATAATAATAAAATTTAATATAAATTCTATGTTTATAAATGGAAATACTGTAACTTTAATAAATAATATTTATTATTATTAATTGTATATTGATATATTATAGTATATTATATAATATATTATTTTATATGTCATGATAAAATTTATGTGATGTAGATTAATTTTATTTGCAATGATTTACTTTTTATTTGTTTTATGTTAAATACATACATCATTCTACATTCCTACAAATAATATCTATTTCATGTACAATTACAAAATTTAATCTATTTTTTATTAAAAATAGTTACAATTGTTCTACAACATCTATTACGTGATTTAATTATCATTGATATATAAAAAAAAGGATTTAATCATATTATTAATTTTACTATTTATATATATAATCTATTTTTATTAAAAAATATATATATATACAAAGGTATTTCATTTTTTTTTTTCTTTTTAAATAAAAAGAACTCATTATTAGAAATACATTAAAAAAAGGTAGTGTGTTGTAATAGAAATTAAATTTATTAGAATGAATATATGTATATTATTTTATATTTAAAATAAAACGTAGTGTTGTTGACTTTTATAAAATAAATAAATAATAATTTTATTATTAATATTATTATTCAAAATAATCAAATAACCATATAATAAATATTAATGCTATAAAACAAAAATTATAATGAAATGTTTAGTACTATTTAGTTTTATATATTATTATTGTAATATTTATTTACAGATGAAAGTAAATAGTATAATTAAAAGAAAATAATTTATTTTTTTTTAAAGTAATTTTAAAAATTATTTAATATACACTTTTTATTATATAAACATACTAATTTTATTTTATTTTTATATATATAAATTTTATTGTGTATAAAAAATTCACCTCAATAGAAATAAATATTATTGAGTAATATTTAGTTTTTTTTTCTCCATTCTTTCCAAAAAAAAAAAAAAAAAAGTTAAAAAAAATAATAAAATAAATAAATAAATAAATAAAAAAAACAAGGAAATAATAATAATAAATAAAGAAAATGGCTTCAAATAAGAAGAGCGTTGATGCTAATGCTTGTCAATCAAAGACTCCAATTTGCAAGTTAGCTTGCTATGGTGTTATTTTAATATTTATGATTTTCCAAGTAAATATTTAATATTTTATTTATTTTATAAAATTAAAAGAAATATAAGTAAAATAAAAAAATATATATAAGAAATAATATTTTTTTTTTAAAAAAAAAAAAAAACATAAAAGAAAATATTTTACATTTACAATATAAAAGTTAGAAATATTTTAATGATAGAATGATCATTTTATAAGATTAAGAAATAAAAATATCAACATTAAACTGAAAGATAGCACAAAAATAATATATTAGTATTGTGTTTAATAAACATAAAAAGGAAATTAAAAATGAAAGAGTATTTTTTTTTTAACAAATTTAATAGCAACCATAAATATTAATAATGTATTTTATTATTATTATTATTTTTTTTTTGAAAAAAATAAAAGATTACCCAAATTAAAAAATCTACTGAAATCGTTAATGATATTGGTAGCAATATTCGTTCCGAAGTTTGTGAAACTTACCAAGAAGAACATCCAAATGAAAAGCACTATGGTATTTCAGAATTAGAATCTATTTTCAGTGTCAAGTATGCTTCAAAGACAGTTTCAGAAAGTGCCTTTATTGAAAATTTATTAAACACTATGAACGTTACTGAAAGTGAAAGATATCAACAAGATGTTTATGAATACCAAAGACGTAACAATCAATATGGTCCTTTAATTGAAAGAGGATTTGATAACGATAAGAGATTCTACATTAAGGTAAATATTAAGGGATATAACGTTATAGATTGTAAAAAAATTGAAATAAATAATATTAGCATATTAATTAATTTGTATTATTTATTTTATAGCTTTCTTCAAAGGAAGTTGGTTATGGTCTTTTTGCTAATGTCGATATTTTACCAAATACCGTCATTGGTGCTTATCACGGTACTCTTACTCATGTAAAATCTGGTTATACTAACACTGATTATGCTTGGGATTATGGAACATTCCCAAACCCAGAAAACCCAGAAGAAAATGTTGAAATTTGTATTGATGGTCGTACTTATGGTAAATATTATTTATTATTAAAAAAAAAATCATAATAATAATAAATAAATTACTTAAACTAATGGGATGAATGTATTTATTAGGTACTTGGTTACGTTTTGTTAACCACAAGGAAGATGCTGATGCTAACTGTTATGCTATGTATGTCCCATACAACAACAGATGGTACATTGTTTACATGACCAGAAAGTTCGTTCCAAAGGGTAGTGAATTATTCATTAGTTATGGTGATAATTACTGGACTGCCAGAGCTGAAACTCACAATTATGAAGCTGAACCAGAAAAGGCTTATGAAAATTAATTATAAGCATAAAATAAAAATAAAAAAAAAATATAGTATAAAAAATAATGTATATATAATAATTATTAAAAAGCAAATGATAATTTTTTTAAAAATTATTATTAGTATACATATAAAGAAATTTGGTTTTTAAAATTTAGAGATACAATAAACATATATTACCATCATAAATATATATTATAAAAATATTTAAATAATTATAAAATATATAAAAAGTCAAATTTAATCATCATAAAGTTTTTTTTTTAATAAAAATAAAATAAAATCTCATAAATAAATTAAATAATTATTTAAAATGGTGTTTTAGTATTTCTTAGTGTTTAAAAGCAATAAAACATACTCTTTATTAATTCTTAATACTAACGTAAATAACAACAACACTAGTTTCACCAATATTGATTCAAAATAATCATTTTTTTTTTATTTAGGTTATTTATATATTTATCTATTTATTTAATTATTAATATATTTTATATGGATCTTTCATAAATTATTAAATGATTAATATTAATGTTGAACAAATTCAATCCAATCATTTAATAATTAAATATAAATTATTATAGTATGATTATTATTGTAAATTTTTTGATTTATTTATTATTAATAAACCATAATTCTTTATTTATAATTATTTTTTTTGTATATAATATATATATTATAAATCTTTTTATTTAGGATAATTCAAAAGTTTTATATATATATTTTTAAAAATTAAAAAAGATTAGTACTAATAAATAATAACAACAACAACAATAATAATAAAAGGATTTATTATTGATATTAATTAAATAAATCTAAAAAGTATGTGTTATAAATATATATATATTAATAAATATTAATATAAGCTTATTTCATTTTACATCGTAAAATGAAACATTTTTAAAAAATTAATAATGCTAACATAAAATTATTGTTTTATATATTATCTGCTTTTTTTTTTCTTTTCTTTCTTTTTTTTTTTAAATAAAATTAACAAACCATTTTATATTCAATAATCACAATATCTTAAAATTATATAAATAATATTAAATGTTACAATTAAATAATAATAATAACAATAATAATTAAGAAATCAAGATGAGTGAAATTGAAGAAAATGAAGTTATAAACAATGAAGTCGAAGAAGAAGTCATTGAAAAACCAGTTCTTTCAATGAATGGTTAGCAGCAAAGTTCTATAATTTTTATATTTATATAAAAATACATTATTCAAATAAAATTTGAAACGAAAAGAATAAAAAAATAATAAAAAAAAACTATCAAATAGAAATAAAAATTTATAATAAATACAAAATAAGATTATCATTATAAATACATAACATAATAACAATAATAACAATAGTAATATAAACAAATGTAGTTAGTTATATTATTATCACTATTTTTCAAAATAAATAAATTTAATATATTTATATTATTTGAAATGCAAATATACAAAATTGATTATTCATTTTTCTACTTGTATATGTTTATATCATATTTTAAAATATCAATTTTAATAGTTCTTGAAATCATTACTGAAGAAAGAAACATGCACGGTTTAAGACACCAAGATTATCAACGTTACAGGTATAGATTTTTATTTTAATTAAATATTTACTGTAAAACTCTAGAAAAATTCAATTTTTAATTAATAAAAAATAAAAAATAATTAAATTTTTAAAAATAAGACGTTACTGTACACAGAAAATTCATAATTTAAGAAAATTCTTAAAACTTACTCAAGGAAAGAAAAGATATCAAAAGAAGGAAATTACTATTGATATTATTAATAACATTAAGTATGAACTTTATTATAAATTTATATATATATACATTTTATTCTACAATAAAAATAGAATTGATAAATATACAAAAAAAAAAAAATTAAGAATTAATAAAAATTTCACAATATTAAATTAAATAAAAAAGACATTTATACGTTTTCCTCTTTTCAGCTGAACGTGCTTGGAGTTATGCTATGCAACTTAAATCAGAATCACTTGATGAACCAAGAAAACATTATCATTTAATAAAAAGATTAAGAAAAGCTGCTTCTTATGCTAATCAACTTGAAGATGTTTGTAAGAATTATGAAAAAATAGATGAAAAAACTCTTCTTGATGTTCAAGTAAGTTAAAAAAAGATCAGTTGATTTTTAATTTTAATCAATATTTTTAAATAGAAAAAGCAATGAAAAATGATGAAGTATTATAATTTAGTATAACTAAATTAAATTTATTTTCAATTTCTGTTTTTTTTTTTAATTTATTTAAAAGGCTTATGCTGCTTTAATGACTGGTTATAAGTTATTTGAAGAACAAGATTGGCAAGCTGCTTTAGAAAAATTTGCTATTGCTAGGTATCTTTTATTTATTTTTTTTTTTAGAATTTTTAAAATGTTTTAGAATACTAATTTAATAATAATGGCAACTTTAAAATTTTAGAACAATTTATGAAAAGTTAGCTGCTGCTGGTGATCCGCAACAAGAAGCTCTTTGTCATTCAACTATTGATTCAATTGATCCAAATATCAGATACTGTGCCTACAACTTAAAAATTAACAACACTTCTAATGAAGATGATATTGCTACTTTAGTTGAAATGAAATTAAAGAGTTCTTCTACCGGTGCTAATTTCTTAGACGATAAAATTGAAGCTTTATTACAAAAGAAAATTCAAGAAAAGGCATCTCAATTTACTTCAATTACCTGGCGTAGTCATAACATTGATATTAAGAATTCAAAGATTGCTGAAGGTATATTACAAGCCAATGATGCTATAAAGGATCTTGAAAAGGCTAAGATTGTTGATGCTGAAAATGAAAAGGATATCAAACAATTTAATGATAGTGTTGAAGATAAATTAAGCAGATTCAGTAATGTATTAAATGCTTATCATGATGGTCAAAGACAAGCTGAAAAGGAATTACTCGAAGATAAAGTAATAATAATATTTTATATGTAAAAAAATTTTTTTATTAATTTAACAATGTATTAAAATATTTCATAAAAACTAAATAATTATTTATTTAAATTATAATAGTTGGCTACTGATAAGGTTACCTCATCCAAGAGTGAAGAAAAGACCAATAATCTTAAGGCTTTATTCTCATACATTTCATACCAAAGATTAATGTTTACACTTAATCGTAATTTATTACTTATTAAGCAAATTGAAATCAATAGTACTTATCCAACCGAAGATAACACCAAACTTTGTAAATCAGACAATATTGTCAAGTTATATGATACTATTCAACAAGTGAATATTTTTTCCCTTCATAATAAGAATTTTATATGAATAGCTATTTTTAATTCATAGCAATTACATTAACATTTGAATATTTTTAAATTATAATTTTAAATAAGGTTATTAATGAAGTTAAAGAATTACCATTTGTTGATACTGATGTTTCTTTATCTGCTATATTATCCATTAAGACCTGGTATTACAAGGCTTGCAGGTTAATAGACTTATTTATTTAAAAAATTATTGATTAATGCATCTATAAACAAACATTAAGATATACATATTAACAATTTTTATTATTATATATGTCTATAGATGTTTATCTTGTGCTAATCTTTATATTGAAGACGCAAAAATTCCAGAATCATTAGCTTTATTAACTCGTGCTAATTCCTATGTTAGTAATTCTAAATTAGAAATTGATACAATTTTAAGAAAAATTTCAGGTAATAAAACTTTATCAACTGAAATTAGTGAAGAAGATGTTAAAGAATT
This sequence comes from Piromyces finnis, assembly GCA_002104945.1. Lineage (NCBI taxonomy): Eukaryota > Fungi > Neocallimastigomycota > Neocallimastigomycetes > Neocallimastigales > Neocallimastigaceae > Piromyces > Piromyces finnis. Next base: position 56,739 of record MCFH01000046.1, read on the forward strand.
AGAAGAATTTAAACAAAAATGTGAAGAACTTAGTGGTAAGATACGAAAACTTAGAATTGAACAAAAGGCTAAATATTGTATGTCAATTGCTGAAGAAGAAAATGCCTCTTCAATTGAAGATCTTACTAAAAAGGAAGGAAAAAGAAAGGTAATAATAATAATAATAATAATAATAATAATAATAATAATAATAATAATAATAAAAAATTATTAATTAAATTTATACTATTTATTATACTATTGAAATATTTTAAATAGATTCTCATTAATCATTTGGATGATTATGCAACTGATGAATTTGATAAAAGTGATCCACGTCTTATTGACTTCCCACCAGCCTTTGAACCAATTCCATGCAAACCATTGTTCTTTGATATTGCTTTAAATAAGATGGATTACTCAATGGATAGATTACATTTAAGAGCTTCTGGAAAAACTCAAGAAAAGAAGGGATGGGGTATATTCAGCATGTGGGGAAAGAAGAAGTAAATTTTGGATTTTCCCTAATTATAAGAAAATAGAATTTTATAATAAACTTTAATTTTTTTTAATAAAAACGTGAATTTTCATTCAATACAATAATTACCAAAATAATTAAAATAATAACAACATATATTACCAATATCATCATTAAAAGAACTATTAAAAATTTAATTAAATAATTTTTATTATTTGTTTTAATTTTATTTTTGATATGGAAAGAAAAGAAAGAAAAAAAGAAAGAAAAAAAAAAAAAGAAAAAAAAAAAGCAATGATACAAAAGTTCAATAAAAATGTCATTTTTTTATATATATTTTTATATTAAAGAAAGAATCATCAAATAATAAAGAAACCATATGCTGTAGTCATTACATATTTTTAATAGAAATATAAAATGAAAATTTAAGAAAGAAAGCATATGGTAAGCCTCTAAAGAAATTTTGGTAGTAAGAAAAATATATTTAAAATAAATAAATAAACAAGAAATAATAATAATAATTATTATAATAATAAATAATAAAAAAGCCTATTAATAATCAAACATTTTTATTTTAATTTTACTTTTGATATTTTAATTTTTTTTTTTTTTTAAAAAAAAAAAAAAAGGAATAAGAAAAGTTTAAAAATAAAATAAAAACTAAAACTATAAAAAAAAAAAAAATATTAAAAATATATATTAAAAATAATCATATATATATAAAATAAGCAATAGATTTATATTTTTATAAATAATTAATTTGTATAATTCTTCTTATAACATTTAATAAAATTTATAATAAAATAAAAATTATTTTTTATAATTTATAACTATGAATATTAAGGTAAATGTATATATTAATATTTATTTTCTTTTTCTTTATGACTAAAAGTATTAATTCCATACGGATTGTTTAAAGGTCTAATAATACCACAACCATAGTCTTTATCACCTCTTCTTAATTTACTATTATAACAACAATAATAATAGAAAAAAAAAAAAAAAAAAAGAATGACAGTTTAATATAAAAATATTTTTAAGTTTAAAAATAATAGATATATAAAATTATTATAATGGATTAAAACCAACCTTCGAATGCTTGGAAGAGTATAATTTACTACATTTTTATGTCGATGACTTCTTCTATTTGGATTTATATTTTCTTTATTAGAAGAAAAATGGGAAGGTGACTTATAAGGGGATATTAATATTTTTGATAATACATTTTTATTTTTATTTTTATTTGATAAAGAAGATATTGAAGAAATAATTTTAATGTTTGTCTCTTGGGATTTTTTTTTATTTTTTTTTAAAGAAGATGATTTCACCGTGGGATTTGTTTTTTTTGTTGGTTGATTATTTTTATAATTTTTAATTTTTTTATTTGTATCCTTTTTTTTAGTATTAAATAGATCATCATTCCGGCTTTCATTAGTGTCACGATTCATCGTCTTCGTATCTTGAACAATTTTGTCATATTCATGATTTTTTGGATTTTTTATAGAATCATTACTAGAATCTGAACATATGGAATAATCAGTATCATCTTCTTTATTATTACTATTATAATATGGTTTATTTATTGTATCAAAAGTATTTGGGGCAATTATAAAGGATGATTTTGTTTTTTTAAAAGTATGAGATTTACTTGTATATTCATTTCCTCTCTTTTTTTTATTGAAATTTTCTTTTAAATTGATATTTATTAAATCCTGATCATCAGAGTTTTTTGATAATGAAGGAGATGGTGATGAAGAAGATAAAAAAGATGTCGTTGATGATGATACATGTTTTAAATCATTTTTTTTAATTACGATAGGTAAGTCATCTGAATTTTCAATATATATTTCTTTTTTATCACTAGGAATATTCTTTTTAATTATTTTTACTTTTGATGATGTGGTGGATTTATTGACAATTGATTTTGTCGGTTCTTGAAATTTGGAATTTGAATTTGATGATGAATGATCATCATCATTGTTATATGTATCCGATAATATCGTATTTTTATTGGAAAAATTTGTTAAATCTTTCAATTGAATAGATTCTGGCTCAATTTCAGAAATTATGGTATCATATGAAATTTCACTAGATTCATTATAATCTGATACTTTTTGAGGAAAGTTATATTTGTAATCTTTAGTGGTATTTTTATTCATTCTTCTGGATAGAGAAGATGAATTATCATTATTTAAAGTCAAATATGAAATATTTTCTGGATCATATTCACTATTAAAAATATTTTGTTAATTAATATAGTATATGAAAAAAAAATAATAATAAAAAAAAGAGAAATAAATAAATAAATAAATAAATAAAAATAAAAATAAATATACTTAATATCAGTAATCGCATTCAATTTAAAGGTATTAAGTTTTTTGGATGTGTTTTTATTAATTGATCTTTCTGTTTAAAAGATTTGAAAAATCTATTATTAGTTATATCATATGAAGTAGTAGGTTAATTTATTTAAGGTATTACAAAATTTTCTTTTTTAAAATTATAATATATAATATTTATATAATTATTGAAAAATCATACTTTATAAATTTAAAAAGAGTTTATATTTTATTTGATATATACGTTTTTAAAATATTATTAATTAAGTATCAATTATATATTAAAATTTATTATAAAATAAAAACCTTTAACAGTGTTATGAGAAAATTGTTTATTATCAATGGTTAATAATATATTATAAAGTGAATTAAATATTTTTTCCAAATATTCCTATTATATATATGAAAAAGCACTTTTATTAATAGGATAATTCATTTAAATGAGTACCATAAAAATAATTGTACTACCTTTTGAGAAGAATCCATTGAATATATCTTATTTTTAAACTCATAATAATAACAAAGGCAATTTTTAATCATTTTTCCAATTTTATTAAGTTTATTAGTCAAGTCTATATTTGCTTGTAATAACTTACTATGCTTTATCTTTTTATTTATATTAAGAAAATAAGTTTTTAAAAATATAAAAAAAAAAAAAATGTATATTGTAACCTTTATTATATATTATATATTACTTCAAAATTTCTTAGTTTAGCTGCATAAATTGTATTAATCCTTGCCATGTCATTGTTTTGTTTTTTATAATTTTGTTTTACTTTTTCATAAAAAGGTATAGAAACATTAAAAATAATATATTATTTAATTATTTAATAATTATAGTAATAGATATTAATACTATTATAATTCCAATTGTATTTTTTTTTTAAATAAAATATACTTACATATTTCTAGTTCCATTTTTTTTTTTTTTTTAATATTTTATGCAACTTTTAAATATATATATATAAAGAAATAACATATTTTCTCGATATGAAACCGAAGGAAAGAAAAACAAAAAAAAAAAAGAAAAGAAAAATGCTTTTTTTTTTATTTAAAAATTTTTGTGTGAAAAAATAAAAACTTTAAAAATTACTACCAAATGAAAATTGAAGAAGAAAATTTTATTTCACAATTTATATTAAAAATTGCAAGTTTACATTAAATCTTTTTTAAATATTACAATTTTATATATTAAAATTTTAATCTATCAATATTTAAAAAAAAAAAAAAAAAATAGAAGTATATTTTATTTTATTAAATTAAAATCTGAATAATTTTTATACATTTTATTTCTTAGAAAATAATAATAATAATAAAAAAATAAAAATAATAATAAAGTTGAATTATACAATAATCTACAATAATATATAAAATATAAATTTAATTAAAGTAGATTATCTTTTATTAATAAAATAATGTGGAAATTTCTAAACATATTTAATTAAAGATTAATAAATATTATACTCACAATTATTATAAAAATTGTTCCAAAGCTTTAAAAAATATCTCTATTATAAAAATAACAAATAATATTTAAAAATTTAAATTTATTTTAATTAGTAAAATAACTTTTTGATAAATAATGGATCCACCTTTAATTTCTGATGGGCAAACGAGAGCAAGTAACCCAGAAGAAATTTACATTAATCTTTTATCTTTTCCAAAATCTTCAAAAGGCTGCTTAGTATATTTATTAAAAAGAAATGATTATGAAAATGAAAAAATCAAAAAATGGTTAACAGCAGCATCCAATAAATTAACAGAAATTAGAAAATGTAAATTTGAATTACTATCCTCATTACCTTCCAATTACACTTTTATTTATTTAATATATTCCCCAGATATTGAACAAAATCATATATCTGATAAAGTAGAAGTAGATGAAGATTCAAAAAGAAAATATGAAGAATTACTGTAATTATTTGTTTATATATATATATTTCATTCATAAAATCATTAAATTTCATACTATTAAATTTTAAATAATACAATTTATAATAAATATCTTCTTCTTAATTTTTATAAATATATAGTTTTATATTAGGTCATCCTTCTGGTCTACCATTTATAGATATAGAGTAATTTAATAAATCCAATAAAATATTCGTTTTATATATATAAAAAAGAATAATAATTAATAACAATAATTTAAATGACATAATGAAATATTAATTTGTATTTATTGGTTGTTATATAAACAGTTCTTTTAATAAGCATTTAGAATGGTTGGAATCAATGTGTCAAAATAAATGTCAATGTCCATTATGTCCCTTTAATAGATTAAAAGTATCACCAAGAAAACAAATTCATTATATAGAAGCATTATTTTGGATAAAAAAGAATTCAAAATATAATACCAACATTTTGAAGAGTCTTACTAAAATTGACACTTTTTATATAGAAGATATAAATAATTTCTTTCGTTATGGTGAAACCACACAAGAACAAATTAATGCTTTATTTGCAACTATTGAAAAAATTGGTAAATAAATAAATATATTAAAAACATAATAAATTTTCATTCTCAAATAAATTTTTATTATAAATTTGTATTGTTTAAATAAATCGAATAAATAATTACATAAAATAAACCTTGTACTAATTAATTTATCATTAAACGTATAAAAGATGATAAAAATTATGATGATATAAAAAATGAAATTGAAAATCATTTAAATAATATACAACCATCAATAAATATTGAACCAAAGTTATTACAAGCTAAGACGGAAAAAAAGAAAGAAGAAAAACTCAAAATGATTTTGGTAGATATATATATAATTATATATCTGATATATAAAATTCATACTAACCTAATTAAATTATTTATTAAATATCATATAAGAATGATGAAATTGTTTCCAAGACATTAAAAGATGTACTGTCGAATAAAAATATTATTGAAAAAATTTTAAATATTAATAATTTACAATTGAAAAATGGAGAAACCGAATCAATTTCAAGTACTGAAGAGTTTAAAGAAGGTGATAATAATACAACAATTTCTCAGAAATCAAATATAAATAATACTACAACATCAGTTGAATCAACTTTAGTGAAAATTCCAACACAACCTTCAGAAAATGCAACAACTTCTGTAGTAACAACATCAATTCCAACATCAACTATAACTTTAGGTGACTCAGTTTTATCTCAAACCAATCAAATAAATGACAACGTAATAATTAATTCAATTTTAGATTTTAAAGAATTTGATTTACCTAACTCTGATATAATAAGAAAATTATTATTAGAGCCTGGTATTTCTAAAGAAAAAATAAGCCAATATGAAGTAGAGATTTATAAATTTAAATATAATGAAAGGAGATTAAGAAATAAATTTATTTTAATTCAAGATCAACAAAAACAGTTAAAACTTCATCGAGACCAATTACAAAGTCATGAAACAGAAAAACTAAAAAAAGTATCAGAAGCAGAAAATAAATTAAATGTACATTTTAAGGCATTTCAAGCAGAATTAGAGCAGCATAAAAAACATAAAGAACAATTAATGAAAGTAGCAAGTTTAATTGAGCAACAAGCAAAAGAAATGAAAATTAGGCTTAAACAAAATGATGAATCAAAAGAATCAAGTAAAATACAAGAGGAATTAAAAAGACAGGAAGAACTAAGAAAACAAGAAGAACTAAAAAAACAAGAAGAGTTAAAGAGACAGGAAGAATTAAAGAAACAAGAAGAATTAAAAAGACAAGAGGAATTAAAAAGACAAGAGGAATTAAAAAGACAAGAAGAATTAAAAAGACAAGAAGAATTAAAAAGACAAGAGGTGTTGAAAAAACAAGAAGAATTAAAAAGGCAATTAGCTTCATTAAATCAATTATATAATAAGCAAATTATTTCTTCATCTAATAATATAAATCGCATCAATAATAATTATAATCAATCAAATCAAAAAACACCTGTAATGCAAAATCAATGGAACAATCAAAAATTTCCACAAAATTATAATCAAAATCAACAAATTCCAAAGCCTATTACCCCAAATCAAATGTTAATATCAGCAATATCATCTTCTTTACAATCTTTTCCATATCAATCACAGAAAGAATCATCAATAAATAATATTAATAGAAATATAGAACAAACACAATATCATTATCGAAAATTACCCCAAAATCATTGTTATCAAACACCACCATCAATTCGTCAGATGCAACCACTTCAGCAAATGCAACCGTCATCTAAATTCAATCAAGCACAACCAATACATCAACAATTTACTCAACCGATAAATCCATCTCCGTATAATCAAAAACATAACTATACCCAACAACAAATTCAACAACAAATCCAACGACTTCAACAATATGAAATTAACAAAAATCTAGAACATTTAACACAATTAAAACAAATACAGCATAATTTACAACAAAAACAATTAAAACATCAACAACAAATACAAACTCAATCACAAATTATGATACCAAATATTTCAATATCTCAATTGGCTCAACAACAAAATCTTCAAGGTCCTCAAAATAAAATAACACCACAAACGCCACTACAATTTCAAGCATCTCAACCATTATCACAAGTGCAAATGCAATCTCAGCCATCAAATATACTACCGCAAGTACAAACCACCCAAGTTTATCCATCCCAATCACAATATCAATTATCCCAATTACAGTCTCAAATGCAATCACAACCACAAGTGCCCCAACAACAACCACAATCATCTCAATTACAACCACAAGTGTCCAAGCAACAACCACAAGTGCCCCAACAACAACCACTAATTCAACCACAACTTCAATCATCACAAACTATATCACAAGTACAACAATCGCAACCTCAATCATCACAAACTATATCACAAGTACAACAATCGCAACCTCAATCATCACAAATTATATCACAAGTTCAACAATCGCAACCTCAATCATCACAAACTATATCACAAGTTCAACAATCGCAACCTCAATCATCACAAACTATATCACAAGTACAACAATCGCAACCTCAATCATCACAAACTATATCACAAGTTCAACAATCACAACCTCAATCATCTCAACCCCAATCATCACAATTACAACAACCATTACAAACTCAATTACCATCGGAAACAATACCATCTAAACAAATAACACCCGAACAGACATCATCTCAGTCTAAATCATCTTTATCAGTGCAACCTCAATTACCATCAACTCAGTCAAATTTACCACATTCACAATCTGCTCAAGTTCCACCCACAAAAAATAATAATACAATTTCATATAAATTAAATTCTTATAATTATAAAGTACCTGCTTCATTAGTTTCAATATTTGACACTATTGAAAAAGAACTTTTAGAAGAAAAAGAAAATAAACGGAAATTATCCAATAGTACATCTTCTGAATTGGAAAAAATTAAAAAAATTAAGTATAAAGATCAACATGAGCCATATATTATTCATAATAAGCCTATGCCATTCCACATTCCATTAGTTGGTCCAGAAATGAATATTACTTTTAATAAAAAGTATATTCGCCACACACGAAACTCATTTGAAGATTGTAAAATCCAATGTACAAATTGTACAGATAACCGTCAAATAGTAATTGATTTTACCGCTGTGACTAATATTATGAATCTAACTCAAAATATTGCAAAAGAATTTAATAAACGTTGGTCATGGGACATAAAAACCGTAAAGAAGAGTTATTTTATTGAAACTATCTACAAACAATTTGATAAACAATATAACAGTCAGTCTTCAGAGAAAAATGATAAAAAAGAGGATATTCCAAGTAAAGAAACCATACTATCTAATAATAATGATGATAATAAATCTAATAAAGTCGATGAAAATAAAGATACAAATAAAAATCAACAAGAAAAAGAAAACGGAAAGGAAAATGATACAATTGAAAAAGAAAAGGATGAAGCAGATAAAAACGAGAAAAGTAAAGAAAATATAGGAAATTCAATCATTATAGATTTATCAGAAAATAAAAGTGACTCTAATACTAATAAGACTAACGATAATAATAGTAAAAAAGATGATGCTAATAATAAAGGTAATGATGCCATTAATAGTAAGGAAAATAAAACTAGTGATAATAAGAAAGACGATACTAATAAAAAGGATGATAATAGAATTATTGATAAAAATAATGAAATTAATGATTCTTCCTCCAAAATGGATATTGATCCTCAAGATAATAAAATTAATAAAGAATCTTCCTCCCAAGGTACTGAAAAGGATAGTAATGAACAAGAAAATATAGATGATAGTGAAAATACCAACAATACCAACAATAACAACAATAATAATACCAATGTTACTACGACTTTCCATAAAAGAAATATTAAACGAGTTAAAGATTTAGGTTTGGTAATTCTTCGTCATTCCATGACTCCTAAAGATTATGACGCCTACAAGATGCCAAAGAATAAACAACAACAAGAATTTAATACACCAATTGCAAAATTATTAAAATCACCTAGTGAAATACTTTGGAACTATCGCAGAATAGATAAAGGAAGGATGGAGCAGAAAGATTATCCTTACGTCATTAAACGAGTTTTTATGAGTGATAATGAATACGAAGGTATTTCTCCTTTAGATATAGAATTACGATACATTACATGGGATGGTAAAATGATTCATGTTTTACCGGATAAGCCAATAGAAGAACTCTTTTTTAATGCAAAATGCTTATGGGTAACTATACCATGGGAAGTACATAATATTTAAAATGAATTCATCTTTTGTACCCACACACCCATTAAAAATTTATAAAATAAAAATATATTAATCTTTATTTGTTTTCTTGCTTGCTATTTATTAATGCTAAAATGAAAATAATTTAATTTATCCATAAAATCGAATATTTTTAAACTTTTATTAATTTATTTATTTATTTATTTATTTATTTTTTCTTTTTCTTTTTCTTTTAGTGCTTCAAAAACTGTTAAAAATAGTTTTTTTTTTTTTTTTTCAAATAAAAAAATTTTTTAAAATGAAATTTCTTAAAAGTTTACTTTTATTCCCTACTACAAAAATGTTATTAACGATTAAATGCTTTTTTTTTTTTTTTTTTTTTTAAAAAAAAAAAAAAAATTACTATTTTATTAGTTATCGGTATATTTATTTATATTATTATATATATAATAAAGAAAAAAAATTAATATATTATATAGATGATAAAAATTGAAATAACTGAAACAAAAACAAAAAAAAAAATTAAAATTTTTTTATTTTTTTTATTTCTTTAAATTAAAAAAAAAATAAAAATAAAAAATATTAATAAATATGATGAAAATTGGTATTTTGTATTTATATTATTAATTAAATTTTAGTATTTTATTTTTTAATATTGTAATAATAGAACTGTGATATATATATTTTATATTTCTTATAAGAATAATTAAAGTTATATAATAATTAAATATTAAATATTATTATTTTTTTTCTATATTATGTTTTCTTTATTTAATTATAGTATTTTATTGTCTTGAAACTATTCTATTTGGTGGGATTGGTGGAGGTGATGAAGCAGGACTAAGTTGTACGACCTTTGCTGTATTTCTTGGTGAGTTTAATGGTGAGTTATGATTAGATGAATTTGAATTGATATTAGTAATATCATTTACTTTTTCATTATTTTGGTTAGCTGTCTGATAAACTGGCTTAACGTTCATATTGAAATTAGCGTTTGAATTATTTAAATTTTGACTATTATTAACTGATTTTGCATTTTGATAACTTGGTGATGGAACAGATAAATTACTATTAATATTTGGATTACTATTAGAATTTAATAAAGGTGATTTATTTGGGAGTGAACTAATTGCATTACTAGATTTTGAATGAGCAGATTGAATTGGTGTAATTAAAGGTGATGTTGATGATGATGAAGTAGTTGATGAAAAACGTCTTAATGCATTGTTTTGTCGAGCCATTTGCATTTGAACTGCTTGTTTTTGTTGAAGTTGTACTGCACGTAATACAGCTGGGTTAGTAGAAAGATTAGCTTGTCCACTAGTAGTATTATGTGAAATACCAATAACTTGACTTGCAGCATTATTTGGATTATTACCAACAGGTGAAGTATTTTGAGGACTATTAGCATTTACTGATCCTTGACTAATATAAGCACTATTGTTTCTTATACCTAAACGTTCTTTTTCATATTCAGCCCAATGCTTTAATGGTACTGAAGTACTATCAAATTCACCATCCTTATTACTATGATCACCATCCTTACCGCTACCTTGAACCTTTCTAGTTTCACCCCATGAGAAATCATCGAAATGCCACATGGCATAAGATGGAAGAACTAAATTCCAAACTGGAAGAGAAACAAGATACATAAGCATCCATCCTACATAATTCCATTTGAAGGAAGTAATAACAATTAAAATACCTGGTAAACCTAAAATAGCTATAAGCATAAGAATTGGAACCCATTCAACACGACCAGACAAAATAGTGTATAGAATTAAGTAAATAGTAAAGCAAATAGCTGCAGGTAAAACAACAGTACCAGAAAGTTCAACAGCAACAACAAATTGCATTGAGAAACAGAATGTACCACAAAGATCGCGAACTAATACTAATTCTAATAAGTTATGAATAGTAGAATTAATCCAACGACGTCTTTGTGATAATAAAACCTTAAAAGTATCTGGAACAATAGTTTTACATAATGCATGAGGAATAAATACCATTTTACGCTTTGGAAAAGTTTTTAACATCAAGGTGGTAAGGAAACGATCTTCACCAAGTAATAATAAGTTTTTCTTGTGAAGAGTATCAACAACATTTTCAGAATATTCTTCTACAATATCTGGGTTAGCCAAAATTGGAACATAGTATCCAGGAAGACCTTTTCTAGCCTTTATTCTATACATACAGAAACAACCAGGAAGACAAGTAACACCACCAAACATAGATTCAAAACCTTTACTTAAGTGATGAGAAATATAATATTCGAAAACTTGAATCATAGTCCAAAAACTAGTTGATTTATTGGCAATGCAAGTTTCACCACAAAGACCCATAATTAAATTATCGTTATACATAGCACGAACCATATAAGCAAGAGATGATTGTTTTACCTTAGTATCAGCATCCACCATTAATACTAATTCATATTGATCTGGGTTAACTTTAGCAATGTGACGAATACGAGTACAAAGATCAAAATCAAGTGGAGTCATACGATCATTGAACATAACTCTACTTAAGAAATTCATTAAAATTAATTGAGAATCTCTTTTACCACGATTACCTGGTTTTGGAGACTTGGCTTCATCAGGGGTACCACACTTAACAACATTAATAATTGGAACACAATGTTTGCGATCATCAGAAATATAATAACCAGCATGAACTTTAGCCATATTATGTTGTTTTTTTCCACTAGCAATAGCAATATAACTTTGTGGTTGAGGCTTAGGTAAATTCTTATCTTCTTGCATTAAACCACAAATAATATCTGGAGTAAAACGATTATTACCCTCACCACGAATAATTCCATCAGCAATAACAAAAATTAATTTATGATCATCTTTATAAGTTGTAGATGCCAATGAATCTAAAGTATTATGAATACCTTGTTCACCTTCAGAATAACAAGTTACTAAACACATTGTATACAATAGTTCATCTTCTTCTTCTTCATTTAAGAAATTAGAGTTAGAAAAACTCATTGATTTTTCATCTAAAAGATTTGAACTTGAATGATAACTCTTTGTTCTGATTGTTGAAGTAAGATTCATATTTGAGTCTTGTAATGAGTTTCCACCATTTACATTTTTACTTATAAATCTATCTGCCACAATCCAGTGGAAAATTACAGCCATAAAGAATTTTGTTAATACTATACCGAGAATAATTACAACAAATACATCAGAAAAAGCTTGTACAGCTAAACATACCATTGAACTACTGCTTACATAACCTACAGTAAAACGTTCTCTAATACATTCCATAGAATTACTGTCATCTGATTGCTTTGTTACTTGAAGTGTAATATCTCTACCAAGATTTTTTTGTAACTTTGTTACCAATTTTTTATCCTTGAAATCGCTAGCATAGGTTGAAAAGAAATCTGTTAAATTCAAAACATATCCGTTATAAACAACAAATTGGTTTTGTTTTTTAAGGGTTCTAAATCTTTCTACTATATCCCATGTAATTAATTGTTTACCATCAATATGAACTTTATCCAAGATTTTATTATCATAACATTTACCTCCTCTACAACTTAATTTACCTTCTGGAATAAGATTTTTACATTTAGATTTTGAAATGCTTCCACCTTCATAAAACATATCTGATATATCTAAATTTTTCATATCATCTGGAATATCAATACCAGTTTTCTTGCTTAAGTCTTTAGTATTATAAAATATACCACTAACTAAAACTGATCCCTTATCTCCTACAACAAGTTTACCATCTTTTTCTTGTGCCCATGGAACTGGACTACGAGAGCCATCACTTGGACATGCTAATTTTTGCATAGCAAAAGTAATAAAACCTACAATAATCATCATAAATAAGCATATCATACATAAAGTTACTTTTTCTCTCCAAGCTTGTTGTACAGCTGGTGTTGTCATACCACCACAAGATTTTAAACAACCTGAACAAATACAGCATGTAACTGTCTTGGAGAAACATTCCCATAATGACATTTTCTTTTTCTTTTCTACTTTAATGTTTTGCTTTTGTCTTCTTACAGTAGTAGCACCAGCTCTAACAGGTGGTGGTAAATCATGAGCTACTAAATTTCTCTGTTGACGACTAGCCCTTCTCTCAGGACGAGATAACGTATTTCTATGTTTAATTAAAGTACCAGTAACTTGTCCATCTGCGGTTTGAGCTGTTTCCTCGTAATATTGAACTTTATTTGGTTTAGCTGGTATATCCGAAATTTCTACTGATGGAACATTATTTGGTATTTCACCATATCTTGTACGTCCTCTAGTATCATTTTTGGAGCTTCCGGAGGAAGGAATATCAACTATTTCAATATTATTATCTTCCATTCTTAATGGTATAGTCTCTGCCATGAGTCAAGATTGACTTTATTATTTAAATATAAAAAAAAACTTTATTATTATACTATCTAAAATAATATATATATCATTTAAAAGGTATTTTAAAGGTGTATTAATATTATTAATCTCACCTCCAAATTCTTTTTGTTTTTTTAATAAAATAACTTCTTTGTCTTTTTCAAGAAGCAAAAAAAAAAATTATGTTTAAATTATACCTTGAAATATTATAAATTAATATTATAAATATTTCTAATTCTTATTTTAAGAATTATAATAATTAATAAAAGTTTCAATAAAAGAATTAGAATTAAGTAAAAAAAAAAAAATTATTAATATTAATGTTTAAAAATTATCCAATTCCGTTTTAAAAAATTTTTTTTTTTAATTTAAATTAATATTATTATAATAGTTTTTTTAATGTTTAAATCTAATTTTATTATTCTGTTTTAAAGCTTCGATATTTTTAAGTTTAAATATTTTAATTTTTATTTTTATTTTAATATTGTTTTTATATAATTATATATATTATATAATATTTTTTTTACTTTAGTGAAGTATTAATTATTTTTTCTATAATTATTTTTTAATTTTGTGTAATAGTAATATATTCTTTTTTATTTGAGAATATAATAATTCTTTTTTTAAAAATTGATAAAATATAAGATTAAATTAAATGATAAATTTTAAGTTTAATTAAAATAATTTAATTTTATATTAATCTCATTATTAAAAATTATATTTTTATATTATTGTTTTTTTATTATTATTATTATTATTAAAAATTACATTGACTTTATGTATGTAACTTTTATTTGTTGAACTAATTCATTAAAATCAATCTTTATTTATTTTTAAAAATTTTTGATTTTAAAAAAAAAATATACTCTATATTAAAAGTCAAATTTAATTCTATATGTTGTTATTTTTATTTTATATTTATATAGTTATTCCAATTAATTAAATTATTTTAATATACTTTAAAATATATGCCAATAAGCAATTTATATAGGTGTAACATAAAATTTTTCAAATAAAAAAATGATCTATTGATATAATATATATTCAATATACTTACTATATATTATCAAATATAATAATTAATAAATAAATTTTGTTTTTTAGCTAATAAAATATATATTAGTATGGGCTTCATAAATATAAAAAAAAATTTAAAAATATAATTATTTATTGGGTAAAAATAACAATAAAAATAATATTATATGGTTTTAGCCGCTACTATTTCAAATTAAAGCCATATTTTAGCTATATTATAATATTTTATAATTGGTATATTATTTGTATTATAATTTATCAGCCTCGCTTTAAATTTTAAATAATATTTACAATTATTATTATTATCTATTACTATTATTATTATTATTATTATTATTATTATTATTATTATTATTATTATTATTATTATTATTATATTATTATTATTATTATTATTATTATTATTATTATTATTATTATTATTATTATTATTATTATTATTATTATTATTATTATTATTATAATTATTATTATTTAGAATTTGATTTTTTTCATTTCATTCTTTATACTATTGCTTTATTGTTAAATTTCGAATTCGTAACTCTTAATAGTATAATTAATTATCATTGCTCATTCAAGCACATTTAAACACTAAAATATTATTTAAATATTTTAAACATTATAAATATGATTGACTTGGAATAAAGTATTGTTTCTTTTATTAATTCATTTTTATTGTCATCTTGTCCCAATTTAAGTATATTAATTTTATTTTTAAATTTCATAATATAAATGTTTAAATATTATACTTACTTTGTTAATGATATAGATTTTTTATCAACATACATTAAACACATATCAATTGTATTTTATCATGTATGTTACTAGAAAGTAATGATTTACTATTTATTTTTATATATGTATATATATATACTGTTTTACTTTTTGAGTTATAATATTATATTTTATTTCTATATATATGAAATAAATAATTTTAATTTATATATATAATCTTGTTTTCTCGTTTTAAATTGAAAACATAAGAATAATAATTCTATTATTTTTATATTCCAGATAGTAAATATTGATTAAATTAATAAATGTATATAATGAATGAAGATTAAACAATTTATAAATTAAAAAAAAAAACAATTTTAACAAAAAAACATTTTTTTAAAAATATATATATTAAATAAAAATTTATAAAAATTATAAAATTTGTTTTTTTAGAATTGAAAATTATTTATCAATAAATTTTCAAATATAATTTTATTTTTTTTATTATGTTATATATTAATAATTGTATTGTAAATAAATTGATAAATAAATTTATTACTCATTCATAAATAAATAATAAAAAAAATTAGGAATAAAATATTTATATCCATTATAATATTTATTAATTATTTTAAAGAAATATCAAATAAAATAAACTTAAACCGTAATTTTAAATAATAATAATAATTATAATTATTTATCTTTTTTACAATATATGAAAATAGAGTAAAATGGCAATTTAATTAGAGGGACTTTGATTATAATTACTTATTAATTCAATTCATCATCTTTTATTAATTCAATTAACTTTAAAAATTTAGTTCAATAAATAAACTTTATTAATAGTAATTTGGAATGTCACAATTTTGTGAAGGATTAGATTTTTAATATGGGACAAATTAAATATGCAAGAAATTGATTTTCCATTCTAATAAGCGAAATATTTTATTGATATTGATCTGATATTAGCTAAATTTTAAAATGAATTGGTATTCATATATATAATATAAATAATAATATAACATAATTTAACATTAAATAATCATTTCAACAACTACACCACCATAACTATTAAACTATTTTAATACTTATAATAATAAACATGCATTATTTATAAATTTAAATATTTAAGTATTTTTAAAAATTGCTTTTAAGCTTAGGTATGCATATTATACACAAAATGCTTTATTTTAATAATAAAACACCAAATATAAATATTTATATTGAATTTACACTCTTAATTAAATCAAATGTAATTTATTAATAATAATTTTTAATTTAGAATATATTATTTACATATATTGTTAATTTATTAGTACATATATTTGAATTGATAATTTTTATAATCTTAAAAGTTAAAAAATATTGTTATATATTATAATATAATACTAATGTTTATGTATTAATAAATTAACATATATTTAAAAACAATTAATATATAGTATTTGATTAAAAATAGTATAAATAATATATATATCAATATATTATGAATTAACTAAATATATATTTTATTTTAATGTTTTTAGATAAAAATTTAAGACTATTTTAATCATTCTTTCCTTTTTAATAGTATAATTAAAATATATATTAATATTAATTTAATATATGCATAATAAAAATTAAATATATAAACAAATTAAATTATAAAAGAAAATTAATATAACACATTTTAAAGTATAAAAAAGATAATTCATTTTACATTACATTACGTACAATGTAATAGGATAAAATTAATAAAAATATCTTAATGAGGAGTTAAAATTTTAAGGAGTAAAAAAGGTTATATTTTATTAGGAAAGAATTGATGATGATTTAACCAATACTTTTAATTGGAATGTTGAGAATAATAATAAAAATTAAATATTATAATATTTCATAATACTTAATTTCAAATAGGTTGTTTTAAATTTGTATAATAGAAAAAAGAAAATTATCTATATCATTTTATTTCTATTAAAATATTATAATTCGTTATTTATTTAAAAGTATTATGTATGTAATTAAGAAATAATAGAAAAGTAGTTGGATAATGAATTTTAGCATTTTTATACAATTAATTATAAAAAAAAACAAATATATTCTATATAAAAATAAAAATATATTAGGGAATAACTAAATATTAAATAATTTAATAGCAACTGAAAATTAATACTAAAATGTAGTTAAAAAAATAGAATACTTCTCCATTAATTTTTATCATATTTTTTTTATTTCTTTAATATATTTGAATAAATATAATACCTTTAAATGAAGTATTTGAATATTAAATATTTCATAGCCTACTAAGTTTTAATATAGTTTAATAATAATGATGACTTTTACCTTTTATTAGTTAAAATTTTATTTATTGAAATTGATATTCTTTAACCTTTAAAAAAAACTATTATTTGGTTATCATAGATCATAAATTAAAAAATAATTAATAATGGGATTATAAATATTATAAATAAAAATGTTTGAAAATTTTGTTGAAAAAAAAAAAGGAATTTACTGAATGATACTAATTCTAATTATGTTGATATAAACATTCAAAATCATTTATTAATATAATATTTTGGTATAACAATCGATTATTATTTTTTTTCCCTTTTTTTATAAATAAATATTTACACTTTTATTTCTTTAATATTAATTATATAAAAGATTAAATGGTATATAATGTATATGATTATTGATTATTTATAATGAAAAAAATATTAAATGGATATATATGATTATTTTAATATGTTTAATAATCATCATTCTTTTTCATTATTTCAATATTCTAATAAAATGATATAATGATATAAAAAGTAATAATTAATAGACTATTTTTTATCTTTTCACTATATTTAAATAAAGTAATATATTTAAATATAATTTTACCTTTGAAAGGTACGTAAGATATTCCTCTATACTTTCTTTATATTTCTTTTTCTCATTATTTAATGATACCCATTCATCCAACGATTTATCATTAAGCTATTAACAAAACATTTATAATAACATATTACATTAAAAAAAAAATAATAATAATAATAAATAACCAAAATAAAAAAATTAGATTTTATATATCAATTAATATTATGCTTTACAGCAATTACATACTAATTCATTATAATAAGCTTTAAGTTCCTCCAATTGCTTCTTTTTTATATTTACTGAATTTGACCGTATTATTGTATCTGGACCAACTCTTATATTTTAATAAATAATAGTATATTTGTTTAATAGGGATTTATAATAAAATAATATCGTTATTAAAAATAATGAAATCAATATAATAATTATTAAAAAATATTGTTGTAGGTTTCGATTATAAAATATTATACAAAATAAATATATAGAATATTAAAATAAATAATTATAATTAAATTAAAAACTAATCATAATTTACATTTTCTTTACCTATTATATATTATATTAACAGATTTCTTTTGAGTATCATTTTGTGAAAATTTTTTCCCTTGCTTACAACATTCATCAATTAAAAGTAAATTTTTATCCATTTCGAATTTTTTGAAAATTATTTGAAATTCATCCTTTAAAAATTAAGTATATATATAGAATATTATATACATTTATTTAATAATATTTAAAATAAAAGATATTATTAAATATGATAGTTTAAATTTAAAAAATGTTTTTATTGTTTATTATTATTATTATGAAATTACTTTTAATGCCTCTGAAAAATATAAAGCCATTTGCTTATGTACATCTTTCATATCATCTCTATTGTTACTGCATAATGTTGGAAAACATTGACGAAACCGCTTATAACTATTTTATTAAAAATTCAATAGAAAAAAATTAGGAAACAATAAAAATTAAATTCTAAACTAAAAAAGGTAAAATAAAATAAAATTATTTAAAAATAACATTTTAAAAAATATATATTAATAATTTAATATATATCTGATAGATATACTACCTCACTAAACGATTTATTTTTTTAATTGTCATTTCTAATGCTTTCTCGAGTTTTTGAGAACGAATGGATTGAACAGATTTATTTTGTGTCTCAACTTGCAATGTTTTTTCTCCAGTTAAATGCTCATCACTATTTTCTATTTCTTTTGAATGTTCATTAGAATTATCTTCTACTATTGAGCTATCTATTTCCACATCTTTATTTTTTTTCCCACTATATTTTGAATTATCTTCTATTACTACTATCTCACTTTTATTTTTATTGTTTCTTTCCGTCGGTCGTTTTGATGGCGTATTTAAATAACTTTCATTTTCTGTTTCTGTTACATTACTATTAGTATTTGATATATCCTCAATTAAAATTGGTTCTGTCATTGAAGGAACTTGTGATGTTGAAGCAATTGAAAAATCAAAAATATTATTTTTATTTATTCTACCTCCATTATTATTTATAATATTCTCAATATTATTTATTAACTTTTCATTTTTATTATTTTCTTTTTCAGAAAATGTAATATCATTTTGAATTTGATTATTAACTTTTAGCCTTTTCTTATTGTTAGGATTTTGATAGTAACTTAGCTCATTGGATTCCTGAATTAAAGTGGATGACGAATCACTTTCCATAGATATATCATTTGGTATATGTCTTTTATTTTTATTGGTATTATTTAAAATTGAATAATTTATGGTATCGGTATTTTTGCTTTTTGTTATTCGTGAAGTTTTATCTCTATTTATAAAAGGATTGTCTTCATCATGCTGAAAAAAGAAATTTGATGAAGCCATATCTTATATTTATATTAAATTATATTTCACTAAATTAAATAAAATTGAAAATAAAATATTAAAATAATAATAATAATAATATAGTATAATATTGACTATTAAAATTTAATGATAAATATAATTATTTTATATTTATCATTAAATTTTAATAATTATTTAATTCTACTATTTTTTTTTTCTATAAAGAAAATTTTTTTTGTTGTCCTGTTGTTGATTATTACTTAATATATATAAAAGAATGTAATTTATTTAAAGGGTTATGTTATTAATTATTTATTAATTTTCATTTATTAATATTTACAATAAAAAAATGTTTTTAAATAAATTATAGTTAAATAATGACGAAAAAAATTTATCATAATATAATAATAATAATCTACTTTTAAAAAGAAAAAATAAAAAAAAAAAAAAAGATAATAAAAGATAAAGGCTTGTAAATATTTTATTATAATTAAAAATAATATTATAATTATATTAATATCCCTTTTTAAAAATATGTATTTCTAAAATCCTTTGTGGTTAAACTAATGTTATATCTTGTTTATAATCTTATTTTGAAATTGTTTCATATTACTACGTTTTCATAGTAATATAGATAAAAAAATATATAATAACTTATTTAACATATTTGATATGATACTTGATATGCTATTTATAAATATTTCTGAATCCCTTTATTATAAAATTTTCTTTGTAATGTTTTAAATTATTAAAAATCATATTATACACTTAAGATGAATATGGATCTATCTATTCAATTTACCCAATTCACTTGGATATAAATATAAATGACAAATTAAGAAAGGTATGTTAATGTTATATCAAGGTTTAGTATTCAGAATTAATCAAAATCTATATGTAGCACATGTTTGTATTACATAATGACCAGATGTGAGTACTTTATCAAATGTTAAAATTGATTTAATATGAATTAAGATATTAAATAGATAGTTAAATAATAAATAAATCAATGGTTTTTCCAAAATATAAATAATTTTAATTTTGTTATCATAGTATTAAAAAAATATTAAAAAATATTAATAGCTATATTTAATAGTAATAGTTATAATTCAATTTCGTGTAACATCCATATTTTATTTTTTGAATGTATACATTATTTCTAATGCTATAAGTAATGTAATTACCATTTTAAAAATTAAAAAAAATCTTAAAAATGATATTAACCAATCATATTCAAGAATTTTTTAAAATATTTTTTTATAATAATATTAATATTTTACTTAAAAATTTAAATCATTATATTAACTTATTATAAAGTATATAAATTAAATAAAGTTTTTTTTTTTTTTTTTTTTTTTTTAAAATTTTATTTGAGAGTTTTATTATTATTATTATACTTATTATTAAATAAATTTAGATATTATAGAATTAATTTATTTTAATAATTTAGATGAGAATTTTATAGAGAACAAACAAACGTTTATTCATTCATTTATTATATTTTTTGATAAGTAAAATAAAAAAATAGACATTATTATTTTTATTTTACTTATTTAGCTTTATTTCTTAAATTTAAGTAAAAATTACATTTTGAAATTTCAAAAATTAGTAATTCATAGCAATTAATATATGTTATTTTTAAAGCGTTATTAATTTAACTTGCATAAATCAATTATTTTTCGAATTAACTTATAGTAATATATATAAAAAATGGTGAATATAAATTATAATTTTCAAGCTGATATACATAATGAACTTCAAATATTGTTACAGATTTTAAATGAAAAAGGATGCTATATAAAACAAAAAAATGAAATTCAAAGAATTATAGAAATCGAAAATATTAAAGATTCAGAAAAATCAAAACTTTTAGATATATTATCTTATTTATTGTTACAACCTGATTTAGTATTCGAAATCTTACATTTATTTCGAAGCATTGCTATAGAACTTGTTGCTCGTTGGATTATAAAATTAGAAAATGAACCATATTGCTTACAATTACAAAACGATGGTGAGAGACCACCAAAAAGAAATAATAATGGCGACCAAATTGAACCAGAACATTTAATGGATATCGATGAAATTGAAGAAACTCTATACAATGAAAATGAAAAATATATTCTTGCTTTTTCAAAAATATTAATTACTTTACCTCAAGTTAAAAGTTTTGCATTATACATTTTAGGAATTATCGATGTCACCAAGGAATTAACTCAACTTGTAAAATTAGCTCAAAATAATTTAGACAATTCTGTTGATAAAATAAAAGAGATATTATGTTCATTATATCGTATAACATGTCAAATTCCATATTATGAATTAAAAAATCTCTGGGATAGTAGTATATTATATTCATTTTTAGATATTCAAAATAAGGAAATTCAAGTGTATACCATTTTTATTCTTTCAAAATATCTTAATTTATCAAATGCTGAACAAGATAAGCTTATTGAAAAATACCTTTCCCCAGAAATTTCCAGTCAAGATATGTTAAAAATGGAACCAGATCTTTCCAAACTTATCTGGTTAAAGGAAACTGAACTCAATACCAAAGAACAAGCATCAATGTTTATAAATAATTATAAAACAGCTAAGGTGTCATCAAATACTCCATTTATTATTGAAAGTCACAATTTATGTAAAATTATAACTGATATCTGTGGTGTTTTATTACCAAATCTTTCTTCATTAACACCTGTTAATAAAAGTATTCAATTAAATGAATCTAGTCAAACTACCATTACAGATGATAGACTTATTCTCACTCCTACTACTAGAAATAACCTTCATTCTATTGCATTTGCTTTATCTATCGGATCACCAATTTTACTTGAGGGTGTTTCTGGTTCTGGTAAAACTTGTCTTATTGAAGAAATGGCACGTTTGACCAATCATGAAGATTTAATCACTATTCATTTAGGTGATCAAACCGATTCAAAAGTTCTTTTAGGTACTTATGTATGTACAAATATCCCAGGTCAATTCCGTTGGCAACCTGGTGTTTTAACAACAGCTGTTACTGAAGGACGTTGGATTTTAATTGAAGATATTAATCTTGCTCCATTAGAAGTCATTTCTGTTTTAATTCCTCTTTTACAAACTCGTACACTTTTTATACCAAGTAGAGGTGAAAAGATTAAAGCAGCTGATGGATTCCAAATTTTCGCAACTCAAACTTTGCAAGTATCTTCTAATGGTATTCTCACAAAGAAAAGTAATGATAGTATTAGTGAAAATTTATGGACTCAGGTAAGAGTTCAACATTTAAGTTTAGATGAAATTCGTCAAGTACTTACCCAAAAGTATCCATCTCTTTTGAGAATTATACCAGCTATTGTTAATACAACTGATGTTATCATTAATCATTGGAAAGAAATTATGCTTTCTTCTCATATTGGCAATAGATTATTATCTCTTAGAGATATCATGAAGTGGGCTTTTAGAATTAATCAACTTATTCAATTAGATCATGATACCGGAAATTTTGCAGTCGATCAAGATACCATTCAAAAAATATTTTTGGAAGCCGCCGATTGTTTTACCGCCATGATTCCTCAACCAGAAGCTCGTATGAAAATCTTAACTATCATTGGTGAAAAATTAAATCTTTCTCCACATTCTATCGAATATATTATCAATAATTATAATCCAGAGTTAAAGGAAGAATCACATACTGTTACTATTGGCCGTGTAAATCTTCCTGCTCATCAATATCATAAAGAAAAACAATTATCTTCTAAAGGTGCCTCCAAAAGTATCTTTGCACATACTGTTCATTCTTTACGCACTTTAGAAAAAATCGCTGTTAGTACTTATTTAAAGGAATCTGTTCTTTTAGTTGGTGAAACTGGTGCTGGTAAAACAACTATTGTTCAATATTTGGCTGAATTATTAGGTCAAAAGTTAGTTGTAGTCAATTTAAGTCAACAAAGTGAAAGTTCTGATTTATTGGGTGGTTTTAAGCCAGTCGATGTCCATTTATTAGTTTCAATTATTCAAGAAAAGTTTATTCAACTTTTTAGTGATACTTTCCCAACTAAGAGCAATAAAGCTTTCATTGATTCTGTAAAAAAGGTTATTTCTCGTAAAAAATGGGAAAAATTAATTGTAGCCTATCGTAATGCTATTCAAATGTCAAAGAAGCTTTTCAAAAAAAGACAAGAGAAAAATGCCAAACTTTCATCATCCGATGATAATACTCGTAATAAAAAGATGAAAAAATCTGAAGATAAAATTAATCTTGAAAAATCCTGGAAGCAATTTGAAAAAGATGTTGATGAATTTGAATTACAATATGAACAAATAAAAGGTAACTTTTTATTTTCCTTTATTGAAGGATCTTTAGTTAAAGCTATTCAACAAGGTTATTGGATTCTTTTAGATGAAATCAATTTAGCTTCTTCTGAAACATTAGAAAGTTTAAGTGGTTTATTACAAGGTGCTGAAGGTTCTATTATTCTTACTGAAAGAGGTGATACACATCCTATCAAACGTCATCCAAACTTTAGAATCTTTGGTTGTATGAATCCTGCTACTGATGTTGGTAAAAAAGATTTACCTCCAGGTTTAAGATCAAGATTTACTGAATTTTATGTAGATTCTCTTGATATTTATAAGGAAGACTTAACTCAAGTTGTTCATCGTTATTTAGAAAAATTTGTCGGATCAGATCAAACTATTTCTCAACAAATTGTTGAATTTTATTTTGAGGTTAAGAAAGCTTCAAAAATGAATTTATATGATGGTGCTAATCATAGACCTCATTTTAGTATGCGTACTTTAACACGTTCTCTTTCTTATGCCACTCAGATTGCTCCTGTATACGGATTAAAGCGTTCTCTCTACGAAGGTATTGTTATGACCTTTTTAACTCAGTTAGATGCCAAATCAGCTAGTTTTGTTGATGCACTTGCAAAAAAATATATTCTTGCCAATATGAGGACCAATGAAATCAATACTTTCTTAAAGCAAATTCCTAAATGTCCTTCTTCTGACTCTTCTAAATATGATCTTTTCCAAAGCTTTTGGTTAGAAAAGGGAGAATTTGAATCTCCAGAAGATGATGATTATATTAAAAAATATATTATTACTCCATCAGTTGATAATAATATGAAAAATTTAGCACGTGCTATCTATTCCAGAAAATTCCCAGTCTTAATCCAAGGTCCAACTTCAAGTGGTAAAACTAGTATGGTAGAGTACATCGCTAGAAGAACTCATCATCGTTTTGTTCGTATTAATAATCATGAACACACTGATTTACAAGAATATTTGGGTATGTATGTATCTGATTCTTCAGGTCAGTTAGTTTTTCAAGAAGGTGTTTTGGTTGAAGCCTTAAGAAAAGGTTATTGGATTGTTTTAGATGAATTGAATTTAGCTCCAACTGATGTTTTAGAAGCATTGAATCGTTTATTGGATGACAATCGTGAATTACTTATTAATGAAACCCAGGAAATTGTTAAACCACATCCACATTTTATGCTTTTTGCTACTCAAAATCCATCAGGTTTATATGGTGGTAGAAAAGCTCTTTCTCGTGCTTTCAAAAATAGATTCTTAGAATTAAACTTTGATGATTTCCCAGAAAATGAATTAGAACAAATTTTAGAACAACGTTGTCAAATTCCTCCATCTTATTGTAAAAAATTAGTTATTGTTTATAAGGAACTTCAACAAGTACGTCAAAAAACTCGTATGTTTGAAGGTAGACATAGTTTCATTACTTTGAGAGATTTGTTTAGATGGGCGGAAAGACATGCTATGGGATATCAAGAACTTGCTCAAGATGGATTTATGATTTTAGGAGAAAGAATCAGAAAGGAATCTGAAAAAGCAGTAGTTAAACAAATTATTGAAAAAGCTATGAAGGTTAAATTAGTAGAAGAAAAAATTTATGATTGTGAATCAATTCCTGATTTTACTAATTGTATCAAGACCATCAACAATCCTTCTGAACCATTAGTTTCTAATGAAGCTATTCAAGAATTTAAGAAGGTTGTATGGAACAAGGCAATGAAACGTCTTTTTACTTTAGTATCTAAATGTATTCAACATCAAGAACCTGTTCTTTTAGTAGGTGAAACTGGTTGTGGTAAGACAACTGTTTGTCAAGTATTAGCAGCTATCCGTAATCAGAAATTGCATATTGTTAATTGTCATCAACATACTGAAACCTCAGATTTCCTTGGTGATCAAAGACCACATCGTGACAAGGAAAAAAATATGGCTATTGCTAAAAATGAAATGATTAACTTTTTAACTGCTCATTTTTCTGAAGAATATCAAGCAGAAACTTTACATTCTATGGAATTTATGGATGTTCTTAAGCTTTTTGAATCAAAAACCAAAAAGTCTACTTTGAATGATGAAGAAATTCTTCAAGAAGTTTCAAGAATTAAAGGAGAAATTACTAAAGCTAGGACATTATTTGAATGGAAGGATGGTCCATTGATTTCTGCAATGAAGCAAGGTGATATGTTCTTATTAGATGAAATTTCGTTAGCTGATGATTCTGTTCTTGAACGTTTGAATAGTGTACTTGAACCAAAAAGACAATTAGTTCTTGCCGAAAAGGGGGGTAAGAATGTTGAAGAAATTGTTGCAAATAAAAACTTTTTATTCTTAGCAACTATGAATCCAGGTGGTGATTATGGTAAGAAGGAATTATCACCTGCTCTTCGTAATCGTTTCACGGAAATTTGGGTTCCACAAATTGTAGATGATGATGATTTATTACAAATTATGAATCAAAATTTAACTACTGAAGCTATTCAACCTTTCGGTAAACAAATCTTAAACTTTATCACTTGGTTCTCTAATGAAGTTAATAAAGGACGTACTATTTTCAGTTTAAGAGATATTCTTTCTTGGATCAATTTTATTAATTTAACTCATGAAATCATTACTCCAGAAATTGCCTTTTTACATGGTGGTTCAATGGTATTTTTGGATGGTTTAGGTATTAACCCAATGTTAGGTGTAAGTGCTTCTAGCTTAGATGATGGAAAATTCAGGAAATCTTGTGAAAAGAAATTAATTTCATTTGCTAATATCAATAAAGAAGCTCCAAAGAAGGATCTTTCACACGCCATTGAAATAACAAATGCAGACATTATCAATAATGATGAAATTTTTGGAATTTATCCATTTACTATTCCAAAAGGTAAATACCCACCTCAACAAGTTAAATTTGATTTTAAGGCTCCAACTACATTAAAGAATACCATGCGTGTATTAAGAGCACTTCAATTAAAGAAACCAATTCTTTTAGAAGGAAGTCCTGGTGTTGGTAAAACAAGTTTAATTGCTAATTTAGCTTCCGTTTCAGGTTGTAAATTAGTTAGAATTAATTTATCAGAACAAACAGATTTAATGGATTTATTTGGTTCTGATTTACCAGTAGAAGGTGGTAGTAGTGGTGAATTTTCATGGAGAGATGGTCTTTTCTTAAAGGCTATGCAAGAAGGTGATTGGGTTCTTTTAGATGAACTTAATCTTGCATCTCAATCTGTTTTGGAAGGATTGAATGCTTGTTTAGATCACAGAGCTACAGTTTATATTCCTGAATTAGATAAAACATTCTCATGTTCTCCAGAGTTCAGAGTTTTTGGTGCTCAAAATCCTCAACAACAAGGTGGTGGCAGAAAAGGTTTACCAAAATCTTTCTTGAATAGATTTACTCAAGTTTATGTTGATCAATTGGGTATGGATGACTTGCTTTGTATTAGTCAAAGTTTATATCCAGATATTGGAAAGGATCTTATTGAAAAGATGATTAAATTTAACTGTCGTATGCATGAAGATACCATGATTAATTATATTTTTGGTCGTAAAGGTGCTCCTTGGGAATTCAATTTACGTGATGTCTTTAGATGGATTGATTTAACTCGTAGCTGTACATTCTCTCGTGCATTTGATCCAACAGAATACATTGATATGGTTTATATTCAAAGAATGAGAACTCATGAAGATCGTGAATATGTTAAAAAGCTTTATTTAGAGATTTTTGGTGAAGACTATCCACAAAAACCTAATCCAAATATTAATATTTCTAATGAATATGTTCAAATTGGACATTCTACTTTACCAAGACAATCTCATAACCGTTTTGATTT
Source organism: Piromyces finnis (assembly GCA_002104945.1). Taxonomy (NCBI): domain Eukaryota; kingdom Fungi; phylum Neocallimastigomycota; class Neocallimastigomycetes; order Neocallimastigales; family Neocallimastigaceae; genus Piromyces; species Piromyces finnis. The sequence continues at coordinate 85,112 of MCFH01000046.1, forward strand.
CCAAAATAATAATTATGAACTTCTTACAACCTTCCTTAAACCTTTAGAATCTTTAATGAAGTGTGTTGAACTTAACTGGATGGCAATTTTAACAGGTGCAACAGCTACAGGAAAAACTTCTATGGTTAGATTATTAGCAAATATAACAGGCAATGAACTCTTTGAATTCTCTATGAATAGTGGTGTTGATACAATGGAATTATTAGGTGGTTTTGAACAATTTGATATTAATCGTCATGTTAGTCATTTATTAGAAAGAGTTAAATCATTTGTTGCCTCTATTATTAAATCAGAAATTTTAAAGGAAGACTCCTCTTATACTCTTAATCTTTTAAGTGAAGTTTCTAAAGCTTTCCATTTAATTGAAACAACAGCTTTGACAGATATTGTTAAGTCAGATACTATTGGCGATTTTTTGAGACAATTAAAAGACCTTTTAGAAAGACACCAAAGTGAATCATTTATGGGTGAATTTGTGAAGATTCAAAATCTCTACCAAAATATTGTTAAGTTACAAGATGAAAATGTTCGTGGTAGTTTTGAATGGATTGATGGTATTCTTCTTCAAGCTCTTGAAAATGGTAATTGGCTTTTAATTGATAATGCAAATTATTGTAACCCTTCTGTTCTTGATCGTTTGAATGGTTTATTAGAACCAAATGGATTGCTTTTTGTTAATGAAAGAGGTTTAGTTAATGGTGAAGTTAAAACTGTTCGTCCACATCCAAACTTTAGAATCTTCCTTACTGTTGACCCAAAGAATGGTGAAATCTCTAGAGCTATGAGAAATAGAGGTGTTGAAATTGCATTGATTGATGCATTAGCTGTTGAAGAAAATTCATCTTCATCTATCGAAAGTGATAAATGTATGAATATGGTTAAACTTTTCAATAGTTTTGGTATCCCAGGTCAAGATTTACCAAATCTTTTTTCAAAATTACATCAAGATATTAAGTCTAAGAGTTCTTTTAATAATATTAATCCATATAAACTTATTCTTTGTGGTAAATTGTTTATAGAAAGAGTTCAAAGAGGTCAAAATTATGTTGAAGCTGCCAAAGAAACTATTAACTTATTATATCTTGATCAATTAAATATTTCACTTGATCAAGTCCAAATTGATGTTCCAGTTTATGATGATTATACCTCAATACTTGCTCCACTTAGCTGGCCATACTTTGTTTCAGGTGATTTTATTAAGTCATCACCATCTCTTGCAATGGTTTGTTATCATGGTTCTTTCCTTTACTTTATATTAAAGTGTTTGGATGAAAAGAAAACTGAATTTTTCGGTGATAATATTGATCCAAAGAAGGTTTTAGATGCTTCATTTAGATATTTCGTTATTAACTCTACTCTTAAGGATTGGACTTATCGTGTAGAATGGTTAAAGTACATCTATAATATTCTCAATGACAATTATTTGAAGAAGGCTGTGAAAAATATTATTAATATTTTTGTTACTCTTTTTGGATCTTCTTTCATGCAACTTTATGCTCTTTCATTAGGTAATATTTCTCGTCAACTCAATATTCCTAGGGATGTTATTCTTCTTCAAAGCATTTCTTTGGAAAACTACAATTCATATCTTTTCAAACAAATTGAAGGTGAAATTAAACGTTTAAATAATGAAGAATTAGGTAACTCTTGGATTATATTTAAAGAAGCACCAAAGGCACTTAACATTTACTATCAATTGGAACAAAAGAAAATTCAATCTGATCTTATATACAAAAGAGTTGCTTCCATAAAAATCAGTCAATTATCTGTTATTCAACAATCTTATGGTTATAGTCAAGGAAGAATTCTTGAATCACAACTTTCACATCCAATTATTAAATATTTCTATGATTTATTTAATATATTGAATGATCTTATTAGTACTTTTATAAATGAAAATATGTTAAATGGCGACATTGGTTTTTTTGAAGAAATTATGAATAACTATTCTAATTTATGGGATAATGTTCAAGAAAAAGAATTAGATTTTAATTTAGTCTATATTATCTTAACTAAACTTTTAACTCTTCTTAATGATATTCCAATAGTTATGCATTCCGAGCCACAAAGTCAATTAATTGAAAACATTAAGAAGGGATTAAATCTTAGCAATATACATTCAAATTCACTTTATTGGAAGAATACTGGTATATTAATGTTACAATCAAATGATTTATTTAAAGCTGAAAAGACCTTCCGTACATTAAATGAAATGATTAATATATCAAGTGCTAAATTTAACGAATGGATTGCTCATCCATTTATATATACCAATTCAGAGTTAAGACATTCACTTTCAGAAGGTATGGCCACTTTGTATTATTTAAATAAGAAGAATAATCAAAATGAATCAATTCATGAACTTTTTAGTTTAATAAAGGGACTTCCAGAAAAGCTTGAAGGAAAAATTAAAGCCAATATTAAGGAGATTGAAGATTTTAAAACTAATATTTTAAACGGTGTTAACGATGATATTGATCAAACTTTATTAGATACTGAACCATTATCTTTACTTGTTAAACAAAATGAAAAATTGAGAGGCAGTGAAATTTGGTCTTTAATGGATTATCAATCATTATTAAATGAAATGAACTTTATTTATCAAACAATAAAGATATTTGATAACGTTAAAAATAAGAAATCTATTCCAAAATATGAAGCTGAAGAATATGTTGAAGCTATAAAATCATTAAATCAATTTATGATTCAATCAACCTCTCGTCCACCACTTGATTCATGGCAATATATATATTTAGGTTGGTTAGTCAATACCAATGAATTGGAAAATAGTGAATTAAGTTATAATGAAAAACTTATTGATGGAATTATCAATGAAAGTATTCTTAAATGGCATGAAAGATTATGGAATAATGTATTCCAAACTTGTATTAATGCAAATCATGAAGGTCTTACTGAAAAATTATTATTAGATGGTTCTTCCTTCTTATATACAAGTTTACAAACATATTTTGTATCAACCATTCTTCAAAATTCAGTTCAATGCTCCGCATATGAATATAAAGATTTAATTGAAAAAGTTACTTGCATAGAAGAGCATTTCAAAGCTGAACAGCAAAAGTTTACTCGTACATCAAATGAAATTGCACAAATCATATATACTATTAGAAGTGTTGTTGTAACTTATCAATCTTCATTCCAGGAAGAAGACTATGTTAAAATTTTAGCTCTTTTAAATCAATTATTTAATATTTCTGTTGAAGATGATGCTCTTAGAGGAACGGTTATTCAAGACCTTGTTGTTCTTTTAAGAAAATCTTCTGATGAGGTATTCCAAATGCTATTTGCAAAATACATTATTTCTATATTTGATCGATTAAAGAAAATTAATGATCCTATGGAAATGGGTCAAGTATGGATTAGTACAGGTCTCTTATTAGTAATGGTAATTATTCCAAAATTCCCAGTTGATCCAGCTGCTGAAGTTATTGTTGAAAAATTCTTATTAGAACAATTAATTAACTATTATGAAACAGAAATTTATACTCAGAAAGAAATTGAAAAAATCAACAAGGGTGATAGTCAAAGTTCAATCATTAGAGGGCTTCAGGAAAAATTAACAAACATTAAAACTAAACTTTCTGAATTATTATTAAAAGTTCCATTAAGACCAAAGAAAACTATGATTTTATCAATATTCCAAGATTTAGAACAATTAAGTAAAACTTTCTTAAATGAAATTCAATTATTTGAAATTGTTCATAATTTAAGTTCTGCTGAAAAAGAAACTTATCTTCAACGCGAATCTTTATTACAAAGTAATTTATATAACTTTATTGAAAGAATGCAAACCAATTATCCAAAATACATGGATTTATTAAAGCCAATATTTATTGCAATTTATCAAGTTAAATATGGTTTAAAGTTAATTTCGAGCACTGTTAATCATGAAAGTAATGAACAAGATATTGAAGTAATTATTAATAGTTTAATGAACTTTGGTAAGAGTGATATTTGGACACAATCTATTCCATCGAATCTTTCACAATTAGATCAATTAAAAAGAAATCTTAAGGTCAAGAAGAATTTAGAAGATGATAAGATTGACTTATATATTGAATTATTAAATACATTTATTATTAGATTAAGTCAACAAGTTAAAATTACAGGTGTTACAGCTCTATACTATCATCAAATAAATTTGATATATATGGAACTTTCTCGTATTATTACATTAATTGAAGAAAAGGAAAGAGAAAAAATCAAAGAAGAAGAAGAATTATATAAATATAAAACTAAGGATAATGATGTTATGGTTGATAAAGATGAAGAAGAAGAAGAATTTAAGGAACTTTTCCCTGATTATTATGAAGATTTTGAAGATGTTACTAGTACAGCTTTAGATGATGGAAGCAAAAAACCATCTAAAGAATCAAAAGAAACAAATAAATCTCTTTTAAGTAAGTCTCGTTTAGGAAAAATTGAAAAAATTGCTTCAAAAATTGTTGAATCTCAAAGATTGTTTATGTTACAAAATTATTCGGATGAAGTATTAATGAATTACAATGCTTTTGTAAATTCATATAACATGGCAGGAGTAATTATTAAAGAAACTACTCCATATTTATCAGATAACATTGATTATACATGCTTTAATGGAAATCTTGTTATGGTCCATGAAATCAAAAAACGCGTTAATGGTGATAGCCAATCAAAGAATTATAACTTTTACAAAGATGAAAATATAATCGAAGTTTCTAAATCTATTCCAATTTTAATTGAAATGGAGAATAAATTGCATGAGTTACTTCAAAAATGGCCAGGTCACTCAGTATTACTTCAGTTATCTACTATATGTAAAAGAATTGCATTGTTCCCAGTTACTTCTCCTGTAATTAAAATATTAACTGGCTTAGAAATTTTAATTCAAAAGTGTGATGAATGGGAAGCTTATGCTAGTAAAGAAGTTTCTATTAAGGCTGAAATGAATAAGGTCATTGAATTAATTGTAGAATGGAGAAAGTATGAATTAAAGCTTTGGTGGGATTTATTAGAAGTCCAAGATAAAGAATATGCTGAAAAGGCTTCTAAACTTTGGTTCTATTTGTATAAAATTATTATTGAACCAATTAATAAATGCAGTGAATTAACAATGGAAATTAGTTTAGATGATTACGAAGAAATATATTCTGGAATATTAAGCGGTGTTGATCAATTTATTAGAAATTCTTCTTTGGGTGAATTCTCATCAAGATTACAAATGATCTATCAATTTTACATTCAAATTACTAAATATCATAAATCATCTAATATGACTATTATTATTTCTAATATTCTCTGGAACATTCATCAATATTATAGCCAATTTTCTGATAATATTAATGAATTCTTAAAGACATCCAGAAAACCGATTGAAAAAGAATTAAAGAATTATGTTAAGATTGCTAAATGGAAGGATGTTAATATTTATGCATTAAAGGAAAGTGCTAAAAGAACTCACTATCAATTAAACAAATTTATTAAAAAGTATAAAGAAATCTTAAACACATCAATTTATAATAAAATTCTTGAAATTCAAAATAAGTATATAAGCAACCAAGAGCCAAAAATTAATACAAGCTTAGGAACATATTCATCTGCTCGTGATTATTTCGATTCAATTAAAGGTAGATTAGTACCAATTATGGAAATTCAAAATGATAAATTAATCGTTAAGGTTGAAAAGGAAATAGAAAATAAAGAAAGATTGAGTCAGATACCATTAATATTAAAGAAAATGAAATCTATTACCAAAGAATTTTTACGTAATGGATTGTATACAAATAAGGCCAATATCATGGAAGAACTTTGTGAAACTATTATTGAACGTTTGAAAGAATTTAAAAAGCAAAATGATACTTTATCTGACGATGCAAAGGATGAAAAGGCATGGAAACTTCAAAAGTCTTTAAGAAAGAAGGCTTTATCAGATTTATTTAGTCAATTTAAAAAAATGGGTATCCGTTTAAGAAGTGTTAAGCATTTCGAAAACCAAAAGAAAACTGATTATATTTTCAAGTTAAATCATACTGTTGGTGAATCTTTCGAACTTATTCATCCATCATCAATTAAATCTGGTTTATTCAAGCAAATTGAAAATATGGAAAGACAATCAAATGATAGATATTATAAGTTTATTGCATATATTTCTTTATTAAGATCTCTTACTCATGAAGCTTCTCCAGATTTAAGTGAATTAGATGTTCAAAGATCATTAAGTTCAGAAGAACATATGCTTTACATGATACTCCAACAAAGAACAGTTCTTGCAAGTTTAAATGAAAATTATTCTAAATTCATGTATTTATATCACCAATTACAGGACATTTATAAATTGGCTCAATCATCCGATTCTACTACTGATATAATATTAAGTAATGATGCTTTTATTCAATCCTTAAAGGAACAAAAATTCATTATTGATGAAATTTACGATTATGTTCATCAAATCAGTTATATTCAACATATTAGAAAAGAAGATGGACAAAAGGTAATTGCCATTTTAGAAAAAATTAAAAAATGCAAGAAAGCAACTGATAAATTCTATCATTCATTAATCACTAAAGCTGAACAATATCAAGTTAATAGTCCATTAAAGAATTGTGAATTACAATCATTATTTGATAACAATTTCACTGTCTTTAATGAAATTTCTCAAGATATTAATGGTGTTGTCAAACCTTCATCCTTAATATTAGAATTAGCTAATAAATTAGAAAAAACTTCCAAAAAATTAAATGTAATCCCAACCAAATTAGAAGATAAAACTAATCTTGACGTTGTAAGCATTAATACTATTGTTAATAATATTAATCAAATCATTGAAAATATTATGATTTCATTCCAAAATATTAATGCTAACTTAAAGGAACAAGAAAATGAACATAATCAAGAAAACATAGAAGAAGATGAGTTTGAAGATATTCATGTTAATGAAATTAATAAAAATTTATTAAATTCTAAGGAAACCTTGAAGATTGAAAAAGTCATTGAACTAACTTTGCAATTATTCAGTTTAATTAATGAATTACCAAATGAAAAATTAATAAGAGAATTTTCATTACAACAGGTTCAAAACATGTTTGTTATTTATGACCATTATAACACTATAGTTCAACAACAAATATATGAATATATTTGTTTCCATAGAGTATTTATAAAGTTTTCTCTTATTAACTGTAAGCTTTTTATTTCTTTATACAAGTCTGGTCTTTCTATTCCAAAGATTTATAGTGGTGAAGAAGAAATTATGGAAGATAATGTTGCTGGTACAGGTATTGGTGAAGGTCAAGGTAATAAAAATGTTAGTGATGAAATTGAAAATGAAGACCAAATAGAAGGTACTCAAGATGAACAAACTCAACAACCACAGGATAATGAAAATAAGGATAAAGATGATAATGCTATTGAAATGAACGATGACTTTGAAGGAAAATTAGAAGATGTTGAAAGACAACCAGGAGATGAAGACGATGAAGAAGAAGAGGATGAAGATGGTGAAGAGGAAGAACTTGAAGAGCAAATGGGTGATATTGATGAAGATCAATCAAATGTTGTTGATGAAAAGATGTGGAATGATGAAGAAGATGAGAAGGCTGATGAAAATGAAAAGACTGAAAAGGATTCAGAAGCAAAGGGTGAAAATAGTCAAGAAGAAATGGTTGCAAAGAATGATGAAGAATTAGAACAAGCTAAAGATGATGAAAAAGATGCTAAAGAAAAGAATAAGGATAAAAAGGAGGAAAAACAAGAACAAAATAATGATGACGAACAAAAAGAAGAAATTAATGATTATAATGAAGATATGTTTGAAGAAAATAATAATATTGATATTAAGAGTATGGATAATCCATTAAAGGAAGAAGAAGAAGAAGAAGGAGATGATGATGATATGGAATTACCTGATGACCTAAACTTGGATGGTGGTGATGAAGATGATTCTAAACAACAAGATATGGATGTAGATGATAAGAACGAAGATCAAGACTCAATGGATGTTGATGAAGAAGTACAAGAAACTGATGATCAAGTTATGGAAAAGGAAATTCCTCAAGAATTTCAAGAACTTCCGGATGATAATATCGGAGGTGAAGAAGAAATTGATGAAGAAAATGCTAATCCAGAAGGAGAAGGTGAAGAAGGTGAAGGCGAAGAAGAAGAAGGACAAGATGAAGATGAAAATCAAGAAGAAAATGGTGAAAATATGGACGAAGATATGGAAAATAATATTGCTGTAAAAGACGAAAATGAAGAAGAAACCGCAAAAGAAGAAAATGCTGTTGATGAAAATAAGGAAAATGAAAATGAAGCTACAATGGATAATACTGAAGTTAAGCAACAACAAAGTGAAAATCAATACGGAGTACAAGATGAATTTGGCAACGACAATAATGAAGATAATGATCTCGAAAACATTGATGATAATAATGCAGCTTCCTCTCAACAAGAATTTGGAAATGATAATTCTAATAATGATATGGCAGCAACAACCTCTTCAATGCAAAACATGACACTAGAAGAACAAAAGAAGAGACAACCTCGTGAAATTAATCCAAATCGTTCATTAGGTGATTACTTAAAGGAATGGAAGAAAAGATTGAAGTCAATTGTTGAACCTGAAGAAGAGGAAGAAAATAAGGATGCACCAGTAAATGAAAATCAAGAAAAGGTGAATGAAGATAATACATTTGAATATTTAAAGGAAGATGATGAAGCGTATGATCTACAAACATTAGGAAATGCAACTGAAGATCAACTTGAAAAACAACAAGATAAGGCTGCTATTGATGAAGAACAAGAAACAAATGAAAATGATGAAAATGCTATGGCTAATCAAGAAGAAGAAGAAGAAGAAGAAGAAAAGGAAGAAGATGAAATGAGAGATGATACCAAAAAGTTCAATAATGAGAAGAATTCCTTTAATAAGATAGCAGAATTACATCAAAATACAGAAGAAAATGATGATGAATCATTGTCTGATGTTAAAAAGGATACTAAAACAGAAAAGGTAAATGATAATAATGAAGAACCGGATTATAACTTAAACAATGAAAATGTTACTAAGATGGAAGATGATAGTAAGGAAGCTGATGATGAAGAAGAAGAATTCTCAGATATTGATTTAGATCGTGAATCAGAAAAGGATTATGAAGAATTAAGAGAAGAATTAGAAAAGAAAATGATAGAATGGAGAGCCAATAAAGAAAGTATGGATAAGGCTCATCAATTATGGAAGGATTATGAAATGTTAACATTTGATCTTTCTATGGAATTATGTGAACAGTTAAGATTAATTTTAGAACCAACGTTAGCAACAAAACTTAAGGGTGATTATAGAAATGGTAAGAGATTAAATATGAAAAAAATTATTCCATATATTGCAAGTCAATTTAAGAAGGATAAGATTTGGTTAAGACGTACTAAGCCAAGTAAACGTCAATACCAAATTATGCTTTCTGTTGATGATTCTAAATCAATGAGTGAATCTCATTCAGTTCAATTAACATTTGAAGCATTAGCTATGATTTCCAAAGCATTAACACAGTTGGAAGCTGGTGAGTTAGCTGTTGTACGATTTGGTGAAACTGTTAATTTAGTTCATCCATTTGAAAGTCCATTTAATGATGAATCAGGTGCTCAAGCTATTTGTCAATTTACATTTGAACAACAAAGTACTGATATACAACAACTCATGACTTCCACATTAGGTATTTTAGAAGAAGCTCGTGAACGCAGTTCATCCCATAATGAATCTCTTTGGCAATTACAAATTATTCTTTCAGATGGTATATGTGAGAATCATGAACAAATTAAATCCTTAGTTCATTCTGCAATGGAAAAACAAATTATGGTAGTATTTGTTGTAATTGATACCAAACAACAGATTCTTGGTATGAATAATGTTATTAAACAACCTGGTAAAGGTTTTAAATTAGAAAGATATATTAGTACATTCCCATTTGATAATTATGTTATCCTTTCTGATATTAATCAATTACCAGAAATTCTATCTGAAACTTTACGTCAATACTTTATGATGGTACAACATGATTAAGTTTAGTTATTATTTTAATAGTATATTTACATAATTCTTTGTTTTTATTTTTAAGTTTTATATTTGATACATATATAGTAAAACTACAATAATTTAAAACTCTTTTTTCATTAAAATTTAAGATATAATAGTGTTAATAATACCAATTTTAAACTCTCAATACATTAATATTTAATTTTTAATCTTATTTTTATATTTAATATTATATTTATTTATATATATAAATTCAATACATATGCAGCAATATTAAAATTTTGATATTTAAAAAAAAATTATATTTTATAGAAATCAGTAGAAATATTTCATTTATTAAATTTAAATAAATATTTATAAATTGTAAAAAAAAAAAAAAACACTTTATGTTGATTAAAACTTAAATTTATATTTTCTTTTATTTTGTTAATGTTTAATTGATTAAGAAGAAATTATATTTTTATTTATTTATTTATTTTCTTTTTTTTTTTTTTATTATTTTTATTTTTATTTATTATATATAGAAAAGATGATTTTTAAGATTTGAAATTATTAATTTTTAAATCAATCTTTTTTATCTTTTCTTGATAAGTCTTTATAGAATTTATAATATTCTCCCTTCTTTCTCATTAAACTACGATGTGTACCTAATTAAATATATAATAATAATATATATTAGAATTCCATTATAAACTTTTATTTGTAAAGGATATATATATATATATATATTTTTAACATTTTTTAATTTTTCTTATTGTATACCTGATTCAATAATATTTATTTTTTCTCCATCTAATGGATCATATGGCTTCATTACAATAATATTATCAGCATTTTTAATTGTTGAAAGTCTATGAGCAATAACAATAACTGTTCTTCCCTTCATTAAACGATTTAATGCTTCTTGAACAATTCTTTCAGAATGTGAATCCAAAGCAGAAGTAGCCTCATCTAAAATTAAAATAGATGGATTCTTAAGAATAGCTCTGGCAATTGCAATTCTTTGCTTTTGACCTATTATAAAAAATAATAAAATATATATTGTTTATAGTAATAAAATTAATAAATATAATTATAAAGTAAAGTAGTAATTTAGTAATTTTTAATTATAATTAGTTATTTCTATTATTTATTAACACTTAGTAATAATAATCCAAAAATATATTCATTTTATATATATATTTTATTATTATTATTTACCTCCAGATAATGCAACACCACGATCACCAACAATTGTATCATATCCCTTTGGGAATGATTCAACAAAGTGAGATGCATTGGCTTGTCGAGCAGCTTCTTTTACTTCTTCTAATGTTGCATTTGGATTACCATATCTAATATTTTCAAGAATTGTAGTATGGAAGAGAATTGGTTCTTGGTTGATATAACCAATATTCTTTCTTAATGATCTTTATTTTTTTTTTGAAAAAAAAAATATATATATATATATAGATAGATAGAATTTAAATTAATTTCATTTCTTAGTTATCGTATTTATTATTTCGATTTTAAATAAATTAAAATTAATTTATTTCTTTTTATTTATTTACCTGGAATCAATATCTTTAATGGAAATATCATCTACTAATATATTACCACTATCAATTTCATAAAACTTTTCAATTAATTGTCCTATAGTACTTTTACCACTTCCACTTGTACCGCAAATGGCAAGAACCTTTCCTACTGGAATTTTAAGTGAGAAATTATTTAAAATTTTTGCTTCTGGTCTTGTTGGATATGTGAAGTTTACATTCTTAAATTCAATTTTATCTATTATTAAAATAATTTTATATTAAATATCAGTAATCATTTAATTATTAACTATATATTATAATTAGTTGATTTTTACCTTGAATTTCATTTATAATTATATTGGCATTACTAGAATTTCCTTCTGAGTCAGTAACATATTCATAAACTCTTCTTAATGAATCAAATGCTTTTATACTTTGACCAAATAAGACACCAATATGTGCTTTTTATTTTGTTTTAAATATTAAATAAAAAGTTAAATTATTGTTTAACTTGATTTTTTTTTTCTATTTTAGTTTTATTTAAAGTATTAATGAATTTATTATACTTACATAATGATTTTTGGGTATTTTGCATAGCAACCATATAGGTCATTAATTGACCAGGATTCATTGAGCCTTGAACAACTTGTTTACCTCCAAAATAAAGAATCATTAAAACTAATGATCCAATTGAAGCATTTGTTGTACCTTGGAATATACCAATGTGGAAACCTAATTTTGTATTTGCATCAGAAGTTTTATTTAATGAACTTTGGTATAATTTCATTTCTGTTGGTTCAGCTGCAAATGATCTTACTGTTCTAATATTTGATATTGCCTATAAATTATTATAATAATAATATAAAAAATATGTATATATATAAATATATTAGCCTATTTTTAAAATTTTGAATAGTTAATAACAGTATATTATTTATTTATATTACCTCACTTGCAATAAAGTTAGTAATATCTTCTAACATATGAGCTTTTTTTGATAATTTTCTCAAGTATATACCATATAAATTCATAGAAAAGTAAATAATTGGCATTGTAGAGCAAATGGTTAAAGTTAATGATGGTGAAATACTAATTAAATATGAGGCTGATATAACAACTTGTGTTGTACATTTTAAACCCTATTTGGTATTATTAATTAAAATAATTTATTATTATGGTCTATTTTATATTACTACATTAATTATTATTTATTTTATAGTATTATATAATTACTTGAGTTAATGCTTGTTTAAAGGTTGATTTAAAGCTATTAATATCATTAGTTAATCTTGTTATTATATCATTATATTTGTTTTTATCAAAGAAAGAAATTTCTAAAATAAGATAAATAAGATAATAATATTAATGTCAAAGATTAAGTATTAAGTTAGAAAAAAGTATAAAATATTTAGATTATTATTTGAACATTCCTTTTTATTTTTCTAATAATTTATGGTTATATAATATATACCTTGTAGTAAATAAGAATTAAATAATTTCAATTTCAATCTTGAAGCAATATTTTCACCAAGTTTTGCTACTAATGTAATATCAACAAAAGTTAAAATACCTTGAAAATCAAAAAAAAAAAAAAAAAAAAAAAAAAAATTAGAAAATTAAAAAATTAAAAAATAAGAATAAAAAGTGTAAATTATTATTTCTATTATTATTTAATTATAATATACCTTGAGTAAGATAAAGTGTAAGAAGTTTTAATGTTGGAGCGGTAAATTCGGCAAAATCAATTGAATAAAAACCTTCTTGTCTTTTAAGAACATCTTGAACAACATTAATAAGATCACCAGTAATTATTGGTGTTAAAACATTAATTCCTGCAGCTGAAAGGGTTACAGCAAAAATCTTTATTTATATATAAATTTAGGGATTAAATGAATAAAATATCTTATTACTTTTAATTTATTACATATACATACAAATAACACTAATAATAAATCCTTTTTAATAATACTAAATAAAAATTTTAATAATTCTTTGTTTTCTTGTTCTTTTTGCTTATCTTATAAAGTTAAAAAAAAAAGGTCAGTTTCTCATTATATCTTTTGATTTTTTTTTTTTTTTTTTTTTTTTTTTTTTAAAAAAAAAGGATGATAAAAAAACAATTACCTTCTGTATTCTCATTATTTTTTTTTTCTTCCAATGCAATAACAATGTTTTTTCCTCTACCATCCTTATTACGATGATGGGCTTCGCAATATATAGTTGAACATTTTGATATGTTTTCTTCTCTTAACTTTTGACCATAATGATATAACAATTTAATTGTTATTGTACCACCGATTGGAATAACAAAATAATCAGTTACAAATTTTTTTGATGAAGTATGAGATTTATTTTTACTCGATTGATATTTTGATTTATTAAACTTTCTTTTTTGGTTATTTTGAGTATTTTTTTTAGATGAAACTCGCTTGTAAAAGGTTTTAAAATTATTTGGATAAGTATTACCATTATTGGTATATGAATTAAATTGATTTACGTCATTAATCTTATTTTTTGAATAATAGCTATTAGAAATATTTGAAGTTTTATTAAATGGTGTTTTTGAAGTAAAATTTGATTTTTGAATTTGATTTAAAGATTTTGTTATTGTTGTTTGATTATATAGGATTTTACAGTACGAATTTAATTTTTTAGGGAAATCAATTTTGAAGCTCGTTTGAACTTTTAATATATTATAGAAAATAATGAATGAATTGTAATATAAATATTATAATTATTAAAGATGTATAAATACTATAAAATATGAAATAATATCAATTAACATTTCATTAAAACTTACGATTATTTTTTGTGTAGCTATTATATTTTCTATTAAAATTCCTATTAAATATATATATTTTATTTTTAAAATAAATTTATAAATTATTTCATTTTATTAATCATGTTTTAATGTTTGAAATATTTAAATAGTATAATTTATAAATGAAATTTACTTTTTGTTTAATAATTCGCTTTTAATAGATTCATTAAATTTCAAATGAATTTTATTATCATTATTTAAATTTTCAAAAAAATTAATTGAATATTTTGTATTTATTGAAAGTTCATTTTTTATTATTACTTGATAAATATTTGCATTTTTTGGGATTGAACTATTAATAACATTCTAATAATATTGATAATGTATTAATATTTTATTTTATTAAGATAAGAAGGGAATTATTTAATAGAGGTTAATTAAATATTATTTATCATTATTTGAACTTTACATAGTATAAAAAATATTAAATTATTTTCTTTATATTATAATTACCTTTAAAATTTTGAAAGAACATTTATTTAGTGACATTGACGTTTTTGGAATCATTCTTTTTAAAATTTTATATTCTGCCTTTTATTAACTTTTATATATATATATATTTAAAAAAAGTTTTTGATATTAATAAAAAAAAAAAAAGTTTAATGTTAATACTAAAAATTATTAATATTTTATTTATAATTGTTCATAATAATTTTAAGGTTATAATTTATTTTAGATAATTTCTTTTTTTATATATTTGAATTATTTATGAATGGAAAGGCAATTAATAGAATCTCTATATAAAATATTTATTTAAATATGTTATTTTACTTTACTTTTATAAAAATTAGAGTAATTTATACTTTAAGATTTAGAATCTAGACTAATTTTTATAATGAAAATAAAATATCAATGTTTTCAACATATATATATAACTGTCTCTGATATAATATATATATATAGATATAAATAATTTTAACTGAAAAAGATATATTAATAATATATTATAAATATATTTTATGATGATCAAAATTATTTTAATATAAAGGAGAAGTTTTTTAATTTTTTCTTATTATTCAAAAAAAAAAAAAAAAAAAAAAAAAGACATTAAATAAAATGTAAAAAATTTGTTTTAAGAACATTTCAGTAGATGAGTATAATATGTGTAGCAAACAAACAATGATAAATACATAAATAAAGACATTAATAAAAGCAATGAAATATTATAAATTTATTAAATTAATGAATACTAATAAAATATTTAAGGTTTGTGATGAAATGTTTTCTTTTTAATTAATATATACAGAAGTTTGTATCAATATTTATTAATATACAGAAAAATTAAAAGTTTTTTTGAAATAGATGAAAATATACTATTCCCATAAATAATTATTAATTTATGTATTAAATGCATTTATACTTTATAAATAGTTTCTGTATTAGTTTTTGATAATATTTATATATAAATATTTAGATATACTATCCATCAAGAAAAAATATGGTTACACAAAAATTTTAAAAAAAATTTTTTAGGAATTATTTGAAAAATTTTATTTTCTTTTATTTTTCTTATATATATTTTAAAAATTTTAAAAATTTAGCAAAAAATAAATATAAAATAAGAATTATAGATAGTAAATATCTATAGCAATTATTATATTATTATAAAAATCTCTTTGTTGTTGAATGCGTAAATCTATTAGCAGATTCTACACCTAATACACCTTTTAATGCATTTGTTTTACCTATTGATCCCTTTGATCCTGTGCCTAAGACATCTCTTTCACGATCAAATGGTAATTTACTAATATCATTATTTTCATATTTTTTATTTTTGAAATATTCTTTTGTATGTTGATCATAAAGTGATTCATTACGATAATTTTTCTATTAATTATAAAGTTAATATGTTCATATTAATTATTGTTAATTAATTTAACTATTTTTAATATATAAATATGTACATTATATTGTTCTATCATTTCTTGCATTTCCATATCCTTTTTATTAACTTGAATATATTCAACTTTTTCATTTTTATCTTTTACTCCCTTTTTTTTTTCAAAGTAATAATAATAATAATTAATTATTATATATTTATTAATAAATGTTACTAAAAATAATTATATTGTACAATATATGTAATATTTACTTCTTTTTGCTTTCTTAATTTATCAGCAGGAGTGTCTGTCCATCCAGATCTATCTATCTTTGTTACGCCATTCTTTCTAAATTGTCTTGGTTTTAATATATTAATACCTTTTATTTAATTTTTTTTTTTTTTTTTTTTTTTTTTTGAAATTATTAATTAATTACTGTTATTATTTTCATTATAAATTATTAATTAAAATATAATAGATCAAAAATCAAAAATAAGTATACTAACGATCTAATATATTATCTTCTGGAAGCATCGTCATCCACTATATTATGTATTATTTATTAATCAATCGATAAAAATTATATTCTTAGCAATAAAGTATAGAGTATAATATATTTCCTTTTATTTACCTCATCTCTTACTAGTTTTTTAGGTGTCTTAGACTTTTTTTTTTTAAAAAAAAAAAAAAAATTAAAAATAAATTAGCAATGATACAATATAATTTGCAAGGATAAGTATTGAAATTAAATTCAAACATTTAATATTACCTCCTCCTCTTTTCCTTCTAGTTTATTTTTCATTCGTTCAGCTCTTTCTTCAAATTCTCTAACTATTCTTTGAGTTTCTTCCTCTTCCTATATAGTTTAAATAATTTTATATTAATTCTTATTAGATAATGAAAAAAAATAATGCGAATATAATTACGGTTAATTCGTTTCCTGGAGCTATAGGTAATGGTCCGATTATATCATCATCACTGTTGGTTTCATTGTTAGGTATATTATGTGATAAAGATGGATCGACTATTTCCGGTTTATTTTCAATACTATCTTCATTAAATGAATGAGGTATTGATGGTCCAATCATTTCTGATTTATATTCAACATTATCTTGACTCAAAAAATTAGGTAATGAAGGTCCTACAATTTTTGGTTCTGATTCATTAATAGTTGATTCATTTGTATGTGAATTTATATTATTATCCTTATTATCATTTTTTAAAAATGAAGGTAACATTGGTCCAACAATTTTTTTATTATTATTTATATTATCCTCCTTTTGTATTTCTTGAACATTATTTAAATTTGAGGGTAAAGCTGGTCCTATTAAATTATTTTCTTTATTTTTTTTAATTTTATTTATCTCTGTTTCTGAATGACTTATTTTATCCTTTTTCTTTTAATATTTAGATTAAATATAAAAAATATTTGATTTTAATATAAATGTACTTATGAATTATTTATATATTTAATATTATTAATAATTGAATAATATATTACATTGTTTATATATATATAATATTATAACATATTTTAAACATTATAAATAATGTAATTTATTTTGTAAAAAGGAAATATAATAAAATTATTTTGATTTTAAATACAATAAATAAAATAAATTAATAGAAATGTTTATATACCTTGTTTTTATGATGACGCTTTCTTTTTTTATGTTCGTGATGTGAATAAGAGTCAGAACTATAACCTGAACTTAAACTTGAGCTTGAAGAAGTGGAACTTTGGCTTGAGGACCTTTTGGAGTGATGCTTATGATGTCTATGTCTACTTCGACTTCTATTTTTTTCTTTTGAATGATGATGATGATGATGTGATTTATGCCCCATTAGATATACTGATTTTAATATAATTATTGAATATTTCTTTCTTTCTTTCTTTTCCTTATAAAAAATAAAATATAAATGGTTATTTGTAATAATTATATAATTAATATTAATTATAAAGTTTTTGCAATTTTTTATTTCTTAATTTAGTTTAACATTTGATATAAAATATATTAATTAATATACAGAAACTTTTAAATATAAAAATTAATTATACATTTTTTTTTTATAACCTTCGTTTTTTTAATTTTTTGATTAAAGTTTATTTATTATTAATTATTTTTTAAAGGTTCTCAAAATATAATTTTCAGTTGTTTGTGGCGTAATTATAACACTTCTTTCAAGAAGATTGTAATAATAATAAAGTTTATATTATTAAAGTTTATATTAAATAATAATCTTTAATAAAAAAAGAAATTAAAAAAAAAAAATATTGACGAATAAAGGTTGCAACAACAACAACAACAACAACAGCAAAAAAAAGTTTATTTCCTTATTTAACCCGAGAAAATAAGTCTTACGACTCTTATTTTATAAGTAATTATAATTATTAATATGTAATTTTGTATATGTTATTTATTATTATTTATTTATATACTTATTCTTTTTATATTTTTAATTATCATTATTATTTATTATTATTTAATATTAAAATAATTAATTCTATCAATATTTACATATAATTATTTATTTTTATTTCTGCCTTTTAATTGCATATTATATTTTATAAAATATACAACTTTATATTAAATATAAAATAAGAATTAATTTTCCTTCTATTTTCTTTTTTTTTTTTTTTTTTTTTTTTTTTTAATTTTGATTTAGTTTTAATTATTAGTTTCACCATCAACTTCATTATCATTTCCTTCGTCTGCACAACCACATTTCCATCTAATAATTTTATGTATAAATATAAGATTGAAATATTTATTAATTATATTTTATAAAATTTAAAAAAATTAAAATTTAGATATATTAAATTATTCATATACCTATCACCAACTAAATTACAATTAAATTGTTCTTTATTCAAAGCTTCATTTACGATATTATGAACTTTACATGCCCACTATTAATATAATAATTTAAGTAATAGTAATAAAATTCTTTTATTAAAATTACATTTAATGATAATTAAAAATGTGTTTTATATTATATTTACTTGGGATGCCGCATCTCTTGAATCCACCTATATTATTCATATATTATATTAATAATAAATATTTCTTTATTATTATTATTATTATTTGGTTTTTTTATTTGAATAAAATATTAATAGGTACTTCTGGTGGATTTTCTTCGAGAATTTTTGAGAATTCTACTGCACTTTTAATTTATTAAGGAAAAATGAAAGTAATAATTATTAAATATGCTTATTTAATTATCATTCTAAACAATATATATAATGAATATTCATACCATTCGCCCGAAGGATACAGACGAGCTAATAAATAAACCCAACTTCTAAAAGCTTGCTACATAATTTAAATAATGTAAATGATTAAATTTAAATAATATATATTTAATTCAAAAAAAATTAAAATTAATAAATTATAATACTTTTTGTTCATTTGTTGGTTTGTTTGGATATCTAGCTGTAACTGTATGTAGTAAACGCCATGTACTTCTTCCTAATTCTTCTCTATTATATAAAAAAGTATACATATTTTTTAAAAAATAATTTTATATTAATTATAAAATATTATGATTTTATTTATTATTGATAATAATTAAAAATTTAAAATCTAAATTAATATTTAATATTTATGATTATTATTTGTTTTGTTTTTTCATCTTTTTTTTTTTTTTTATTATTTTATTTTTTTATAAAAGCATCCAAACATACTTTTCAGTTACATTGAACATATCTGGCATAATAATACCACCATTAAGTTTAGCATTTATTTCAGAATTTAAACTGAATTTTTCATTTGTTAATTTAATATTTGACTCTTTTTCTATTGTGGTTTTACCAGATTTTGAATAGACATATATAATAATGCCAATAGTTGCAATAAAAGTAAATACAAATAGAATTCTTGATTTTATTCTCATTCTTTTATTATTTTAAAATTTAATTAGATTAAACTTTATTTATATACTTCTAAAAGAATTTATATTTATAAATATGTTTATATCAATGTATTTTATTTTTTTGTCTATTATAATGTTTTTTTAATTATTAATGTAATAATAAATATCCAATTCTTATTAATTGGATTTTCGAAATGCAATCAAAATTAAGTTTAATATTAAATATTGAATTTATTAGAAATAAATTTAATGTCCAAATTATTGTGGTGTTTATTAATTTTGTTATATTTTTTGATATAGTTGATTTAATTAATAAATATTATGCCATTTAAAAATGCAATAAAACAATGTTATGCAGTAAATGATGATGATAATAATAATGATAATGATAATTAAATAAATAAATAATTAGTCACATTTAATAGTATATAATTTTATTAATAACATTTACATCAATAATATTAATATAAACATTAATTAAAAAAGTATCATTTTTACTGTTATTGAAATACTTACATTATAAAAAGAAGAAGGTATATTATATATATTATATATATTTTATAAAATCAACATTTCTTTTCTTTTTTTTACTTATTCTTATTTATTTATTTGATATAATTTTATTATAAATCTATTATATTGGATTTCTATTATTTTATAATCTTTACTTTTTTTTGTTTAAATTTTTTTTTTTTTGATAATTTATTATTAATAATTTTATTTTAATATAAATTTTTATTGGAATATTATTTTAATTAATAGTATTTTCTAAATAAAAAAATTTTAAAGGTTATTTTTTAACATTAAAAAAATAAATAGATAAAATTTATTAGAAATAAAATTATTATATTTTTATAATTAATATAATAAGAATAAAACACATAGTTTAATATTATATAATATTTTATAAAGAATAAGTTTCTTTTTTATAATATTTGGTAGATTGATCCTTTTTAGGATTATATATATTAAGCATTTTAATTATATATAATATTTCATGTCCTTTTTATTCGTTTAGATACATCAGACTTTTTTTTTTTTTTTTTTGATTTATTTTACATTTATTCTTGATGCTTTAGTATGCCCAATTCAAAAAAAAAAAAAAAAAAAAAAAAAAAAAACATATAAGAACATATCAGCATAGAAAATTTGAGTATGTGGAATTATCAATTTAATAATAAAAATTGTTTATAATTTCAATTTTAATATATATATTATATATATATATTTAAAATTTGTATAAAAATTCTAATTTATCATCGGAATATTTATTTCTACAAGTATATATAATTAAATTTTTTTTTGAAAAGATTAAAATTAAAAAGAAAATTCAAGATTTTTATATTAAAAAAAAAAAAAAGCTGTGAAAGTTTAATCAAATAAATATAATTTTATATTTTAAGTATTTTGAAAACATTGTTTTATCTTTTTCTTAGTAAGTTTTTATTACTGAACATGTCAATTTTATTTTTTTTTTTTATAATAAATGAACATATTTTATTTTTTATTTTTTTAAGAAAAGTAATAAAATTTTTTTAAAAAAAAATTATTTGATAAATATTAATAAATAAATAGTTAATATCAATATCAATGATTAAATAATTATTAGTTAATATAAATATACATTATTATATTATTAATTATATTTACTTAGCAATTGAATTATTTAATATATACATTAATTCAATATCACATGTTCAGTTTATATTAGAAAAACAATAATATAATAGGTTGGAGATTTACTTATTCTTTTAATAATAGAGATATTCTTTTAATTTATTTGGTAATATTTAACTAATATATAGTTAATAATTTCCATATAAAATTAAAAATGCTATTGAGATTTTATTTGTTAAATATTAACAAATTATTTATTAATAAGTATTGTTTTACATCATACTGATATTATACGTCAATAATCAACTAATTATTAGCTAATATTTTAATGTAAATTAAAGTTAAATATGAAAATAAATAATGTATTGAATTTTTTTTACATTATTCCTTTTTAATTAATTTATTCCAATGTATTATTTATTGATTGATCAAAATAAATTGCACCATATTATTTAATATTAAACCAATAATTACTGATTACTAGATAATTATTTCCAAATAAAGTTTAATTAAGTTACACTTACCATGTTATTTTTAATAAATAAAATCAAAAAATAAATAATTGATTGAGGTTAATTAAATAAACAACATAACTTTTATAATTATTGCAGGTATTTTCTTTTTTACAGAGTTGAATAGTATAAAATTTGGCAACTTATATGCTTTATTTTTATAGTGTATTTACTATAGATATGTTTAAACCAATGATCATTGAAGAAAGAATATTATATAATGTAATTTAAAATTAAGTATTTTATAAATTATCTTAATTTTATAACTTACTATATAAAGAGTTAAATTATCCTTATCCTTATTTCTATATAATTATATAAAATATAATATTATTTATAAATGTATAAAAAAAATATTATTTAATATACAAAACTTTTAACATGAAAATATGTTATAAAAAATATAAATAAAAATGCACTAATCTCTTTTAAAAATATAATAAAATAATTCAATAATTCAAAAAAAAAGGAAAAAGAATTTATAGTTTCTTAATGTTTAAAATGATTATTTAATTTATTAAGATGAATTATATTAGTAGAAGTGTTTTTAAAAAGATGCAATTAACTTTTTTTCATTAATATTAAAATGAAGTTTTTATTTTATTATTAACATTTATAATATTAAACATGCTATTAAGTATAAAATAATAAAATTTTATTGCTATTTATTGCTTTTTCTATTTTATCAATGAATTTCTTCCTTTTTTTTTTTATTCAAAATCAAAATTAGTAATACTTATTTTTTTTCTTTATAATTTTTACTAATAGAAATGAGATAAATGATATATTATAATTAAATAAATATACTTTATATAATATAAATATAATTCTTTTTTTTTTTTTTATTTTGTTATATTCAAATTAAAGCTTTATTCCAATAAATGGATGTATAAATTATATCATACTTTATATTGATTATTATTATTATATATTTAATTTGCTATATATTAAATATCGTTTCATTATTTATTATTTATTAGTTTATTAATATTATGTTAATAAAAAATTTATATGTATACAATTATATTGAAATATATAGCCTATATATAAAGATTTAAATCAGTTAATATAAAGTTTAATTTATATATATATATTTTTAATTATGTAAATAATAAATAATTAAAGTAAAATTAAAAATATTTATATATATAAATTAATGTATTAAAAAAAAAATAAAAATATAAAATAGAAAAAAAAGTATCTTTTTTTTTATATTTTTTTTATATAATTTATTTTTTTTAAATTAAAATACAATAATACATAAAAGAATGTTAGTAAAATATAATATAAAGTATATAGTATATAAATAATAATGAAGAAGAGATAAATTAGGATAATATATATATATAATAGTACACATAAATAAAGGATATATATTATTTTTGTTATAAATAGTGAATATTGGCTGGATTGATAAAATATAAAATAAAAAAAAAAGAATTATTTTTTCTTAATATACAAATGAATAAATAAATGAGAAATAAATTAATAAATAAAACTAACATATCTAATATATACTGTTATTATATAATAATATTTTATAAATAATAGATAAAGCAAAAACTATAAATTGCTTTTGCTTTTCGTACTATACTAGACTATCGATATATATCATAAATATTTTTGCTATCTATTATCTCCCCATTCTTTTGCACAATATAATACTGTAGTGTCATAATATTGCAAGATGAAAATTATAAAGAAGATAGAAAAGGCTATTCAACAAAAAAGAACTTTTTGTTCCTTTGAATACTTTCCACCAAAGACACCACAGGTACTTTAATAAATGATAAATTTTTATTTTAAGTATTTATTATTTGTTAGCTATTAAATAAAAAATATTTCAAGTTATTCAATAGTAAAACGAAATATAAATAAATTATTAATTTATTTTTATAAAATATTAATATAAAAAAGGGTGTAAATAATTTATACGATCGTTTTGAAAGAATGGCCTTACTTGGTCCAGAATTTATTGATGTTACCTGGAATGCTGGTGGTGTTACTTCAGATTTAACTATTGAAATTTGTTCAAATGCTCAAACGGTTTATGGTTTAGAAACAAATATGCATTTAACATGTACAAATATGCCCGTTGAAAAAATAGATCATGCCTTAAGAGTTAGTTTATTTTTATTAATATAATTGTATAACTTTCACCGAGATATTATATAATATTAAAATTTATCATGATTATTAATTTTACAATAATTAAATTATATATAAATAAAAATGATAAAATAGGAAGCTAAAAAGGCTGGCGTTCAAAATATTTTTGCACTTCGTGGTGATCCACCACGTGGTGTAAAAGACTGGACTCAATGTGAAAATGGTTTTGCTTTTGCTATTGATTTAATTCGTTATATTAAGAAAGGTTATGGTGATTTCTTTGGTATTGGTGTTGCAGGTTATCCTGAAGTTCACCCAGATAGTCCTTCAAAAGAAGACGATTTAAAATTTTTAAAGGAAAAAGTTGATGCTGGTGCAGATTTCATCATTTCACAATATTTCTATGATGTTGATCTTTTCTTACAATGGGTTAAAGATTGTAGAGATGCTGGTATTAACTGCCCAATTTTACCAGGCCTTTTACCAATTCAAACATATGATAAATTTATTAATATGATTCGTATGAACAATACTTCTGTCCCAGAATATATATTAAAGGATTTAGAACCAATAAAGGAAGATGATCAAGCTGTAAAGGACTATGGTATTAAATTATTAACTGAAATGTCAAAGAAACTTATAGCTAATGGAATTCCAGGTATTCATATTTATACTATGAATTTGGAACGTTCTGCAAGAGTTATTCTTGAAAACTTAGGTCTTGCTCAATCTCAAGAAATTGTTAAACCACTTCCATGGAATAGAAGTTTGAAGAATAATAGATTAAAGGAAGACGTTCGTCCAATCTTTTGGAGAAACCGTATTAAGAGTTATATTCAACGTACTGATTCATGGGATGAATTCCCTAATGGTAGATGGGGAGATTCTCGTTCACCAGCATATGGTGAAATTAATCTTCATTCCTCATCTTCCTTTAAATACTCAAATGCTGATTGTTTAGCTATGTGGGGAAATCCAGAAAAACCAGAAGAAGTTTTTGAAGTCTTTTCAAAATATCTTAAGGGAGAAATTAAAGCTTTACCATGGTGTGAAACAGCACTTCATAAGGAATCCTCTATTATTCGTGAACGTCTTATTAATATTAATAAGAAGGGTTTCCTTTCTATTAACAGTCAACCTTCTGTAAATGGTGCACCATCTACTGATAAAGTTTATGGTTGGGGTCCAAAGAATGGTTTTGTTTTCCAAAAAGCCTACTTAGAATTCTTTATTAAAGAAGAAAAGCTTCAAAAATTAGAAGAAGCTATTAAAGAAGATGGTTTCCTTTCATATTATGCTATTAACCAAAAGGGTGATTTAAAAACAAACCAAAAAGATGAAACAGCTAATGCTGTTACTTGGGGTGTATTCCCAGGACGTGAAATTCTTCAACCAACAATTGTAGAATTAGTAAGTTTCTTAGCATGGAAGGATGAAGCTTTCACTTTATGGAATATTTGGAAGGATCTTTATGACAAAAATTCCAAATCATATGAAATTATTAATGAATTATCAACAAATTACTATTTAATTAATATTGTAGATAATAACTTCCAACGTGTTGATAAAATTTACGATATTTTGGAAAAATTATAAATTATTTAATATCTGTATAATCTCATTCCTCTTAATATATATATATATTGAGATAAGCATTAATATTTTATTTCATAATATCAAATATCATAGCATTCCAAAATTTAAAGTCATGGAACAAAAACATAAAATGGAATTGTTAATATTTATTTTTCATGAACTATTTTTATTTAATCGCATTTTATAATATATCAAAACATAAAACATAATTTTATTATAAAAAATATAGAATTAATTTTAAAAAATAATGATTTTCCTATAAAACTTGGTATTTATTTTATTCAAAATAATTAAATTATTTAACAAGATATTACAAAACAATCAAAAAATAATAATCAAACTTTTTGATAAAAAATTATTCAATATAAATAATATATATATTAAAATAGTGAATAATTTGTAAATATTTACAATAAAAAATAATTATAAATCTTTATAGTTAAAGGTATAAAAAAGGGAATAAAATTATAAATTTTAATGAAAAAATTTATTAATTTTATAATCAAATTATCTTGAAAATTATAGAATATAAAACTATTCATTTTAATAATCATACATATATGTAATTTTTACTATTTATATTTAAAGCAAATAAAGAAATAAAATAAAATAAAATAAAATAATAATAATAATAATAATAATAATAATAATAATTTAGAATCATTAATGTAATTTATAAATATAAATATCTTTTTTTTTTATAAAATTGTTAGATATTAGATCTTTAAAATAAGATTAACGTAATATAATTTTTTGAAATGGTAGAAATAGTAGTAACATTAGAGGCAATAATAATGGCTTTATTATTAATAATAATTGGTTTCCAAATTTTTAGATACTTCCAAAACTATAGGTAAAGATATAAAAGCCATCGTGCCTGCAGATTTAAAAGGTCCAGCATTCCATCGCCCTCAATACATCAAAAATTTATCACATGAAAAACACCTGGGCTCCAGGTCCCGATGGTATCTCAATTGAGTTCTTCAAAGCTTTCTTTTGTAACGAAGAACTGGAAAAAGAAAATAAGTCTTCTGGAAATTTTCTTAAATTACTTTTTAATAAAATCTGGAATGGACCCTTTCCTTTGAAATAGAACTCTGCTTCCATTGTTTCTATTCCAAAGAAAGGCGATCTTTCATATTGCAATAATTATCGTGGTATTTCTCTCATCAACATAGGTCTTAAAATCATTTCAAAAATTGTAACTGATAGATTTTCAAAGTATGCTCTTTCTCATAATTTTATAAGACCTGAGCAATTTGGTTTTCGCAATAAAGAAGAATGCATTAGCTTATTTATTTCCATTAGAGAAATCTGTCAAAGAAAAAAATTTAAAGGAAAAGCCACTTATGTTGCTTTTCTAGACTTTAAAAAAGCATACGACTCAGTTCCTATTTTTAATATCCTTACAAAGTTATATAAATTAGGTATACGTGGTAAATATTTTGATTTTATCAATAATCTCTACTCTACCTCAAAAGCAGTGCATGTTTCTTGGATATGCTCTCTAATGAATTTTCTATCAACCGTGGTGTAAGACAAGGATGTCCTCTTTCTCTTATTCTATTTAATCTCTTCATCAACGATATTTTAAATAAATGTTGCGGATATGATGAACAATCTTATTATCATTAGATTTTAATATGTCCTGCATTCTCTGAATACAGAACTTCTTCACTTAGCTTTCTTGACGATCTTTTTACTTTTTTTCACAATAAATACAATAATCAATTCATCACTTACTCCCTGAAATGGATGTAATAAAAACAATTTATAATTATATTTTTACGTTCCTTCTTGGTGGAACTTTAGCTTATGATGAACTACAAATCGAAAAGACGGGACAAAGACATTTGAATGAACAGCTTTACAGTTCATTGGGTCTCATGTTTCATATGTAGAGGGTCTCGCGACTTTTCTTACTAAAACAATCCCTATCATTAGTAGCTCAATGAAGCTACTTTTTGATAATTATAGTAAGACACCTAACGTAATCAAGAGCGCCGACGTCGTACCGATATGGCAAAGGAACATTCCTAATGTTTCGTACACAGGGTTAAATATTAGTATTTCTTCGAATGAAAACATTATGAGCTCATGGGAGAGTTTAGTGAACACCACACTATCATACCTGATGTTACTTCTCTTTTATATTTTATTTAACTTGTTAAGTAGGGACCAATCCCCACAGGACAATTTGCAGAGTTCGTTGAACTTTTATACAGTTTAAATAATTATTTGGTTTTAGTATATATTTATTTTTTTATATACATTTTATTATTTTTATTTTATTATTTATTATATTAATATGTATTATCGCCTAATATAATATAAAATCATAAATTAAATAAATAAATATAAAAAAAAGTGTAGTCTTAAAAAAATTTTTGCAATAGTCAAATTAATAATCAACAATCTCTATATACTATTTTTTTATTCTCATTCAATTTACTAGGAATATATATATCTACATAGTACAGTTTGCAGAGCTAATAAAATTATTATTCAGTTTAAATATATTGTATTTTATATTTACATATATATTTTATCCTTTTTATTTATTAATCCATTATCAAACAGTGTAATTTTAATAAATAAATAAATAAATAAATAAATAAATATCCAAATCTTCATGAGTATAATTGAAGAAAGTTAACAAAATTGTTATTTAAATATATATTTTTTTATTTATATATTTTATTAGTTTTATTATTATTTTTATTATATTATTATTTATTATCATCTAATGTAATTAATTAAATACTTTATTTTAAAAATTAAATAAACAAACAAGAATATTCTTTTCTTTGTCTAAAAAAAAATGAAAACGAACTTTTATTAACAAATTATACTATTTACTATTTTTATGATGCAGAATATTGAATATACTCAAAAATATTATTAAAAATGTAATGCTATTTTTCATTAGTTTTAAGTCTATATTATGACGAATAGTACACTTAAGTTTTAGACATTGGGATTATTAATCAATTTATTCTTCCAAGGTATGAAATTAATAAATAGTAAAATTATTATTAATGAAATTTTAAAAGATATACTTTTATTACTAAAACATATTATATTAAAAGAATAGCCAATCCATAATTTCATTTATCAAAATGAATAATACATAAAGTTATAAGTAATAATAAATACTTTTAGTGTAAATTATAATTATAATTACAACACTTAAAGTATAGGGATTTGATGATGTTTTTCAATAGATTTATAATTTAAATAAAAATATTTGTGTATATTTAATATTTTTCTACTCTTAAAGAAAACACACATATATTTTAACTATAATATCATTAAATTTTCAAAGATTAATATACAAAGTAGCTAATTTTTGTTTTTTCTTTCGTTCTTTATTGAATGGTATTAGTAATCTATAATAAATTAGATTACTCAGAATATAATAATATTTTTTTTTTTTATATTGTTGAAATTTACTATATAAGTAAGAATTTAATATTTAATAAAATATTAATAAATATCCTATTTTCAATTTATTCTTCTATTTTATATTCCATATATTTATCATTATTATGATTTTATAAAGATTATTTTCTCTTTATAATAAATTGGATTATACATCTAATAAATTTTTAATTACATTTTTAGTTACATTAAATTATAATTACATTATTTATTTAAATATTTATTTATTTTTAAATTTAAAATAATTATTATTCTGTTATAATTATTTTTAAATTAAATTTAATTATGTAAATAATAAATAATTAATTAATTTATTATAACATTTTAAGAAATATATTTAATGTTTATATTTTATAAAAATATTTTTTAAAATTTTTTAAATAACCAAACACTAAAAATAAAAAAAAAAAAAAAAAAAGAAAAAGATTTTTTAATAATTAATATTGAAAAAGCACTTTTGGAAATTTATATGTAATAAATCCAATATTTATTAATAACAATATAAGAATTTTAAGATTTAAAAGAGTATTATAACTTCAAGTAGAGTTTTTTATTGTTTTTTTTTTTCCTAAGAATATATATATATTAATATATATATTTGATTCAATATATATGAATTTTAGAAATTGAAAATTAAAATTCTAGATTTTCTGAAATTATCAAATGAATATATATTATATATATATATGCCTCAATTTTTATAAAAGTACTATACTTATGTAGTAAAAATGATATTCATAAATTTAAAGTTTTATTTCTCAAACTTTTTTATATAAAATAATAAATAGAATAATATTGTTTAAAAAATAATGTTTGTGTATTAGTATATAATTATTTAAGAGATTCTTTCGTCTGATCAATATTAAATACTAAATAATATAATTTAATAAAACAATTTTATATATTATTATTTAAATAAAAATAAGAATGATTTAAAAATAATAAAGAAAAATAAAAATTAGAATTTTGTAATAAATAAGCACTAATATTTTATTATTATTATTATTATTATTATTATTATCATCTTACTTTCAATATAATATTTATATGATACATTTATGATAGAGGCAAACGGTAATTATAATATAATATCAATAATAATTAATAATTTATCTAAAATAATTTATTAAATCAATAGATAATTATTTGATACTAATGTTTTTTTCCTTTTTATCTCATTATCGCACAATTAAAAACAACTACAACAATAATAATAACAGTCATAAACATAATATAGAACATTTAATAGGATAATAAGTAATATAAAATGTCTAATACAACCGTTGTTTGTGATAATGGTACAGGTGTAAGTATCTCTACTATTTATTATTACTATTATTATTATATAAGTATAATTAGATTTAAACGTAAATAATATATAAATAAATGAATAGATTTTTCATTTATTTATATAAAAGGGAATATAAAAACATAATTCAATAGGGCATAATATACTATATAACATATATAACATCTTATCCAACAATATAATTAATAATAATATAATTAACAATATTAATACAACAAGATTTAAAATTGTTTGCTAATAATTATAAAGTGGATGGTCCATTTCAAATTCAATTTATTATAGATATGATATAAGAAATATTTTTTTTTTCTGTTGTAAATTTAAAATTATAGTGTATTTTTGAAAGTTTAAATTTACATTCATTTAATACTGAATATAACAACAACAACAATTATAGAAATTAGATTTGAAGTACATTAATTAGTTGCTTTATTTTTTTTAATGATATTAAAAACTATATTTTAATAATTTTTAATTATGATTGTTTTATTTATTATTATTATTATTTTCACAATGAAATCAAAGTTTGTAAAGTGTGGTTTCGCCGGTCAAAACTTCCCAACCGCTATTTTCCCAGCTATGATTGGTCGTCCAATTATGAGAGCTGAAGAAAAAGTTGGTAATGTCGAATTAAAAGATATTATGGTTGGTGAAGAAGCTGCTGAACTTCGCACTATGCTTGAACTTAAGTATCCAATGGAAAATGGTATTATTGTTAACTGGGAAGATATGTTCCATCTTTGGGATTACACTTTTTACGAAAAATTGAAGATTGATCCAAAAGAATGTAAGGTTTTATTAACTGAACCAGCTCAAAATCCAAAGAACAATCGTATAAAGATGGTTCAAACCATGTTTGAACGTTATGGTTTCCAAGCCGTTTATGTTGCTATTCAAGCTGTTCTTACTTTATATGGTCAAGGTATTCAAACTGGTGTTGTAGTTGATTCTGGTGATGGTGTTACTCATATCGTTCCAATTTATGAAGGTTTTGCTTTACCACATTTAACTAGACGTTTAGATATTGCTGGTCGTGATATTACTCGTTACCTCATTAAATTATTACTTCTTAAGGGTTACCCATTCAATAGTACTGCTGATTTTGAAACTATTCGTCAAATGAAGGAAAAATTATGCTATGTTGGGTAAGTTTTATTTAAATATTCTACTATATATATATCGTATTTATCAAAATATTACTAAAATAATTTGTTGATATATATAATTTTATAGTTATGACTTAAATTTAGAACACAAATTAGCTACTGAGACTACCGTCTTAGTTGAAAATTACACTGTATGTTGTATTTAAAATTTTATAAAATATTTGTAATATTTTTAGTATAAAATAAGAAAAATATTGATATCATATAATAAATATGTGTTTAAATCAAATAATATACAGTTACCAGATGGTAGAGTTATTAAGGTTAGTAATGAACGTTTCGAAGCACCAGAAGCTTTATTCCAACCACACTTAGTTGATGTTGAATCCATGGGTGTTGCTGGTATGGAAATAATATATATTTATTAATCATAGTATAATATTATGTTACTTATATTCTTTTCTTTTTGATATTAATATATTTAAATTGTTCTATATTTTTATAAATAAAAATTAAATAGAATTATTATTCAATACCATTCAATCTGGTGATATTGATATTAGATCAGAACTTTACAAGCATATTGTTTTATCTGGTGGTTCATCAATGTACCCAGGTTTACCAAGTAGACTTGAAAAGGAAGTTAAGCAATTATACTTACAAAAAGTTCTTAATGGTGATACTTCTCGTTTAAGTGTAAGTGGTTATTGTTTTTAATAACAATTTTTTCACTTTGTTAGTGGAATTGATAATACTATCTAAAAATTTAAATATTTGTACTTTAAAATAAATATTGATTTAGAAAAAAATTATACTTTTTATATGAAATATAAATTAATAATAATATTTTTAATTTTTTATAAACATTTATTGTTAATAATAACAGAAATTCAAGATTAAGGTTGAAGATCCACCAACTCGTAAACACTTAGTCTTCATTGGTGGTGCTGTATTAGCTGAAATTTACAAGGATAGAGAAGAATTCTGGATCACCAAGAAGGAAATAGATGAATATGGTATAGAAAAGGCTCTTGAAATGCATGGTATAAAAGTATAAGCTAAATTAGTTAAAACCTTTTTCCAACCTAAAGTTAAAAAATGACACAAATTGAATCATAATATATATATATATAAAATAATAAATTGGATAATATAACATAATGAAATAAAAAAAAAAAAAAGAATCAAAAAAAAAAAAAAAAAAAAAGTAAAAAATAGGTTAAAATAAAATATACATAATATTTATATATAAATATAATAAAAACAATGATATTATGTCTTGTTTTTAATATATATATATTTACATGAAATAAAAGTTAATTAAAAATTAATATATTGAAATATTTATTATAATCCAATAAATAAAAAGTATACTAACTACTAATTCTACTAATAAAAATAACAAATAATACCACAACTGTATAAATCTTTAATAATAATAATAATAAATAAAATAAAATTCAAACAAAATCTAAAAAGAAAAAATTAATATTTTTATTATTTTTTTTTATATGCGTATTATTATATAAATTAAACGTTTTTAAATGTATTTACACATTTCAATTATTACATAATAATAAAAGGGTGGTTATAATGTTTGATATTATTTTTTTTTTTTTTTTTTTTTTTTTATTTTATGTTATTTTATTTTATACAATAAAATAAAATCGAAATAAATTTAAATACTATAGCTATTAATGTTAATATATAATTAAAACTTGGAAGTTACAATAAATATCATTTTCTTAAATTTCTTTATATGTAAGTATTAATATGCTTTTTTTTTTTTTTTTTTTTTTTTTATAAATGACTTAAATAGTACCTAAAAGAATAATTATATTTTATATATTGATGCATAATTAATATATAAGGAATTAATCAAATGAAATAATTTTATATTATTTACCATTAAAACCAACAAAACCAGTTAATAAGAAGATTGGGAAAAATGATTTCTTTTCGATTTGTGAACACCAATGCCACTATTACATTTTTTTTTTAACAGTTTCATTAATTATAAGTATTATGTTTTTTTTTTGTTTTTTTTTTTTTTAAATATTATTATAAATAATTATCTTGTTCTATAACTTACAGCACTGGTTAAACGTCCATCAATACATGAACCAGCATCAAAGAAATTATCAGCTCCAGAACCATTGAAAGCATATTTAAAGAAATCTGCTAAAATGGTCTATAAAATCAGTTTTATTTAATTTTTTTTTTAAAAAAAAAGTAATTATTTTAATAATATTATTAAGCAAATTGCAAATGAATTTTAATAATAAAAAAGATTTATATAATATGTTAATACCTTTTTAAGTGTTTCTAAACCTCCAAATTCTCTATCAATGTATGAACTTATACCCTCATCATTACATAATTCATCAATGTGATCTAAGCAAATACAAATTGGGTTTAAGATTGATGATACTTGGGTGTATTTATCAATGAACCTATTACATATAGTAGGATTTTAATAAATATTTAAATTCATATATTAATAATATTATTTTAGTTCTACTTACATAAATGCATTTGGTACATTGTGATCACTATTATTTAAAAAAGAAAAACAATTATAAATATATTTAAATATATTAGATTTATTGAAATTTTTTTTTTTTTTTTTTTTTTTTTTTTATAACTAATTAAGAAGAAAATTTATATTACCCAAGGTGAATAACAGATGAACCAACCCATGAACCAATATCGCATTGTGCCTTATATAAAATACTTTGCATAGTTCTTGAGACACGAGGTGCATTTTGAACACGATTTAAACCTTGACCTGTATCTCTTAATCTATAAATATTATCACCAGAAAGTAAATCTTCTTCTGCTAATGTCCAAAGTTTATACATTTCATGTGCAATTTCTTTCCAAAGAGTTAAAGATTGTAAAACATAATTGTATTGCTTTTCATGATTATGAGTAAGTCTTGAGGTATTTCTACCCATTTGAATTGCCAATGAATAATTAGGTTCATATTTATCTGGTTTAAAATACTTTTTCAAATAATCTTTTTATAAAAATTACGTTTGGTTATTAAAAAAAAAAAAGAATTATAAAAGCAAAAATAAATATTAAAAATATATATATATATATTTAATAAATTATTGAAAAATTTACCTATCATTTTAGTACATGGATCTTTATTTGCTCTTAAATAAGCATGATTATCACCAATAGAGTACAAGCAACGTTTAATATCATCTTTTGAAAGTTCAGGATTGGCATATTTTTTTGCTAAATGTTCAATTGCATTTTCCTTAATCTTAATTTCCTTTTGAATTTGGTTTCTTGTTTTGTTCGTTGGAAGAATTTCTTGAGTTGCTACAGCAATAATATTATCTTGTAATAATTTAATACCGTTTTTACGATTTTCTAAGAAATTGTATACAGTTTTTAATGGAATACAACAATTAAAACCAAGCATATCCTTAATCTTTTATATATATATATTAATTAATTAATTAATTAATATTAATAATTAATAATAATAATAATAATAATAATAATAATAATAATAATAAAGTATTAGAATATTATCATTTCTATTAATTAATATTTAAATAAAAAATAATTACTTCTTCAATTTGACTATCCTGTTATATATTATTATAATTATGATAAATAGCAACAACAATAAAAATATTAATTATATCGAATAAAAATAAATTATAATATTAAAATATTATTGTATTATTTGTAAATAGAATTAAAACTACTTGTAGTAAATAAATTAATTTTCCATAATCAGGCATTTTTTCTGGTGTTGTAATTTTGTAACGACGACCAATTTCGAAAATATCTTGGAAAAACTTTTCATTATCTTCAAAGGATTTATTTTGGAATAGACGTTGACCTTCACGATAATTAGCAGATAAAACTAAACCACTAAGAATAGAACAAAATTCCTTGATTTGATTAACAATTCCTTTAATATTTATTTATTATTTTATTTTTTATAAATATGAGTATAATTTAATAATATCTTGCTTTAAAAATTTTATTTATTTTATTATTATTTAATTATTAAAATTTTTTTTTTTTTTTTATTATTATTATTAATTCAATTTAATTTATTTTATTTAATAAATACTTACTTTTTGCTCTATTACTGTATACAATTATATCAATTTTGTCTAATGTTTAAAGAATTGAAAAAATTTTTTTAACAAATTTAGATGTTATATTAGAAAGCCATCATTATTATTATTATTTTTTATTATTATTATTATTACCAGTATATTCAGAAACATTTAAAGTTGCTTCTAATAATCTCAAGTATTTACGTTCTTCATAGGTTAAACGAAGTGGAATATATTTAGTTCTTTCAACATACCATTCACCAACTTCTTGAATATCGTTATTTGAAAAAATGGATTTTGAAACATCAAAATTAATTTCACTCAACTTTTGTATTATAAAAAAAAATATTATATTGTTAATCTTAAAGTAAATGTTAAATATAGACAATATTGATTTATAAGGAAAGATTTATCTACATCAATATTAGGTTCACTTTTTATTTGGTTAATAGTATTTTCATTTAATACAGCATTTTCGATAATCTTTTCATTAGGCTTGATTTCTTTAGTTTGATGCTTTTGTCTTAATTTACCTTTTCTGTGCTGATCTTTTTTATATAGTATTTATATAATAAGTATCATTATTAATAAACAAAATTATTATATATCATATATCGTGCTTTTATTACTTTTAAAGCAAACCTAATATTAGTTATTAGTTTAATTGATAATTTTTTTAAAAATTAGACTTTTGCTTAAATATTAATTAATATATATTTTAATAACATACTTCACAATAATTATCAAGACATTGTTCACAGTATAATGTGGCCGGTTGGTCTTCACATTCAACACTAATAAAAAATTTAGTTTTTTGTATATTATAAAAAAACATTAATATATAATATAATAATTTAATAAAATATATAATTTTACCAATAATATTCTTCAATCATTTTTTGAGTCTCAGCATCACGAATAAGTTCTTCATTATTATTGAACTTTGTTTCTAGATTTTCATCTACAACGTCTTGATAATCTTTGGTTAGAATATCATTTAAAAATTTGTTTTTATTTTGTGATTCCATTTTTTGAAGACAACTACTTTCACCTTATTATTTATTTGTATATTTCATTTATATTTCAAATGTTTTATTAATAGTTAATATAATGCAATATTATAAATAAGTATTTAGTATGTTAAAAAAACTTATTTTATTAAAAGAAAGAGAGAAAGAAAGAAAATACTAATAAATATTTGAAATTTACTATTATTTCCAGCACAATTATTACTATTAATTTCTTTTTTATCTTTTATAATTTCACTATCAGTTTCTCCAATTTTATCCGATAATGAACCAGAAGAATGCAATGAATTTTCCTTTCCCTTTTTATTTTTACTATGCAATGAATGTCTAAATAAATTTAATGCCTTCATATAGTATATCTAAAAGATTTTATAATTATATATTTAGTTAAATAATAAAGAGATGATTTTAATATTAATGCTTTATATATATATATATTGATAGAAAATAAATTTTGTGTTTGTTCAATAAAATTATAGAATCTAATTATTAATTTGTCAGAATTTAACTTTTTAAATATTTAATATACAACACACATTTCTTTTATTGTTTAAACATATACAATCCCTCTTTTTTTTTTTTTTTTTTTTTTTTTTTTTTTTTAATTTTAATTTATTCAGTAATTTAGTATTATTGATGTATCATTCAATAAAAAATTATATAATAGATTAATTAAAAATAAAAAAATACATTCTTATTTTTTCTCTTTTATTACATTTCATATACATTTATAATAAAATAATAATAATAATATCAATATCAATTTCCTTTATATATAAAAAAATATATTACATACTATAATAAAATATTACAATTCTTTATATAAAAAACAAGAAACATTAATTTATAAAAAAAAACTGTAAAATAATAAATTTATATTTTTGAAATTTTCATTAAATCAAATATTAATAATTAAATTTCTATTTAATAATTTATTATTATATAATTTTAAATTATCAAGTTTAATTTCTTAGTTTTTATATAAAAGGGCAATTAAATTTTGTTATGAATAATATATATATATATATAAAAAAAAAAAAAAAAATAAAAAAGTTATTATTATTGCTGTTTAACAATAAAAAAAATTTTTTTTTTTTAATATAATCATTAATCATTAGCTATATATTATATATTAATCTTAAAATTTTTAATTTGAGAGTTACAAAAAATTTCTCCATATTAAATTCTAAATAAATATTAATTATTTATTATTTTTTACATTCTTTTAA
The DNA here is from genome assembly GCA_002104945.1 of Piromyces finnis. Lineage (NCBI taxonomy): Eukaryota > Fungi > Neocallimastigomycota > Neocallimastigomycetes > Neocallimastigales > Neocallimastigaceae > Piromyces > Piromyces finnis. Next base: position 123,208 of record MCFH01000046.1, read on the forward strand.
TTTTTAAGGGTATATATGCTTATTTTTAAAAATTTCATTAATCATAATATAATATGAAATATATAATTTTTCACCATGAATCTGTAGAATTACTATTTATCATTGGTGCACTAAGTATTATGAATATAAAAAATAAAAGTTTTAATTAATAATTCGATTTTTATAGTTATTATAATATAAAATAATGAATTACCTAAATTCATCATCCTCAGTATTTCCTTCACCAAAATTATCACTAAAAAATTTTATAGAACTTTTTGTCATTAAAGATTTTTTGCTTAAAGTTGATGATGATGTTTTTAAACTTAATCTAGAAAAATCTAAATTGTTCTTAAATATTTTGAAATAAAATTATTATTTATTTTAAATTAGTATAGATTAAATTAAATGTATTGATATTTTAAAATAATTTTTTATTATACCTTTTCATTTATTTCCTTAAAAGTGTTTTCAATCTTACTTTTATCATATTCATCTTCCCAATTGAATATTATATCTTCTTCTGTAAATGATGTTCTATATGAATTATTTTCATTATCCTTAATTGTCATTTTTTGCTGTGAATTATCATCATTATTATCATTTTCATTACTTTCATTTCCATCAAATAATTTTAAATTATTAATATTAATGTCCTTATCTACATTTAATAATGAATCAATGCCATCCTTTGAGTTATTCATTTTATTTGATAAATTACTGTTACTCAAGAAACTTTGACTTTTATTAATTTTATCATTGGCATTATTTAAGGTAGGTTTACTTTTAAGCCATTTATTATTAGGTCTTTCCTTTTCAGTTTCTTCATCATCATCATCTTTTTCTTTTTCTTCTTCATCTTTATTTATATCTAACATTTCTTTTATAGAACCAGACTTATTTAAATTACTTTTATTGCTAATGTTCATAATACTTACTATTTCTTCATCACTTTCAAAACCCTGTAAAACTCTATTTTCTAATTCTTTAATATGATCTTCTCCATCTTGAGCTAACATTTTATACTGTACTTCATATGTATCATTATTTGCATTATCAATTTTGGCATCATCAACTTTCATACTATTTTGATTTAAATCAATCTCAAGTTCAGTTGAATCAATATCTAGTGTACTAATCGATATTGATTTTCCAATTTCTTCATTTTGCTTTGAATGAATAGATATATTATCAACCTTAATCTCATTATTATCAATATAATTCATATTGTTTTTTATCTTTAAATTATTATTATTTTGTATTGATTGTGATTGTGTAATAGTATTATTAATATTATCAGTTTTATTCTTACTAGAATAAATAGAATTATTCATAAGTTTATTTTTTATTGATAAATCATTTCCTGTATTAAATGAATTTGATAAAATATCATAATTTTCTAAATTATTTTTACTATTATTTTTCGATATACTGTTTATATTTTCACTATTAGATAAGATATTATAATCATCTACTGAAGTGCTATTTAACATTTGTTTAGTTGGTTCTATTTTTTCTGGATTTTGGTTTTGTGAACAGGATAATTTATTAAAATTATTAAAGCTATGTTCTATTTCTGATGTTGATGGATTATTTATATTCTCAAATTTATTATTTTCTTTTTTTTCTTGATTTTTTATCGATTGACTATAATTTGGTTGTTGTTTATTATTTGGCTTCATTGAATTCAATGTTTCTAGATCATACATGTGATTATTTATATCTTCATTTGTTTCACCATTTCCATTATTATATAGATTTAAATCTAGATTATTCATTAATTTATCATTGTCTATATTATTAGTATAGTTATTTACATCTGCTTCTATATTATTATAATTTAATGAATTGTTTATTTTATTGATGTTTCCAATTTTTGCTTTTTGTTCTTCTTTTTCCTGAACTTGTCTCATTATTATTTCTCTTTTTAAATTTTTATCAATATCAATATAAGAGAATGGTGGTGGTAGAACAGAAGAATTTAATAATACATTATTATTATTTGTAGGTGTTAGATTCATCCATGGGTCTGGTAATTTATTAATTGAAGTCAAGAAATTACTATATGATCCATTTTGATTTGATTTTAAGTTATTTAGTGAATCATTATATATCACCCTGTTTAATTTTTTTAAAAATAATACTTAAGATTAAATTTTATTCATATAATAAATGAAATTACTATATTTAAAATTATACACCAAATATTAATTCACATACTTTTGATCATTTATTTCATTTTCATATAATGAATATTTATTTGTGTTTGAAAATTGTAATGCTATTAAATATATTTTTATTGTTGCAAAAATATTAATATTAATGTTAATATTAGGAATGATAAATAAATATTATAATTACATAATAAGTATTACCTGATTGTGTTTGATGAAGAAGTAAAGATAAATCTGCATTTTCTCTTTCAAGCTCTTTTATTTTTAATGTTTTTTCATCACAGATTTTTTTCAATTCTTCAGAATGAGTAATCTTAATAATTATATTTTAGTTATAATGAATAAATTTACTATATTAAAATTATAAATGGTATATTAATTATTAGAGGATTTTTTATATTCATACTTCATTATTTAGTTTCTGAATTAATTCTTCACACTCTTGCTTCCACTGTATTTGCTTTTTATTTTTATTAATATCTTTTTGGGACTGACTTATCATTGTTTTTATTATTTCTTGGTATTCTTAAATATTATTAATTTTATTTTTATTATTTTTATTATTATTATTATTATTATTATTAACTATGTTGGAAATATTTTTATATAATTATTGACACTTACCTAGTTGACGTTTTTCATTTTGATTTTGTGATTCAATTAATTTACTTTATAAATATATTAAAAAAAATGTATTTAATAAAAATAATATATTATAATTATAATAGATATATTAAATAATCATACTTCTTCAAACTTTTAATTTCATCTTCAAAGGATTTTGTATTATTATTAGACTGTAACTTTTGATATAAATTATTAAAATATTTTAAAAGCTAGATAAAAATTAATTAATTTCCTTTTTAGATAAATATTTACCTGTATTTGAAGATTTCTATTTTCAATAGCCATTTTATTTGATGTATTTTTTATGTAATTACATTCTATCATAAGATTCTGATATTTATTTTTCAATTTATCGTATTCATTTTTAATTTCTTTGTTCTTACTTTCTATTAAAGAAATCTTTTTTAACTTGCAATTAAGTTCTTGTTGATTGTCTTGAAAATAATATATTATAATATTGTTATAATTATTTTCATTTAATAAAAATAAATATATTATTTATTAAACTTTAAATATTTTACATAATAATTGCTTTTTTTCCATATCTATTTCTTTAATTTTATTATTAAACTTTTGTTCATACTCTTGTTTATATCTATTATAATTAAAATCATTAATTATGCAATAAGAATTTATTTTAATAAAAATAATATAAAATATATACCTCGATTTTGCTTCATTTATAATTTTATTACTATCAATATCTTGTGCTTTTAGTCTTTCAATTTCTTTTAGAGCATCATTTAATCTTTTCTGAATTAATTCTTCTTGCAATTTTTGTGATTTTCTATTCATCTCTATTTCTCTTTTAAGAGTATCTTCTTTTGATAAAAACCTTTCAATTTCGTCGTTAAATTTCTGTTGTTGTTTTGTTAATTTCTGTTTGAACTCCTAATATCCATATATTATTTTTGTAAATATTAATATTAATTTAACATTGAAGAAACGAAAAAAATACTATTCACTAATAATATATATATAGTTACTTGTTCTTTTAGTAAAAATGTTTTTTTTTCTTCAATTTCTTTTTCTCTTAATTTCTGTGTATATTCATATTCCAAATCAGAAATTCTTTTTTTATTTTCAGATATTAATAAATCTTGTTTTCTTTTTTCTTCAAGTTTTAATTTTCCTAATTCAATATCTTTATATCTCTCAAACTTTTAAATTGTAAATACTTAATATAATGTGATTTTTAATTGAATTAAATTTTTAAATATATAAAATATAATTTTACTTCATCTTCTATTTCTTTTCTTATTCTTTTTTCACATTCTTTTTGATATTGAATAATACGATCTTCAAATTTTAAATTATTAATTTCCTGTTGACGCTTCATTGCAATATCATATTCCATATTTATTTTTCCAATATTTTGATCTTTATTTCATTATATATAAATATATATTTACTATTTTTCTTTAATATATATTTCTATATATATATATTTAAATTAATATCATACCTAATTGTTCTAATGGTGATAATTCCGTTTGAATCTCACGTTCAACGTATGTTACTTCATACATTTTTGATAAATTATTTAAAACTTTAACTAATAACGGGTTTTCGTCTTCATTAATATTGAAATTATATATATAAGTAAATTATAATTAATATATAATAATATTCTTATTGTAAATATTATTATAATAATACCTTTTTTATTATTATTTTCTTCATTTTCTTTTTTATTCTACTTTAATTAATATGATATTATATACATATATATATATAAATATTTATCAGCTGACTTATTTAAATCAGATATTCTTATTCTTATTATTATATATAATTACAATATCATTAAATCTAATGTTATTTTTATTTATATTTAAAACCTTCTTAATATCATCTTCATTATAAATCTAAAAAAATACATTTTGGTTATTACAGATTAATCATTATATATTTATTTTGTTGAAAATTTAAACATATATATTTACTTCATCATTTTTACTCATTCCACATTCAGGTAAAAATACAGATAAAGTAAACTCATAGCTACTTGCTTTCAAATAGTCAATAATCATACTATTAATTGTTTTTATTAATACTTTTGAAGTCATAAAGTTTTTTTGAGATGTATCATTTTCAAAAATATTAGCATATCCATTTGTTCCTCCATTTGATAATTTAGTGTTCTTTAGTAACTCTTGCACAATGCATGACCGAAGTTGTGACTTAACAAATATTATTTAAAAAAATTGTTAGAAATTATGTTTAACAACACTTGTTAGCTTATTCATACAACTCTTACCTTCATTTTATCTGTAATACCACTTCTTTTAAGATTTTCATAAAGTTGAACTCTCATATCCGCTGAATTCATTTTTAAGCAAAGTATATATATTAACTACTTTATATATTTGTACCTCAAGAATTATTCTATATAATACTGTTTGGTATTTTCTATTTTATTTCATTTAGTTTATTAGAATTTTAAAAATTACTAACAAAAAATTAAATATAGATATTTTAATATTAATTAAAAAGTTTATCATTTTATATTTCTTAATTCTACATATTATTGTAATGATTTAAATATTTAAAATACCATAAATAGCCTTTTTTTTAAAAAAAAATTAATTAATAAACTTTATTTATTATGCGCAGCATTTTAAAATAAAATAAATATTGACTCCGACGAATATGTATCATTTTAAATAAGTGTAACATATTCATAATTTCATATTTTAGTATTTTAGTTTTTTAATCTTAAATTATAATTTTAATAATTAAAACTAAAAATATTAGTATTTAAACTTTTTATTAAAAAACAAAAAGTATTACTTAAATTTTTTATGTTATTTGTTTATTATTAATAAAATTAATTAATTATTCGTTTAATTTATATAAGTTTTCTATATTTAAACTGCTATTACATATAAATAGTACCTTAATATTTAATATTTAAATATAATATATTTATAATAATGACAATTCTGGATATTAAATAATTAAAAGTAAAATAATAAATCTATTATATAATAAAAATATTAAAAAATGTTAAGTAGTAATAGTTTAAATTCGAATAATGAATCATATAGTTCAAGTATTAAGTCTAGTTCAAAACAATTGAATGAAAATAATGAAGAATTAGAATATGTAAAAGATAGTTTCATTAAATCTTCATCAACTATTAATGAAAGTGTTATTGATGATAATATTATTAATTATGAAATTCAAAATTCAACTCGAAATATAAAATCTTATTCTTCAAAACCAAGTTATACTTATAGCTACAGTAATGAAAGAAGTAATAGCGAAGTTTCAAAACCACATATTTCCAATAAAAATAGTTATATTTATGATAATGAAATTGTTAAAATAGTAAATGACCAGATTAGAACCTCAATAGATCATCATCCAGATTTTCTATCAAATTATTTATTTACCAATAAGAGTATTATTGGTAAGTTTGAATAATGTAATAACAATAATATTTAAAAATTATATATAAGCTTACATTTTCAATAATATACTTAATATAATATTTTAAGGTACAAATCCATATGATGCTGTTAATGAGCCTAGATTTCCCAAAGACGAAGATATACCAGTATGGAAAATTAATAAACAATTAAATGAAAAAACAAAAATATTTTTGGAAGCATTGGGTTAATATAAATAATTATAATTAAGATCTTTTTTAAAATATTCTCTATATTAAATATTTCATTAATAAATATTAGAATGCTATGAACCTCTATCAAGTATATTTACATCTGAAAAATTAGAATTAAATGAAAAAGATAGCTATGGATATTATTCAATCTTCATTCGTGAAGTTATATACCAAAATGAGCCGTGCTATTATATTTGTGTTGATATAAAAATTTATGATAGAATAACATCAAATGTTTTATTAGATAAAGCTTCGATTGCATATGTTACAACTACATTACATACATTAAATCAAACAACTAGAGAATATATAGGAAAATGTGAAGATCAAAATAATATGGATCATTATATATTAACAAAATTTAGAATTTTAAATTATAAAACAAAAGAACAAAAAATTATATATTCGATATATGATGAAAATTATTATAAAGAAAATACTAAAACAATTTTAGCACCACATATATTGACAGAAAGTAATAATTATTATAAATAATAATAATAATATTATTATATATATATTATATATATATACTTTTACATTATAGATTTTTTAAATCTTCATAATTTCAAATATAATATATTAATAATAATAATAATAATAATAATAATAATAATAATAATAATAATAATAATAATAATAATAATAATAATAAAATTATATATATATAATTTTAAAAGGTGGTGAAGAAATAGTATGTAGAATATTAGGATTAATTTTAGATGAAAATATAAAAAATTCAATTTTAAATGACACAGAATTTATTTCATTTGTTAATGAAGAATTGAGAATTACTAAATTTACATTATCTTTAGAAAATAAAACATTTCTAAATGGGCTTGAAATACAAAAAGTAAAAGAAATAGGTGAAGAAATAAAATTTAATAAATATCTTAATAAGGTTAATAAACTTCATGAAATTGAAAAATTGAAAAATGAATTAGAAGAAATAAAACTAGAAAATTCATTGAATATGTCAAAAAGTTATGATTATTTAGATTTCCCGAAAAAAATTAATGATCTAGAAATTCAGATTAAAGAGAAACAAGAGCAATTCGATAAAGAAGAATTACAATTTGATGATGAAGAAAATTATTTAAATGAATTTGAACATGATAATAAGAACTTAATAACCATTAATAATGTTGGCACTATTAAAAAAACATATATACCTATTAATAAGAATAAATTTTTCATTAATATTACAGAAGAAGGTATTAATGATCAAAAAGAAAATGATGTATTAAAACAAAGCGAAAGTAGTATCTTTTCTAACAGTAATTCAGAATCATATAGTAGTAATTCAAATAGTATAAACTGTGAAATCCCTGAAAGAACTCAAAGCGATTTTAACACTTACAATGAAAAACAATATTCAAAAATCAGTGACAAAGATAATAATATTAATGATTCTAATATATATATTGATAATGACAAATTAGATAAAGAATCATTAAGTAGTTTCGAAATTTCAGATGAAAATCAAATAAAGGAAGAAGAAAGAATTGAAAAAAGTTTAAGCAATATTACTGAGCTATCAAAAAAAAATAGTACAGAAAAAATAAAATATTCTTTGATAAATATGAATACCAATAGTAGGGATTCAATAGAATCTATTAAAGAGATAAATAATGATATCATTAAAAATCAAAATATCGATATTTTAGATATAACGCAACATAGTACAGATTTACTAGAATCAGTTCCATCAAAAATTGAATCTATTGAAAACACTGTAACTCAATTTGATGATGTTGAATTTAATAATAATATTTCTGAGAAATCAAATAATTCAATAAATCATGAAAAAATAGAAAATAATGATAATAGTGAAAGATTGAAAAGTAAATATAATAGTATTAATAATGAAAATAATAGTTCTGATAATATTAAGATATTTAAAACTATTAAAACGACTGAAACTTCAGCAACTGTGGAAATAACATCAAATATTGAATCTACTGAAACTCATACTATTACAAAAAGCGAAAACATGAAAACAATTACAGAAACTACTGAGAAAACTAGTGCATATAATATAAGTAGCATAATGAAAATGGAGACAACCACAACCATTGAAACAAGTGAAATATATAATAACAACAATATAAATAGTAGGAACAACTCAAGTTTAGAAATAATAAATAATAAAAGTAATAATAATTCCTTAAAATCATTAAAGGAGAACATTAATATGGTACATACAATAAATTCAAAGATAAGCACTGAAGATATAAATGATAATGACAAAATAAAATCAATTAATATAGAAAATATTACTGATGAAGATATTGAAAAAGAAATAATGAAAATGGAAAATGATTCCTCTATATTATTATCAACATCAACATATAATGATATTTCAAAAGAATTAAGTAGTATGAATGAAACAATGTATAATATCCCTGTTAGTTCTATTAATAATGTTTCAAATAGTGTTTCAAATAGCGTTACTAATAGTGTTACTAATAGTGTATCAAGTTTGACCAGCTCTAGAACAAATAGTATAACTTCTATTACTACTAGTAGCGAAAAAGTAGATGATAATGATGATAATGATGAATTGATTATTAACCCATATATAGAGGAAGTTAAAACATTGTATGGTTTAGAAATACCAAAAAGCATTATGAAACCTTATGTTGAATATAATTATATTCATCAAAAAGGATACTTACAAATATACTGTTCAAAAATGCAAGTTGCTTTCAATAATGATACTTTAAATTCAAAGAGTAATTATGATAAAAAAATTTTTTTATATTCTATATTTAATAATAATAGTTTTAAAATAAAGATATAATTATTTCATATTAACTAAATATTTTCTAAAATCAATTAAATTAGAAAACAAAGAAATAAAAGTCGAAGACTCAGATTTATTAAATAACCCTGATGTTAAATCAGAATATCTAACAGTCAAAGTATATATTATATAAAATCCAGTTTTTATTTTATACAGATAATAATAATAATTATTATTTTTTTTTTTTAGGACAAAACCAAATTTCAATATACCAGATATTTAAGTAACAATCCAAAATTAAAGAAAATTATATCAGATTATCTTCAATTAATATTATCAAGAAAACCAAATAATATATATGAATTTACTAATGATTATTTTAATAGTACTACTGATTAATTTTTTTATTTAAAAGTGTTAAAATATCTTTATAATAATTTCGAGGTTTTTTTTTTTAAAAATTAATAATCATTTTTAATTAAAATAAGTAATTCATTATTAAAAAGAATAAAATATTATTTGGAGCTAACTCTGATCGATGGGAGAAATGCACTCGGAAGTTAAAAAAAAAAAAAAAATAAAATATTATATTAAAAATTTTAATCTTAATAAAAATTTAATTTATTATATAAAATGAGTATTATTTTATGGTAAAAATTGTAATGATAAAATAAATATTTATAAAATGAGTATTTTAAATAATCTCTTACATATAATAAATCATGAAAACAATAAGGAAATTGATAATGCAATTAATCAATTTTCAATAAAAACAAATATAAAAACAGGTTAATAATATAAAATTTAAGATGATAAAGAGTTTAGTATAAGTATTAATTATATTAAATAATTTAGATAAAGAAATTATTTTTGGTAATGAGGAATATTTAATATCAAAAACAGGAATTAATAAAAAAGTAATAAATTTCTTTTATATAATTTATTATTAGTTGTATTTATTACATCATTCATTAACAGTTAAATTATATTATAAAGACTTTTGATATAATAAAAAAAAAATTAATAAATCATTACTCAAATGAAATTATAAATGGTGAAGATTTATATAATGAATTTTTAAAAGAAAAAAAAAAATCAAAGGATTATTGTTATTCATTTGGAAATAAAAAGTATATAATCTAATAATAAAGAATAATATCAAAAAATAAAATTATTAAATTCAACTTTAGTAACTTGTAAAAATTAATAAAAAGTATTGACAAACTTATAAATGGAGGCGTTCAACCTGGTGATATTATTGAATTAGTAGGCTCACCTTCAACAGGAAAAACACAAGTAGATAATTTTCTTCTTCTTTTAGTAAATGAGTAACATGTATTATAATGGAGTTATTAATGAAAATGATTTTATTTAAAATTTAGCTTAGTCTTTTACTTTTGTTAAATGTTCTAGTGTCTGATTCTAATAATACTGCATTATATCTTGATACCAGAGGTTCATTCTCTATTAAAAGATTAATTAATTTCTATTATTCTGGAAAAAATTCGAATATTGAAAATAATGAAGTAATTTTATTTCATTTTTATTTGATATATATAATATTATATAATATATTAATTTTCGAAAAAAAAAAAAAAAAAAAAAAAAAAAATATTTGATATAGGATATAAAAAATTTTTTATTGCGAATCCAACATCAAAGTGTATATAATTATTTTGAATTATTTAGTATTCTAGAAAAAGTAATTGAGAATATAAAAAATTCAGTAAGTTAGCATTCTAAAAACTTTTCTCTAAACAAATAGTAACATTAATGAAACTAAATCATCTATTTTCATTTTCATTTTTTATACTTTTATAATTCTAATACATAATGATAATAAATTTCAGTTTAATAGAAATTTAAAACTTATAATTATAAATTCAATTTCATCGCTTATTTTTCCAATTACACAAGATAATTATACAAGTAAGTATTAATCATTAATCAGATATGATATATGATATATGTGTAATATAATTAATATATTTATATAATATATTATATACAAAGGAAATTCAATAATGAGTTCTATTAATTTATACATTAATATTTTGGCAAAAAGATATAATATATCAATATTAGTAAGTTTTTTAGTTTTTTTAAATTTTGCTAATATTTAATTATTTGATTATTAATGTATTTGTTTATGTAATTGTAGATAACGAATTTTACAGTTGGTGCAAATAATAATAATCTATCAATAATACCCACAAACAGTCTAGAATATTATAATAAAAAATTAGAATTTTATAAACGCCAGCAAACTTTTAATCTAAAAATAAAAAAAATATGTGAAGAGAAAAGAAAAAGAGATCAAGAGCAATATATACAAAATCAATCTTCATATAAATTAATAGAAAATCAAGAGGATATGATAAAATTATTAAATAATTTTAATGATGATTTTCCAATGTGTGTAGAAATTAATAAAACCTTTTCCAATACAGTAATTAGAGAAAATAAAAAACCTTCTTTAGGTAATATATGGACATATACTCCAGATATTCAATTATTCTTAACTAGTCTACCATCTCTAAGAGAAAGTGGACTTAATAATACCATTTTTAATAATAATAATTATAATAATCGCGATAATAATAATATTGATGAAATCATCCAAAGTAAAAAGAAACAAAAATTAAATAAGTATAAAAATATTGAAATCAATGAAGTTTTCAAAAAAATTGAAGTGATATTATCACATAAAACGGTAAAAATTGTATTTATAAGTATAATTATAAATTATTATCCATTATTAATCAATAACTTAAATTTAATTTTTATTAATTATTAGTCTACAGGTCAAAATTGTATTTTTACTTTAAATGAAAAAGGAATTTTTTAAAAGATACAATTCTTAGTCTATATATTCTAACTTTTAAATTATTTACAATATATTTATGTTTATAATTTAATTTTATCAATGAATTTAAAGATGATGAAATAATAATAAATCAAATCATAATATATAATAGAATTATATTGTATTTTTTTTTTATTTATTTATATTTTTTTTTAAATTAAGTATCATAAAAAAAAAATATCTAAATAATTTTATTTATATTATATTCTAATGAAAAAAACGTTTTATTCATTTCTTTTCAAATATTTATTTTAATTCACTTATTTGACAATTTTTCATAAGATCTATGAATTTTCGAAATTACGGATTAATCCATTTAATATTTTAAGTGATTGCTTATTTTTGATTTATTTTTATAAGGTGTTTATAATTATTTATTTTCATTTATACTTTGCTTTTATTTTTTGATTTTAATTTTGTTTTTAATTTTTTATCATTGGTAACCAAATAGTAATTTATTATATTAAGTTTAAACATAATCAATATTTAAAGATTCCTTGTATTGCTTAACAATACCTTCGTTAGAATTTTCATTACCAGTAAATCTAGTAAGTTTTTTATCAGCACAAATCCAAACTTCATTACAAACAGCATCCAAGAATTTTTCGTCGTGAGATACTACTAAAACACCACCCTTGAAATCCTTAAGTGATAGTGTTAAAGCATCAATAGTATCCATATCAAGATGACTTTGTTATAAAATATAATATTAATAATTAATAAATAAAAATTTTATTTATATATACTATATACTTACTTTGCTATTGGATATATAATTATTTATGAATTTTATTATGAAAAAAAAAAGTTATATATTAATTTATAATATTTAAAAAAAATATATATATATATTCTAAAAACTTACTAGGCTAATATATTTATAATTGAATAAACAATGATAGTTTATAGTTTTAAAAAATAAATTAAAAAATACATTAATATACTATTATTTCATCATTTTTGTTTTTGTAATTATGATAATTATAGAAAAATAAAAAAAGAAAAAAAAAGAAATTACTTCATCAAGAACTAAAACATGAGGATGTGACATAGCAATCATAGTAAATACGACACGAGATTTTTGACCTCCGGAAAGTGTACCAATAACTTGAAGACCAGTTTGACCAGTGATACCGAATCTACCTAGTTGTCTTCTATATTCTTCTTCAGTTTGTCCTGGGAACTTAGAAGCCAAAAGTTGAACACAAGTCATATTTAAATCTAATTGATCAACATGGAATTGATTGAAGTGACCAATCTTTAATCTATTTTTAAATATAATGTTAATTTTTATAATTAATTAATTTATGCATAATTGATATTGCTATTATTAAAATTTTTTCATTAAATAACTATTTCTATAATAAATTAAAAATATATCTTTTTTATACCTTCCGTTACTTCTAACAATACCAGAGTTTGGTTGATTGTAACCAAGCAAAAGATTAATTAAAGTTGTTTTACCAGCACCATTTGGACCAACAACAGCAATCTTTGAATCCATTTGAAGATCAAAACCAACATTTTCTAAAATAATTTTTTCAGGAACATAACCTTATTGTTTTTAATTAAAAAAAAAAAACATATATAATTTAGAACTTGTAAATACATTGGTAAAATTATTTATTTTTTACTGTATTATACCAAATGATACGTCTTCCATTTGCATAATTGGTGGAGTTACACGTTCTGGTTCACCAAATTTGAAGTAAACCATTCTTTCATTTTCACCAAGACCTTCCATTTCGTCTTTTGGTGGTGCTAATTCATTTTAAAATAACAATATTTTATTAATATAATTAATATAATATATTTAATTATTATGTATAATTACGTTCAAGTGGTGGTAACTTTTCTAAAATTTTTAATTTAGATTGTGCTTGAGGAGCACGCTTAGCATTATATCTCCAACGATCAATGAAGGCTTGTAAATGTTGACGGTATTGTAACTATATTAAGTAATATAGATTAACGTAAAATAATTATGAATTAATTATCATTAAAATAAGATATTTGTAAATTCATTAATAAATTAATATATTATTTTTATTAATTTACTTGAGCTTCATATTCTCTAATTTGGTTTCTTCTACGTTCATTCTTGGTAGCTGAGAAAGTAGAGAAATTACCACGATAAGATTCTAAAGAATAATTATGTAAGTGAATAATATCTGTAGTAACATTATCGAGGAAAGCGCGATCGTGGGAAACAACACATAATGTGGATCTTAAATCATTTTTAATATAATTTTCTAACCAAACAACTGCAGGGAAATCTAACTATTTATATTTTTAAACCAACATAAATAATTGAAATAAAAATATATTATATATTAATTGAAATAATATTAATCATCATAATTAAACATAAAACAATTACCATATTAGTAGGTTCATCAAGTAATAAAATATCTGGTCTTGAAAATAATGCTTGTGCTAATGATAATCTCATTCTCCAACCACCAGAAAATGACTTGGTTGGTAATTTTTGTGAATCTTGTGAGAAACCTAAACCAGAAAGAATAGTAGAAGCACTAAGATAATATTAAATATATTATTTAAAAAAGAAGAGTTAATAAAAATTGATAATATTATACTCATTTCGTATGCTTATTTATTAAAGAATTAAAAAAATATTCTAATAATACCGAGTTTCGGCAGTGTCAGCTTCTATTTCTTCTAATTTTTGATAAATATTCTTTAATCTTACTGTTAATTTTGATTCATCTTCATTATTCTTTGCTTCTAATTTTTGAAGAATTTCCTTTTCTTCCTTGATTAATTCTGTTCTAACCTTATCACATTCCAATACAGATTGAAGAGCTGGAGTATCATCACCTTGAATCTTTTAGAATTAGCATTATTTTTGAATTTATTATTTTTTTTACATTTTTTTTAAAAAATTATATTATGGAAAAATAATTATAAAATATTAATTTGTTAGATGTTAAAAACTCATTAGATTATTAAATGTACATTTTTATATAAAATAATAAAATAATAATAGTTTACTTCTTGTTCAACATTGAAAATAGTTAAGTGTTCTGGGTATTTTAATTCTCTCCAAGCAATAGCTCTTAATAAGGTTGACTTACCGACACCTTTTTATTAAATACATTTTTTATAAAAATTTAATAACATTTTACAAAATAGAATAGAAATTGAAATTAATAATATTTCTAAATTTACCATTCTTTCCAACTAAACCATATCTACGACCAGAAGAAAGGGTTAAATCGGCATTCATTAAAATACATTTACTACCATAGTGAATATCAAAGTTTTCAATAATAAGATCTTTAGTTTTTTGATCTGCTGTATTAACTGGCATTTGATTAACAATGATTTCTGGTGGTTTAGATGGATCATATACAGGTAAATCTTTTTCTAATAAACGTTGTTCTCTCTTTGCTAATTTCTTCTTTAATTGTTTTTCTTGTTCCTTTAATTTCTTTTCATCAATAGCATTTGGACCACGGTTTGAATTCAACCAACGAATATCACTAACTTTAGTACTGAATATATCATTTGAATTAATAGTATTAGCATTCATTTGAACTGGTGCATTAAGAATCTTTAAATCTGTGTTCTTCTTTTTTTTATCAAATACTAAATCTGATAAATTTTTACAAATATCATCAACTTCATCCTCTTCGATATAATCTAATAAAAGTGGGCCAGCAAAGTCTTTTAAAGCTTCTTCTGTTTGTTCATCAGCAGAAGGATTTTCAAAGTAACTATTATTAAATATTATAATATTTTTAATAATGTAAAAATATTTATTATATTTTATTAATATTTATTTTCATAAAAATTACAGTAATGATAATTACAATAAAATAGTTTCATCATTAAAAAATCATATTATTTACAAATATTTTTAAAAATTATTTTTATAAAATATTTGACTTTATATTCATATTTTATTTATTATTATAATCATAAAGCATTATTGATTTCATTAAATTATTTTGTTGCTCTAAATTATTTCTTGCTTTATTAAATAAAAAATACAATAATAAAATAATAATAAATTGTTATTACTATATTACAGAATGAAACTATAAATCTCTACTAAGTGTCCATATTTAAAAATGTTTAATGTTTTACTTTCTACATATCCAATTTTTATTACTGAAAAAAATAAATGTAATATATATTAAATATGTATTCTGAATTGTATTTTATCCCATTTAAAATTTTGTATTATTATATTGATTTAATTATTTTTATCAAACATTTTAATTAATTTAAAAGAATTAATTTCACTACACAATTATTTATAAAAAAAAAAAAAAAATCTAATACCTAAGGATGTATTCGTAAGTAGTTTCATCGACACCCTTGTCCTTTAATTTTTCACTTAAATATTCTGTAACTTTTTCTAACTTGGACATTTTCCCTTTATTTCCAATAATATTTATATTTATTATATATTTTTCGTATTAATTGCTCTATTCAAAAACAATCTTTTCAATAAATCAATCAATAGAAAAATAATAATGTATGGATTGTAAAATAAAAAATATTTTTTTTTAAATTGTTTTTAATTTTAATAAACTATATTTCATAACAAATAAAATTAATTTGATTTTGAAAAATTAACCAATATTATTGATTTTATATTTTTTTTTATAAACATCTCTAATAATTAAAAGTAATAAATATCACTAAAAATAAATGAATGAATAATATAAAAATAAATAAATTATTAAAATACCATTCTTTAACATATTATTGTATAAATAAATGAATAAATAATATACTTTTAAATAAATAACTAGGACTCTGAAAGTATGATATATATATTATTATATAATAGTACTATTTCAAATAAAACCATTTGTAATGTAACCATTTATATTATTTTTTAACATAATTATAAAAACATAATATTTAAATTAACATTATTCAAATCTTGATATGTTATATAAATTTATTAATACTACTGTAATAATATATGTGTTACAAATCACCAGTTATTATTTAAACTTTTTTTATATAAATATAATAATTTTTTTTAGCTAAATAAAATATATGAAATTATGAAATATCACATATATTAGGTTTAAGTACATCATATAGCATGTGTAAGAAATTCTTAAAGCTATAAGTATTTACTAATTATGAAACTTATTCTTAATGATTTACTCTTTTTTTTAAAAAAATTTTTTGTGGCAATTTAAAGTTAATCAATATTTCGGCATTGATTTATTTCAAAATATTATTTTATAATAAAAAAAAAAAACATATATATGAATAAAAAGTTTATTTAATAGTAATTTGATTTAAATTTTGATATCTTTATTAAAAGCTGTATATTGTAATGTATTAAACTATCCACTAAAAAGCAAATAAATAATTCATTTATTTATTATAAAAAATTTATATATTTTTTTTATAATATTTCTTACTTTTTAAAATAAATAATAAATTATAAGAAATGTCTTTTTTACAAAATTTAAAAAACAAGATAAATAAATACGTTCCAGAAAAGGAAAGAAAGGCTTATCCAAATCTTCTTTATATTTCTGCCCTTGGTGTTACTGTAAATTCAATTATTAAAATCTTTATTTTCTTTTTTCTTTTTTTTTTTTTTAAAAAATTTTAATAAAATATTTGTTGTAATTCATTTACATTTTTTATACCATAATAAAAAATTAATTTTAATTTTTAATTATAAATAAATATTAAAATAATATAAAAAATAATTGGTTTAATTCCTTTGAAATGTTAATAATAAAATATATAATTGTATTGTAAATAGGGTTCAATAATTTCCAGAAAAAGCAATGCTTTTGTCAGAACTGTAACTCCAATTAGTTTAATGCTTGCAGGTACTTATGTCTGGTATCCACAAACTTCTAAGAATGTATATTTATCAATTAATAACAGAATGAAAACCATGATTCAAAATGATAAATTAAAAAATACTCTTAGTCAATCAAAGAACCTTGTTGAAGGTAAAATTGATACTGCAGCTAAAACTTTCAAGGCTACAGCCAATGAAGTTAAAGGAAGAGTTAATAAGGTTCAAAAGGAAGCTAAGAAGGAATTAAAAAAGGTTCAAAATGGTGTTGAAAAGATTCAAAAAGATGCCGAAAAAGTTCAAAAGAGTATTAAAGACAAGGTTGAAGAAACCTCAAAACAAATAAAGGAAGTTAAAGAAACTTCTAAGCAAGTTAAGAATGAAATCGAAAAGACTCAAAAAGATCTTAATGAAAAAATTGAAAAGGCAAAAAACTAAATAATTATATTTTAAAAGATATAACACAATTAAATATTATTAAGTATAAAAATTAATTTTCACATAAATTTGTCGCTAAGTGTAAATAAATTTTAAATGATAAAAAAAAACTAATTTAACTAAGAAGAATAAATAATAATTCTTATATAATATTATGAGATAGATTCCTTATATTTCATAGTTAATGAATATTATATGAATAAGACTGTTTTTCATTTGTAACATACTTAATAGAAAATATATAATAAATGAATAAATATAATAGTTATAACAATAAAAATAAGCTAATAACAAAATAAGAAACTAAATTTTTATCAAAGAAATAAATTTAAGACGAAAATAATATTTCAATAATATCTCTATTTTTAGATTATTTAATATTAATATTTATGTCAAAAAAAATTAAAATATTACAATAAAAAAAAAAAAAAAAAAAAAAAATTAATAAAAATTAAAAAATAATTAAAAAGTATTTTTTTTATTTTTATAATTTCTTTAATTTTTTATTTTTTTATTTTTATTTTATGATATTGAATATAATTTTCAATACAATTAAAAAATATAGAAAATATTTTTATGATTAGAATTTATCAAGAGACAAAATTATAAGCGCATTTACTTATTATTTTTCTATTATTAAATCAATAACATAAAATAAGAATATTTCGAAAAAACTTCGACACTTAAAAAGTTTTTTCCAATTAAAAAGATTAATTATAGTAAAAATAATTTTTTAAAACTTTTTATATTCTTTTCTAAAAAATATATATACTTCAATTTTTTTGAATTATTTTTAATAATTTATTAATTTCTATTGTGAATAATTTTCTATTTGTTTTTATTATATATTATATAAAAGATTTTCACCCATTTTCTTTATTTCTAAGTATTTTATCCCCGATATATGAAACAACATCTTGTGATTAAATAATAAATATTAATATATTATCTAAGCATATTTTTATAGATTGGTATCTGAAAAATTAGAACTAAGAGATGTAGTTATATTATCACTTGATAAAATAATATCATTTGAAGGAACTTGATTATATATTAGATTATTATTATCAGAGGAATAATCAATGTTAACTATACAACCTGGATAAAGTTTTCCTTTAATCTTTAAATAACTAAGACGAGTAACAATATGCTTTTCTAAGTATCTTCTTATTGGTCTAGCACCATACGCTGGATCATAGGCTTCACTTAATATAAAGTCTTGTGCTCCTTCAGTAATATTGATTGTCATTTTTAGTAATCCTTGATTAGCAATACGCTTTTCAATATTCTTTATTTGATTGGTAATGATTGTTCTTAATTCCTTTTTGGAGAGTGGATGGAATAGAATAATATCATCTAAACGGTTAATAAGTTCTGGTTTTAAAGTTTGACGAACTTCTTCCATAACAAGATCTCTGGTATTCTTATCAATATCAGTTCTATTATTAATAGCAAGTGTTTGTAATGGACGGTAGCCAAGATTACTTGTCATGATAATAACAGTGTTTGAGAAATCAACAGTTCTTCCCTTTCCGTCAGTTAAGACTCCGTCGTCTAAAACTTGTAATAGAATGTTGATGACTTCTGGATGTGCCTTTTCAACTTCATCAAAAAGAACAATGGAGTATGGTCTTCTTCTGACTGCTTCGGTAAGTTGGCCACTCTCTTCATAGCCAACATAACCTGGTGGTGCACCAATTAATCTAGAGACACTGTGCTTTTCCATGTATTCAGTCATATCAATACGAACAATATACTTTTCATCATCAAACAATTCACAAGCTAAAGCCTTGGCTAGTTCTGTCTTACCAACACCTGTTGGACCTAAGAATAGGAAGGAACCAGCAGGTGCCTTTTCGCGAGCTAATCCAGCTCTGCTTCTTAAAATAGCTTCTGCCACTAATTCAACGGCTTCATCCTGACCAATGATTCTGTTGTGGAGATGTTCTGCTAAGTTTAAGAAACGCTCAGCTTCACCTTGAGATAAACGTTGGACCGGAATACCTGTCCACTTGGAAACAATATCCGCTATTTCGTTTGCTCCAATGATTTCTTTTAATAATCTTTCGTTTTGTTCCTTTGGTACCTTTGGCTTTTCTCCACTTTGATTGTTATCGAAAAATTCATTATTATTACCTATCATCTTGCCATTATTAAAATTATCATCTTCTTCTTCAATCATCTCATCAAGTTCCTTTTCTCTCTTTGCTTCTAATTCCTTCAACCGATTTTCAACTTCTGGTAAGGCATAGTACTTCAAATCAGCTGCTAAAGCTAAATCGTGTTTACGCTCTGCATCTGCAATCTTATTACGAATTTCATCAAGTTTCTTGTTCATGGTACCAATTTCATCGATACGTTTCTTTTCATTTTTGTATTGCTCCATTAAAGGTTTAAGTTTTTCATTTAATTGGCAAATTTCTTCTTCAACCTTTTGTAATCTATCTTTTGCAATCTGACTTTTCTCTCCAGATAATGCTGTTTTTTCAATTTCAAGCTGTAGTTTTTTTCTTTCTAAAATATCAATTTGTTCTGGTTGTGATTCTAATTGAACCTTTGCGTAAGCACAGGCTTCATCAATCAAATCAATAGCTTTATCTGGTAAGAAACGATTAGTAATATAACGATTAGAAAGATAGGCTGCTTGAACTAAGGCACTATCTAAAATTTTAACACCCGCATATGCTTCGAATTTTTCTTTTAAACCTCTTAAGATAGTAATGGTATCTTGGACACTTGGCTCACCGACATAAACTTGTTGGAAACGACGTTCAAAAGCTGCGTCCTTTTCAACATATTCACGATATTCTGCAAGAGTAGTAGCACCAATGCATCTAAGCTCTCCTCTAGCTAACATTGGCTTTAATAAATTTGCAGCATCCATTGATCCACTGGTTTTTCCAGCTCCGAGAACTAAATGAATTTCATCAATAAATAAAACAATAGGTTCTTCGGAAGTAGTGACTTCATTAAGAACTGCCTTTAATCTTTTCTCAAAGTCACCACGATAGGCACTACCGGCAACCAAAGCACCCATATCCAAAGAATATAATCTACACTTCAGATTTGCTGGAATATCGTTTGCAACAATTCTTTGTGCTAATCCTTCAATAATAGCTGTTTTACCAACACCCGGTTCACCAATTAAGCAGGGGTTGTTCTTCTTTCTACATGTTAATACACGAATAACTCTTCTGATTTCATCATCACGGCCAATAACTGGATCAAATTTACCTTGTTCTGCTAAAGCAGTCATATCAATAGCATATTTATTCAAAGCATCAAAAGTGTCTTCAGCGTTTTTACTATCAGCGGTGCTATTTCCTCTAATTTTCTTAATTTGCTCTTTAACATTATTAACGTCAATACCAGAACTTTTGAGAATAGAAGAAATTTCTGTAGATTCAATTAAAGCAATAATAAGTGAATACACAGTACAGAATTTATCTTTATTTTTGGAACTGATTTTTTGGGCATTTTGAATGATTGTGTAGGTTGCCTTACTAAAGTTGACTTCTATTGGTGGTGGATTTTGGACTGGAAGTTGAACAATTTTTCTTTTGATAGCACATTCAACTGTTAAAGAATCGCCACCGCTTTTAGTAATTGCTTTCTTTAACATACTATCTTCATCATCTATAAGAGCTATAAACATATGCCATGGTTGAATTTCTATATGGCTATTTTCTTGAGCTAATTCTTTTGATTTTAAAATAATGTTTTCTGCCATATTAGAATACCTTGAGCTCATTTAATATGTTTTATTATTTTTACTGATTATTTATTTTATAATAAATTAATGTTTTATTAATTTTATATAATAAAAAGAAGAGTTCTTTTACTTTAGTCCACATTTTAAACTAAAAAATGTTATAAAAATTAATCATTTTAAAACTAATTTTTTGGAAAATTATTTAATTATTATAATATATTAAATAAATATATTATTAATATATTTATTTATATTAAAATTAATTTAAATTAATAAAAACTTTAGAAATATATTAAGTAAAATAATTGATTGACTACTTTTTATATAAATACTTTATTACCACATTAATTTATAAATAAAAAATGGACTTTACATGACTAAAAATATTTATATCAAAAGTTAAAAAAATGAAAAAAGAAACATCCTTATTTTTATAATATGAACAATAATAATAATAATAGTAGTAGTAGTGGTAGTAGCAGTTGTTGTTGTTATTGTAAAAATAGTAAAAGTTGTAAAAATAATAGTAAAAATAATAAAATTTAACAAGAATTGATATACTTTGTGGAAAAAGTTATTTATATTATATATTGTTTATTACATATGAAAAATATATATGTATATTTTTTGGACTATTCTCTAAAATGTAAATGATATTATAAAATTTTTTCAAATGAAAAAAAAATAATAATAATAATAAACAACTAATAGTATTAAATAAAAATCAATATCAAGTTTATAATTCTTATACAATTTATTAAATAGTATATTATAATATTTACATTTAACTAGTAAAAAATTCAATACATAAAAAGAAATAATAACAAATATTTAATAGTTTTTATTTTTTATTTTTATCATTTAAAGTGAATTCTAATAAGTTGATCGAAGTATTAATAAATTAATAAATTATAAAAGATTTATAAGATTAAAATATATTATTAAAATTAACATTAAAATAAATATAATTAGTAATGAATATAATGAAAAAGTGTATTTATAATAAATTATATGATTAAAAAAAAAAAAAAAAAAAAAAAAGCAATTATAATAATCCAAGGTGCTTTTTTATTATTAAATTGCTGCTTTCAATAATAATTTTAATAGTTTTTATAATTAAATTTGTTTTACGTGTTTAATAGAATTCAAATATGTAATTATTATATATGATAATAAAAGTTTTATATAGTGTGAAGGGTAGATATTTAAAATATTAATATCATTCCATTTATATAAAATTTATATAAAAGAAAATAATGTGGAGAAAAATCATCATATTTATTGACATATAAGACAAAACAGTAATTATTATAATTATAAAAAAGTTAATTCATAGAACTTTAATAATTATAAATTGGAAAAGTTAATTAAAAATAATTCAATTTGTTTTTATTAATTTAAAGTTCAGAAAAAAGAAATAATATGAAAAATTAAAAAAAAAAAAAAAAAAAGTAATATTAATTAATTACAATAAATTTTATTTTTTTCATATTAAAACTATTTTTGGTGAATAGTATTATTAAACTTTTCTTATTTCAATTAAAAAAATGAATTTATTTTAAAATATTATTTTTTTTTGTTTAGTCTCGTCTCATATTTGTAATAAATAAAAAACTCAAGAATAATATATTATATATATATTTATTAACTAAGTTTACAAAATTAGAAATTACTTATTAGTATAATTACATTATTAAAACAAAATTATTTTTATTCAGTAAAAATAATTTTTTTTTTAAAATAGAAAATGAAAGTAAAAAATATAATAGCATTAGCAATCACATTAGCTTCAACAATATCAGGAGCTGTTATTACACCATCTGGTTTAGAGATTCCAGAATCACTTATGGTATATCTAAGATGTCCAATTGGTGATAGTAAATGTAAAAATGGAAAAAGTAGTGCATGCGTTGCCCATTCTAACATTTGTCGTTATGATAATCCAAGTTCATTAGACAAATCACTTCGTAATGCTGGTTATGATATTGGAACATTAACAGCTGAAGAATATTGTAAAATCCACATTGAAGTATGTGATATGATTTATAAATATGATCCACCAGTTACTGACGATGACATATACAATTATGAAAAATATTTTACTTGTGATGAAGATGATTATTTATGTAAATATAATCAAAATTCTAGCTGTCAAACTGTACTTAAGAAATGTCTTGAATCTTATCCAGAAGATGCCTGTCAAAAACTATCAATAGTATGTGATAATATTGATAATGGTGTTATACCAATTTTTGATGATGAACCAGTTGTAGATGAACCAGTTGTTGATGAACCAGTTGTTGATGAACCAGTTGTAGATGAACCAGTTGTAGATGAACCAGTTGTTGATGAACCAGTTGTTGATGAACCAGTTGTAGATGAACCAGTTGTAGATGAACCAGTTGTAGATGAACCAGTTGTAGATGAACCTGTTGTTGATGAACCTGTTGTTGATGAACCTGTTGTTGATGAACCTGTTGTTGATGAACCTGTTGTTGATGAACCTGTTGTTGATGAACCTGTTGTTGATGAACCTGTTGTTGATGAACCAGTTGTTGATGAACCAGTTGTTGATGAACCAGTTGTTGATGAACCAGTTGTTGATGAACCTGTTGTTGATGAACCAGTTGTTGATGAACCAGTTGTAGATGAACCAGTTGTAGATGAACCAGTTGTAGATGAACCAGTTGTAGATGAACCAGTTGTTGATGAACCAGTTGTAGATGAATCCGTTAATAATAATATTGAAATACCAAATACATCTATAAATAGTAATAACAACAAAGGGAAAATATATACCCCATCTGGTTTAGAAATACCAGATTCATTATTAGTATACTTAAATTGTCCAATTGGTGATAGTAAATGTAAAAATGGAAAAAGTAGTGCATGTATTACACATTCTAACATTTGTCGCTATGATAATCCAAGTTCATTAGACAAATCACTTCGTAATGCTGGTTATGATATTGGAACATTAACAGCTGAAGAATATTGTAAAATCCACATTGAAGTATGTGATATGATTTATAAATATGATCCACCAGTTACTGACGATGACATATACAATTATGAAAAATATTTTACTTGTGATGAAGATGATTATTTATGTAAATATAATCAAAATTCTAGCTGTCAAACTGTACTTAAGAAATGTCTTGAATCTTATCCAGAAGATGCCTGTCAAAAACTATCAATAGTATGTGATAATATTGATAATGGTGTTATACCAATTTTTGATGATGAACCAGTTGTAGATGAACCAGTTGTTGATGAACCAGTTGTAGATGAACCTGTTGTTGATGAACCAGTTGTTGATGAACCAGTTGTTGATGAACCAGTTGTTGATGAACCAGTTGTTGATGAACCTGTTGTTGATGAACCAGTTGTAGATGAACCAGTTGTAGATGAACCAGTTGTAGATGAACCAGTTGTAGATGAACCAGTTGTAGATGAACCAGTTGTAGATGAACCAGTTGTAGATGAACCAGTTGTAGATGAACCAGTTGTTGATGAACCAGTTGTTGATGAACCAGTTGTTGATGAACCAGTTGTTGATGAACCAGTTGTTGATGAACCTGTTGTTGATGAACCTGTTGTTGATGAACCTGTTGTTGATGAACCTGTTGTTGATGAACCTGTTGTTGATGAACCAGTTGTTGATGAACCAGTTGTTGATGAACCTGTTGTTGATGAACCTGTTGTTGATGAACCTGTTGTTGATGAACCTGTTGTTGATGAACCAGTTGTTGATGAACCTGTTGTTGATGAACCTGTTGTTGATGAACCAGTTGTTGATGAACCAGTTGTTGATGAACCAGTTGTTGATGAACCAGTTGTAGATGAACCAGTTGTAGATGAACCAGTTGTTGATGAACCAGTTGTAGATGAATCCGTTAATAATAATATTGAAATACCAAATACATCTATAAATAGTAATAACAACAAAGGGAAAATATATACCCCATCTGGTTTAGAAATACCAGATTCATTATTAGTATACTTAAATTGTCCAATTGGTGATAGTAAATGTAAAAATGGAAAAAGTAGTGCATGTATTACACATTCTAACATTTGTCGCTATGATAATCCAAGTTCATTAGACAAATCACTTCGTAATGCTGGTTATGATATTGGAACATTAACAGCTGAAGAATATTGTAAAATCCACATTGAAGTATGTGATATGATTTATAAATATGATCCACCAGTTACTGACGATGACATATACAATTATGAAAAATATTTTACTTGTGATGAAGATGACTACATGTGTAAATTTAATCAAAACTCTAGTTGCCAAATAGTTCTTAAAAATTGTTGGAGTTCTTATTCTGATGATGATTGTAAAAAATTATCTACTGTGTGTGACAGCATTGATTCTGGTATAATTCCAAATTTTAAAGATATCGAAGTTAATGTTTCCAATGTTTCACAAGAAGTTACTTCAGAAGATACCAACAATGAAGAAACTGTAGAAAGTATTAAAACAGAAGATGGTTATGTTATTCCAGATTCTCTTTTAACCTATTTAAACTGTCCAATTGGTAATAGCATTTGTAAGAACAGTAAAGGCAGTGCATGTACAAGTAGCTACAGTATTTGTGGTAGTAACCCAGAAACTTTATCTCAAACATTTGAAAGTTTCAGAATTGAAACTGGAAATTTAACACCAGAGGAATACTGTAAAATTCACTATAGTGTCTGTAATATGATTATTGATTATAATCCACCATTAACTGATGATTATATATATGATCTTGATAGATATTTAACATGTAATGATGGTGATTCTCTTTGTCAATTTGGCCAAGAATCTAGTTGTAATACAGTTCTTAGCTTATGTTGGGGTAATTATTCAGATAGTGATTGTAATAAATTAGCAAGTACTTGTGAAAAGATTTATTCAAAGAAAACTACTACAAAAATTAATGCATCAACAAAGAACAATAAAGTTCATACCATAAAAAAAACAATTGTTAAAAGAAGAAGTTAAAATAACTATATAAAAAAAATTAATAATACCTATATTTTCTAAATTCTAATAAAACTTGATTTTAATTATTAAATATTAATATAAATGTTAAATCATATACAAAGTATAATAGAATAATAAAAAATAAACATATATTTATTTTATTATGGGACCTATATCATTGTATAATTCATATATAAAGAATTATAAATATTCCAAAAAATATAGAAAAAAAATTGAAATTATAAATATAAATGTATTAAAGTTTTAATATATTTATTTTCAATCTTTTTATTATTATTAAGCTCTTGTCTCCATTAATTTTTAAGATTTTAATAATTAATAAAATTTTGATATTGGTATTATTATCTAAAGATAATAAATTAAATACACCGTTTTAATATATAATAACAAATCAAAAAAAATATTTTTTTTTAAAAAAAATGAAAAGAAAAAGAAATTTTAATTACTAATCTTTTAAGAATTAAATAAAAGAAGCAAACCAATAAAGTAATGAATATGAATAAATATTGGTTTTCTAATTTAAAATTTTATGCTAAATTTCTTAAAATGAAAATTTTTCAATCCAATAAATTTTATTTTTATATATTAAAATAATATAGATTAAATATATTTACAATAATATATTCAGATATTTAATATAATAAAGATAACAATATATTAAACAAAAACAAATAATAATTTTGTTTTTCAATTTACTATAAAACAACATAAATATTATTGTAAGAAATTATTAATAAATAAGATTATTAAACCATAATAATAACAAATTTTAATTATACAAATAATAAATAATAATTGAAAAAAGTATTAATAATTTTACTTACTATTACACCTAAAGAAAACTTTTGAATATAAAAAGGATAAAATGTATTCCTTTTTTTTTTTTAATTTTTAATAAAAAAAATATAAAAAAAAAAATAAAATTAAAAAAGTATTAAATAATAATTAATAATGTAAGTTACTGTTCCTGTTGATTTATTATTAAATTATACAAAATAAAAATATTAATAATCAAATAAATTACTAAACAAGTATATAAATAACTATTATTATAGTGTTATAAAAATGTTATCAAATTTAGTTTCTCTTGCTATTTCCTTTGCTTCTGTAGTTTCTGCAACTGTTTTAACAAGTAATGGTAATAAAATACCAAATTCATTGGTATCATATCTTGATTGTCCTATTGGAGATACACTTTGTAAGAATAATATGAAAAGTAAATGTCTTACTTCAGAAACATATAATATTTGTAAAAATGGTAATCCACTTATTTTGGATGAATTACTTGCTCAAAATAATGTTGACATTGAAAATTATTCTCCTGTTGAGTTTTGTAAGATTCAAACACAAGTTTGTAATATGATTGAAGATTATAATCCTCCATTAACTAGAGATTATATTTTCGATGTTGAAAATTATTTAACATGTGATGACGATGACGAAATGTGTAAATACAGTAAAAATTCCACTTGCAGACTAGTAGTAAAAATGTGTTGGGGTAATTATCCAAAAACAGCTTGTAAAAAGTTATCAAAAACTTGCGATGAAATTGGCTACGAAGAACCAAACGAAACAAATTAATATAAACATTTAGTTTTAATAGTAATTTAAAAATTAAATTCTTTATATATATTATCATTATAAAAATTGTAAAAAAAAAAAAAAAAAAAGAAAGTTTAAAATTAAGCTTAATACCAATACCAATATTTTTTTTAATTTTTTTTAAGAACTTGTATGAAGTATATATATTAGATAATTTCTATTAGTAAAATATTTAAAGTTTGTTAGAATAAATTTATAGTAGAAATTTATATTTTGTTTAAAATATTATTACCAAAGGAAAGTTATAAATATATATATATATAAATGTAATATAAGTAAAAAAAAATATAAAATGAGATATAAATAAAAAAGTATTTTACTTTTAAAGTAAAAAAAATCATTTAATAAAGTTTATTAATAACTTATTAAGGAATAAAAAATGGGAATAAAAGTATTAAACAAATTTTAATATTAAAAAAATAAAGATATAAAAATACACTAAAGAAAACATTATAATTACGAATATATATAATTTCTGACTTTAAATGTTAAGAGATTACAATAATAATTAGCGAAAACATAACTAAAATTCAATAAATGCATGCAGGCATATATATTTTATATTAATATCTTTAATTCTATCTAAAAGAATTATAGATTAGTTTTTATATAATTAATATTCTTTCGAAATTATTTTAATATTTTTAAATGTATTACAACATAAATATTTTATCAATATCTATAAAATATATAACTAATAGTAATTGGGACGCTTTTTTAAATAAGTAGATGATTGTGTAAATGATATTTTGGATGAAGATGTTGTTTTTGATGAAAATAATTTAGAATAATATTTATTGGCTGTGAATGATCTTCTAGTTGTCGTTAATTTTTTAGTTATTGCTTGCCATCTAGTTATTGTTGGTTTTTTAGTTATTGTTTGTAATTTAGTTGTTAACTTTTTAGTTTTTATTTGCCATTTAGATGTATTTAATGTTGTTTTTTTCGTAAAAGTATTAATTGATTCTTTTTCTGAAGTACTATTAAGCATACCACAAAATTCCTTAATAACAAAACAAAATTCAAGATAATTTAAATCTCCAATATCATAGTTAGATAGTAAATTAATATATTTAGTTTGATCTCGATTTTCACAATATAGAGAATATTCTTGAAGGCAACTTTTTGCTGCGGTTTCACCATTTTCTATATCAAAGTATTTTAAAAGAGGTTGTGGGACTTCAGCCCCTGATGGTGTATATAATAAATTATATGATTGATATAACTGATCAATTTCATTACATTTTGATAATAACTTGTTACATGCATCATTTGGATATTTACTTTCACACATACTATAAGCCATTCTACAACTAGAGCGCTTACCATAATAACAAGATTGAGTATTTATTTCACATTCATAAATTTCTAAATCATATATATATCTACTATTAAATGAGTTATTATATTCCATTATATATTCACACGCTTTTTTATGTTTATCACAATAATCATTAGGTTCTAAATAATCAATTTCATCATTGTTATTTATATATTCTATTAATTCACTTTGTCTTTCTGGATTACAAATAGTATAATGATCGAGGCATTTTTTTGTTTCTTCCCTTTTACAAGATATGTCTCCAAGTAAACATCCAAAATATTGCGTAAGTGGTTTTGGCAATCTAGTATTGTCAGGTGTAAATATTGCTACCTCATCATTATATTGTTTATATATATTATCACATGTTTCTGATAAATTTCTACAATCTTTTACCGGATATTTACCCCAGCATTTATCAAGTACTTTCTTACATCCATTATAATTACCGTATTGACATATCGAATCATTATATCCACAACTTAAATATTGATCCAAATCATAAACATCATTATCACTTATTTCTGGAACATAAATATTAATATATTGACATGATTCATTGATCAATTTACAGAAATCAGATGGAGGAAAATTACCTATATCAAAATCCTTAGATATTTTTTCAATCTGAATATCTGGGCTTTCACAATAGCTAATATATTCATAGTGACAAGAACGCCCGTTTCCATTAATACATACAGTATTACCGGTTTGGCATGAAAAATAATGCAAAAGAGATTTTGGAACCTCTTTCCCCGATGGTAATATGATATTTGCTAATGAAGTCCTATTAAGCAAAATCACATATGGAATTATATTTTTTATCTTCATTTTTTCTACTAATATATCACTAAAGAAATAGAAAAAAAAAATATAAAATATATATATTATTTTTTATTTAATGTAGTATAAATTTATTAATTATTGGCATTTATAAACTTAATTTATTATATATATTTTTTTTTTAAATGAGCGAAAATTAAATTTAAATTTAAATTATTATCTTTATAATTATAATTTTAAATAAATTATTATCTTTATAATTATAATTTTAAAATTTAACATTAAAATGTCTCAATAACCCTATCATTCTATTCAAATTAAACTTTTATTTTTTTTTTATATATTTTTTTGTTATAATTAAATACTTGAATAATTAATTATTTTTTTTTTATTTTTATTTTACTTTATTTTTTTTTTGTTTTATACACCTAAATAATTATGTGTACAATTATAATTTAAATAATATTATATTATTCAATCATTATTAATTAAAAATAAATATATGTATATATTTTTTAATAGTAGTATTATTTTTATTAAATATTATTAATAATTATATATATATAATTACATTGCGATGGTATTTTTTAAATAATTTTTATAAAATATATTTATATATAAATATACAAACAAGATTTTATTTTATTATATTATTATTATTATCTTCTTGACGAGATAATATTATACTTTTTTTTTTTTGTTATACGAATTAGAGAATTTCTTTGACAGCTTCCTTAATAACATCTATTTCAGCAAGTTTATTGCATACATTTCCTAATTTTTGACAAGCTTTATTTGGATAATTTCCCCAACATCTTTTAAGTACAGATCCACAACTAACATTCTTACCATGGATACACATAGTATCAGAATCATCACAATCTAAGTATTTCTCGATATTATAAATATATTCGATTGTTAAATGAGGATCATAATTTTCGATCATTCCACAAACTTCTGTATGTATTTTACAAAATTTTGTTGGAGTTAAATCACCAATGTCGATATCTTTATCATAAAAAATATCATATAGTGAATCTGGGTCATTAGAGTTACAAATTTTAATAATATCAGATTCATTACATGATTCGACTTTTTCTTTTTTACAAACAATATCACCAATTTGACAATCTAAATAAGTTAACAGTGAAGAAGGAATAATAATACCAGATGGTGTTTTGACTGTTAATAAAGCTGAAACAGCAGTGGCACAGCTAATAGCAATAGTAGCTAAATTTAAAACTCTCATTTTTTCTGAAAAAAAAAAAAAAAAGTAAAAAAAAGGGTTTAATTATTATAATTTTGAATATATATTAATTTTTTTAAATATATTTACATTGAATTTCTTTTTCTCTTTTTAGGTTTTATTACAATGCAATGTATATTTTTTAATTACAAAAATAATTAAAAAAGTGAATGAAAAAAATAAGAAAAAAAAAGAAAAAATTTCTCGTTTTATATAAACATAATTTAAATAAAGAGTAAACAATAATTATATTTAAAAATATATTTTGTTGAAAAAGAATTAGGGTGTTACAAAATTACAAAAAAAAAATATTTAATGAATTATAAACAAATTATAGATGAATTGTTGTATGCTTATAATATTATTTAATTTAATTTTTTGAAAATTAAATTAAATATTTTGTGTAATCTATTTTCATTTTAACTAGATATTACTTAAATTTATTTTTTTTTAATATTCATTTTCTATATATATTAAAATTTAATATATTTACATTCATAATTTAGTTATAAATATTTTGAAAACAATTATATTTATAATATAATTATTGATAACTCATTCTAATATCAATAATCAATAATATTAAGTTTTTTTAATGATATTTGGGTTAAAATAGATTCATATTTATAATTTTCATTTTTGTTGAATATAAACAGTTACAAATAAAATAATAAGATAAAAAAAAAATTTAAATAATTTTTAAATAATCATTTATATACCTTTTTTATTAAAAAAAAATAAATAATAATTAAATTAATAAATTGTTAAGCTTAAACATACATAAATAAAGCTATAATTCTTACACATAATTAAATTATTTTTACTTTTATTTTTAAATTAACTTTTATTTTTCACTTTATTAAAATATTGATGATTTATATTAGTGATCACAAAATTAGAATGTTAAAAAAAAGAAAATTTTTTTAATGTTTTGCAACCGTGGAGAACCATCATTTTATTTTTCTAGTTTAATTCTATTTGCTACATATAAGAATAAAAAAACCTCTAATTTCCACCCAAAGGTTCCAATCAGAGACTCCTATACATATAATTATAATTAAACTAGTTCGATTCTAAATTTACTAATATTTGATCTTCATAATAATATTTAATAAATTTTAGAATTATATTTATTATTAAATTTTGATGAATTAAAATTTCTTTATTTTGATTGGTCAAAATGAAATATTCAAAATTATAAAATTTTGTATATTTACCATATATAAAATAAAAATAAAATTTCATATTGATATAGGTAAATAATGGTTATTAATTTAAAAGGATATTTTATAAAGAAAAAAATAAAATGTTTATATGTTTTAAATGATATGTGTATTAGTAATGTGAAAACTATATTTTTATTGATATATATAAATGAATCAATCACTTCATATTTTCAACTTTTTTTCTATTATAATTCAAAATAAATAAATTTAGCCTTAATTTTTCTTTTTTTTATTTTAATCTTAAATAATATACAAAATTATTGAATATGAAATTAAAATAATTAAGACATAGAATGTCATTTTTTTTCTTTAAAAAGAGTATAAATACGTTAAAATATACTAATTGAAATACTTAATATATACACATCAATTATATATTATTTATAGCACCAAGTGAATATAAAAGATTTCTTCTTGAAAAATGAACTGTATATATTGGTGTTTTTTTAGTAGGATAGGTTCCTAGTAAATCATTTTTACTATTATCACAAGAAAATACATAGATTATTATTAATAATTTAAATATATAAAAAAATTCTATGTAATCAATTAAACAATTTTAATTTTACAATTTTTTTAATATTAATACTTACAGATTATTTTTAAGTTTTTCTTTGCTTGTTAAAATTGATTTATGGATAGTATTATTCAATTGAGTAGGAGAAGGATTATCAATATCCATGGCATTTGGATCATTATTTGATATTAAATTAGACGATTCCTGTTCTATTATATCTAATGCATTAATGTCATCCTTTTTAACATCCCAAATTCTTACAGTATTATCAGAAGAACCAGATGCAAGAATATTACCTTCTTGACTGAATGATAATGAATTTACAGTATTTTCATGACCATTTAAACTCTTTATTTTTCTTCCTGAACCTATATCCCATATATTAATGATTTTATCTTCACCTATAATAGTTAATGAATTAATATTATTTGTTGTACATTTTTTTATTAATAGTATTTATATTTTGATTAATATTTAAATAGTTTATTTATTTATTTATATTTAAATATAATTATATCAAATTTTATAAAACAAATTTTTAATTACCACTAGTTGCTAAAGTTTTCCCATCTGGTGTAATTGCTAATGCATAAATAGGTCCAAGATGTCCTTTAAATATTCTAATACAAGTACCTTTTTGAACATCCCATAGTCTTGCTGTACAATCACTACCACCAGTAACAATATAATTTGAATTTGGATGAAATTTTACTGACTATTTATTAATAGATGTATAAATATAAATGTATTGAGATTTATTTTAATTTTTATTTCTTTTTAGAAAATTAGGTGAATTAAATCACTTACATCAACATCCGAAAAATGTCCAACAAAAATTCTTAAAGGATATATATGATCACAGCTCCATAATCTTGCAGTTCTATCATGAGATGCGGTTGCAAAATAAAACCCTTCCGGTGAAAAGTCAACGTCCCATACTGGATAATTATGTCCTTTATAGCAAACAACATTTGAAAATGTATCCAAACTCCATAGACGTGCTATTTTATAATTATTATAATTAAATATTAAATAAAATAAAAAATAACTTTAAATATTAATCTATTTACTTGTTTTATCTTCAGAAACAGAAACCAAGTATTTGTTATCTGGACTAAACGAAGTACTATAAATTGGACCTGAATGTGCAATTAGTTTTTTACATTGTGAACCTACTGGTTCTCTAAAGCGATCTAAATCTAAATAATATATAATAATTTTAATAATTTTTTAATTAAAACTGAATATTTATATTGAATATTTAAAGGTATATATGGTATATATATATTATAAATTTTACTAGGAATATATACTATCAACATTTCCATTAATATTTCTTGGCTTTGTTATCCCTCTTAAATTCTTTCCAGTAATAGACCATATACGAATAAAGGAATCAGAAAAACCTCCGCATATCATAGTTTCATCATTATTAATACTAAGACAATTTAAACTATGATTTAATTTGATTATATAATATTTAATATATTCATTGTAATTAAAATTAGAATATTTAATATTAATATGAATTAGAAATATTTAAAATAAATATTTTAATTACCCATGATGTGTATTATGAAAAGTATAGCAACAAATTGATGGAAGCTTATCATTATCTAGTTTTGCTCTTTTACTTATATCCTTTAAATTTTTAATATCTGTAGAAATATCGATTAATTTTCTATTTATAATTAAAAAATAAAATAAAATAAAAAAAATGAAAAATTAATAATTATATATATTTATCACAATTATTTATACTATTATTTTTCTTCATTTATTTATTTACACCATTTTATTTTTTATACCTTACTGGAAGTGGTACTTGTTCTTTTGGTAAAGGATCTTCATTTAATTTTTCTTGCATTCCTTTAAATATTTCTAGTAACTGTTCATTATTTTCATTTTTCTATTAATTATATTAATTATTTTAATATACAATTAAATAAAATTATTAAATTTATACATTAATACAGTTATATATAAATGACCGTTATATAAATTGATTAATATAAATGTTGTTAAATACAAAATTAATTTAAATCATTGATTTAAATTTATTATTTATTAAAATATCTAATTTCATCTGTTAATATTTATTTCGATCAATATATAAACAATAATTATATAATTCATACTTCATCTTTAATCCTTCGTTCAATTTCTTCAATTTCAAATAAATCATATGGTCTTTTTCCCAAATGAATTTCTTGTTTATTAAAAGCCTCAATTTGTGAATCCTGATGTCCAATTATACCAACACCACCATCTATATCTGATTGTTGTAATGCCTTTGGTGATACTAGAATACTTAGATACTGATTTGTAATTTGTAATAAGATAGCATATGAACTATTTTGTAAATATGCTAAAAATAAAGAATATGAAGCTGAACTTAACTTTACTAAATATTTATTTCTTAAGAATGTTTGTGCTAGAATATTTTCTTTTACATGCATTGGATCTGATAGACTTGATAAACGTTGTATATCTTGAATATGTTGTTCTCTATGGTCAATAGAATACTTTTCCATAAATTGTTTTGCTTTAATTATAGATTTAATGTGGAATAAATATTGAATGGTTATTGAATTATTATGATTTTAAATTTTAGATATTGAAAAAATAAAATAAGTTAATTTTATTAATATTTAAATATTTAATTTTATATTAAAAATTGAAAAAAAAAAAAAAAAGAATTAATTGGTAAATGCCTAATGGATATTAAAAAAAAATTTCTAAATTAGAATACCTCTTTGAGTTTTTCCTGAAGATACTAGATTTAAATATGAATATATAAATATTGGATATAATAAAGAACGAAGTTCAAACTATATAGTAAAAATAATAATTAAGATATTAAATATATGTCATCAAAATAAAAATATTTTTTTCTAAAAATCTTTTCATAATGTACTGTACTTTTAATAATTCAAAAAAATATTTTTATTGAAATTCAATAAAATATAATTAAGTTCTTCATAATAGGAAAATTATTATTAAGCACAATTTACAATATCTTTATTTGATTATTTATACGATATTTACTCTATACATATCAATAGAACCTTCAATCCATGATCTTAATTTGGAATACCCTTCCTCATATAAATTATCATCTTTTTCAGTACTTGATGTATTTGCAATTATATAATTATTTGGATTATCAGTTGTTTCTTTTGGTGGTTCATGATTTATTGAAGGAGTTGATTCATTGCTTTTTAAATCTTCCATGAATGCTTGCTCTGCATTTTTGTAACCTTTTTTCCTTAAGTATTTTAATATAGTTTGTTCAACATCCTCACTTTCTGAACCACTATCTGAATTAACTGTAGAATCAACTTGAACTGAATCTGTTGTTTGAATTGTAGATTGTTGAAGAATTTGATTTTCTCCATTAATTTGATTTTTATCTTTGTTTTGATCCTGTTTTTGTATTTGATTTAAATCATTCTTATTCTGATTTTGTGTTTGATTTGAATTTTGTGTTTGATCCTGATTTTGATTCAAATTTTGATTTTTGATTTGAGTTTGAGGTTGATTTTGGGTTTGAGTTTGAGCTTGAATTGAATTTTGGGTTTGAATTTGGGTTTGAGTTTGAATTTGAGCTTCAGTTTGAGCTTGAATTGAATTTTGGGTTTGAGTTTGAGTTTGGGTTTGAGTTTGAGTTTCACTTTGAGTTTGGGTTTGGGTTTGGGTTTGAGTTTGAGTTTGGATTTGAGTTTGAATTTGAATTTGAGTTTGAGTTTCACTTTGAGTTTGATTTAGATTGTCATTTGGAATATCAGATGTTTTTTGCGGTGAAATTGATTGAGGTTGTGAACTTGATGTTGATGATGATATTGGTGAAGTTATTTGTGAAATTTGAGATTTGTTATCCGACATTTTTAAATTGTTAAAAATATATAATTATTAAAGTATTAAAATTGAAAATTAAATATTATAAAATATTGAAATTATATATAAATAATCATTTAATAGATCTTGGTATATATTTATATATGTTTATTTATTATTTTTTTTTAGTTGTAAAAAATAAAATTTATAATGTAATTTAAAAAAAGTAAAGTATTTGCAGTATATTTAAAATTATTAAATTATAAATTATGATTAAATAATTATAATTTAATTGGGAAAGGTGGATTACAATATATAATTAATGATTTATAATTTAATAATATTTGCCACATTATTAGAATTTTTAAACAAACTATGTAATTTATGATATATGATATTATTTCAATTATTGTAATGAATTTGAATGAATTATCATAATCAATTACAGTTTTTTTTATTAAAAAATATAAAATTTTCTTTTAGATTTTGAATTTTTGAGGCTGTAGCATATTAATGTTACAATAATTTATTTATATTTATATTTTTAGTTAATTATCTATAAACATATTTATTTGTATTTAAATTATATGTTTTTATTATTTATATTTCCTTTAATTAAACACATATTTATTCAAAAAATTTTTAATATTACCTATATAATTATTTTATTATATTTTTACTTGTATGCAAAAAAAAATATTTTGTTAATAATATAGTAATATCTTTTATTATAAAATTCATAAATTTATTTGAATAGAAAGTGTATTATTATATTTATTATATTTTATAATTAATAATTCCTTTATACCAAGAAATCAATTATTTTCTTGAAACTAAAAAATGTTGACAATACATTATAATTATTACAATCTTTTATTTTATATTTTATTTTATTTTATTTTATTTTTTTTTTTTTGAAAATTTCGATATATAATATATAAAGATTCTATATTCAGTTTTTTATATAAGTATTTTATTTTTCTACATTAATATTATATGCTTTCAATATATTCACATTTTTATATAAGGAAAATGTGGGTGATACAAGAGTTTATTATAAAAACTTGGTAAATAACTTTTTTAATTTTTTTTGAATTAAAAAAATTTATTTTAATATATCAACTTTTCCTTAATATATTAAATTCTTGCTATTTATAAATTTTTGATAAAATTCTTTCTTCTAAAACGTTTTATAATCTAATATATAAATGATACCAGTTTACAAAATTTATATAAATATAATGTATAATATATATTGGGAACATTTTAATAGTATAATGTAGTATATGCATTTTTAATACCAATTCTTAATAAAATTATAAAAACCTTTTCATTTTTTGTTTATTTTAATACATAAAATTCTATAATATTATAATTGGAAATATAATTTATTTTTATTAATACATATATAAACAATATTTAACTTTTTTATAATTTTTTATCATTTATTATTTTATACTTTTTAATTTCTTGTGACGATTTATATATATTTTATATATATAATTTTAATCTAATTATAAGATTATTAGTTGTCTTTGCTTTAATAGTAATTTAAGGTTTAATTAACATCACCTATTTATTCAAGCATTGTCTTTTAACATATTTTTTTATATACTTTAATTATTAATGAATTAATAATTAAAATATTTATAATAATTGCTTTTTTTTTTATTTATAAGATATAATTATTAGTTATATATAGTACTCATATGAGTTAACATAATTTATTGTAACAATATAAGCAATAAAGAAATAATGTTTATAATAGCATTATTCAAAATATAGTAAAAAAAAACTTTTCTTAATCATATATTGTCTTTTTTTACAATCTTACAAAAAATATTGGTAATGTATTACATTGTATACATTTTCATAATTTTTAGAATTTCTGTATTAAATGATATTTCGATTTTATATATTTTTTGACCTTTTTATATTCATTTTTTACATATATTATTAAATTTTCAAGTAATGAAAAAAGTTTAAAATAGAAAAAGAATGTGATAATTAAAAATTATTATATTCCGTTTTTTTTATGAAAAAATATAATTTGAATATAAATATAAATGATTTTTCCATAAAAATTTTTTATATGATAAAAAATATTTTAAAGTTAGTTATATAAAACTTAATATTATAACCAAGAAAAAAAAAAGAATTATAAATATAAATTTTACTAGTCTCTTAATAATAATTGTTTAATAGTATATAAAAATTTAAAGATAATTTTTTTACTATTATATTTATTTTTCCAAGAAAGAAAAAAGTAAGTATTTCTTATTTTCATTTAATAATCTATAAAATTTTTGATATTATACACAAATTTTTGATATAAATAACAATAATAATTATTTAAAATAAAATGTTATAAAGTACATTACATTTTTTTTTTTTTTATAAAAGGCAACATTAACATTCAAAAAAATTATATAACTATTAGTATTAATATTATAAATCATGAATATAATAAATATAAATATAAGAAAGTAAATCAATTATTAAAATATTCTAATTAAAAGTTATATATTTAATATAAAATCCTTCTATAATAAAGAATTAATAACAATATTTAAAAGAAAAGGCAACATTAACAAATAGAAATAATTTGCAAATAAAAATATTATATAATCAATATATTTATAAAATACAAGAAATTATAAGAATAAAATTAATTAAAAAAAGGAAAATCATAACAAATCCTCACATTTTTTAACAATAAAGCAGTCAATAATATAAAATTAAAAACTGCATAAAAATATAAACACTAATTATAAAAAATTTTTTACTTTATAAAATTAATAATAATAGTATTATTATTTTTAAATATTTAAAATTGTGAATAATAATTTATATTCAATATATACTTTAATATATTCATAATTTATATTATTTTAACATATAGATATAAAATAATATATAATAATAAAATATTAAATAAATAAAAAAAAATTTGAAAAGTATTATTAAAAAAATCAAATTAAAAAAATTTATTATAGTTTTAATTTTGAATTTTAAAACTATTATTTTTTAACTTTTCATTTATAAAAAAAAATTATATAGTATCTTCTTTTCTATTGCTTTTTATTTCTTTATTTCCCTGTTTTAAATCTCATTAAAACAGAAGTTTTTTTTTATTGATCCATTTAATAGCCAATTTATTGTCTTTTTTTTCCAAATTTATTACTTTTTTATTTATTTTTTTTAAAAAAAAGAAAAAAATAGATTTTATTAAAACTTTAAAAAAAACTTGTAAAGGAAATAGTAAATGTATTGTATTGTATATTATATATTTATAAAGTAACTAATTTTTACTTCTTCTCATTTTCTATATATTTCTTCCTCATTTTTATTCTTATTTATTTTGTTAAAAAGAAAAATTTTTTTTTTCTTTTTAATTATAATTTTCTTTATTTCTTTAAAAAGAATATAGAATGAAAAAATAATTCACTATCTTACATATATGATCTATTTTTACTTCCATATTATTATAATATTTTAAATAAGTACTAAAATTATTAGTTCAAATAAAGCCTCATAAAAACTTCATTCATTCATTCATTATATTCTCAATTAACCTAATTTATCTAAAGATGGAATCAAATATTTCAAAATTTCCATCAAATTATAATCAAATATTATTTGAAACAATTAATTTATGTGGGAATGAAGAAGAAAATGAAT
Source organism: Piromyces finnis (assembly GCA_002104945.1). Classification (NCBI taxonomy): domain Eukaryota; kingdom Fungi; phylum Neocallimastigomycota; class Neocallimastigomycetes; order Neocallimastigales; family Neocallimastigaceae; genus Piromyces; species Piromyces finnis. Next base: position 164,399 of record MCFH01000046.1, read on the forward strand.
TTAGAAGGATAAACTTTATTAGCCATTACAATAAATTAAAATCAAATCAAAACAATACGAATTCAAAATTATTAAAAAAGTCATATACAATTAAAAAAGCTCAAAGTAAAAACAGTAAAGATATTGTTTCCATAAACACAGTTGTAGATATGTTAAATAGTAGTATTTGTAAAGCTAATAAAGAAAAAAATAATATACCACTTAATATACCTCCAAAAACAAAATTTGATATAAATAATAATGATAAATGCATTAATTTTGATTTTATAGATAAAATACAGGAATATAAAAACGAAACAAAGGACATTAATAAATCTATAACTAAATTTTCAAAAATTGATAATGAAGATTTAAATGATGATATTCAAGATGATATTAGACAGTATTTAAATGGCAACAATAATAAAATAAATGAAAAAGATACAGGTATAAAAAATAAAAAAAATATTAAGAAAAAGAAAAAGAAAATGATTAAAATGGAGCTTCCAACTAATGGCTTCGATATTGAATTTCCAATTATTAGAAATCCAAATTCTTTTGTAAATAATAATAATAATAATAATAATAATAATAATAATAATAATAATAATAATAATAATGAAAGTTATACCATATTAACTAAAAGAAAGCAAAAGCAAAAACTCATTGAAAATGTTGAATTGTTCAATAAAAATTTAATGAATGATAATGATACAAATAATTTTTTAAATATCTTAGAAATACCAAAAAACAACAACAACAACAACAACAACAACAATGATAATAATAAAAATGAATTGCCCATTATTAGTAAAGTTATTCTTAAAGAAGCTAAAAAAATAATTAATAATGATAATAATATCGATATAACTAATGATAATGAATTGACAGATGCAAATGGTACATCAAATCCTTCTAATTCTAATAATAGGATTTTACGTAGTCAGTCAAATTCTAATAACAATAATATAAGTTTTAATCAATTCAACAAGAATATAGACAAAAATAGAAATAATAATTTCAGTAATGATAATGAAAATAATAGACGTGATAGAGGTAATATTAATGATAATAATGAAAATAATAATGCTCCAAAACTAAAAGTAACAAATAAAGAAATAAGAAAAATACGTCGTGCTTTACGTAGAGCTACTGTAGATTGTTCAGAACGTGGTTTATTTCAAGCTTCTAAATGGTAAATATTTGGAAAATTTAGATTAATTAATTTCGAATGATTAAAAAATTATAGAATATAATTCATTATTAAACTTTTTAAAAGAAAAAAGATGTTAACAATAAATAATAATATAATTTAAATTTGTACAGGGCATCAGAACAATTAAATAGTATAACAAAAGCATCCGAAAGTCTAAATCAATATAGAGTATATAAAAGTCAAAAGAAAAGAAAAAGAAATAAAAATAAGGGCCAATCAATGGATGAAAATAAAATTGGTATCGATATAATGGATGAGGATGAGTCTAGTAGTGATGATGAATGCGATATTTATTATTATTCAGATAGTGATAATGAAGATCAAATTATAAGCAATGACATTAATATGAATTCTATATTTAATAGTACCCCATATAATAAAGTCTTAAACTCTTCATCAACAACAATGAAAAATGATGTTAAGTCAAAAAAATCAAGTAAACAAAAATATCCACATAATCCAAAGATGACTTATAAAGAGTATGATAAATTTTTGTTTGCAAGAACTTTATTTGATATTCGCGAATTTGATCGTGCATCATATACTTTAAATTCATTAACGCATCCGAAATGTATATTTTTAAGACTATATTCAAAATTTATGGTAATATCTAAAGAAAAATATTTTTAACCAAACAATATTATAAAATGAAATTATATATATTCAGATATATTTATATAACTAAATATTAATAAAAATGTATAACATAAATAATAATTGTTTTAAAAAAAAACTATATTAAAGGCTGGTGAAAAAAGAAAAGATGAAGAAATTGTCGATATTGTTGGATTAAATGAGAATACTTATTATATGAATAAGGATATAGTTGAAATAGAAACAGATTTAATAGAGGGCATAAAAAATAACCCAGATGATGGCTTTTTATTTTATTTGTAAGCTATAAAGTTTATAAATAAACATGATAAATGAAATTTAAACATTTATTACACATCTTAAATTCGTTTTAATTAATTTAATAAAAATATCATTTAGGTATGGAGTAATATGTGTTAAAAAGAATCAAAAGAAAAAGGCAATACAACTTTTAACAAGATCGGTAAAATTATACCCATATAACTGGAGTGCATGGCTAGAATTAGCATCTTGTTTAATCACTCAAGAATTAGTAATTATAATAATAATAATAATAATAATAATAATAATAATAATAATAATAATAATAATAATAATAATAATAATAATAATAATAATAATAATAATAATAATAATCATCATCATAATTATTCAATACAAAAGTATTTTTTAATAAATTATTAAAATCATATAATTAATTTTTGTAATTAGATTACCAGTGTATTACCAGAAATCGAAGATAATTTAATGTCTAGATTCTTTATGACTCATTTAGCATTGGAGTATCAAAACAATAATGAAAACTTCGAAAATTATATTAAACCTTGTATAGAAATATTTGATGATAGTAATTATATTCGTTCTCAACTGGCATTATCAAATTATCACACCAGAGGTTAATAAAATTTTAAATAAATATATTTTTTAAATATTCATTTTAATTTAATATATTTATAAAAAAGCATTGCCATTATATTATATTATTATATTATAACACATTATATTATATGAATAATGACAAATTAATATGAATAATAAAATATTTTTTATTTTTAATAATAATAGATTTTGAAGAATCTGAACAATATTTTGATAAGATTATCAAAAAGGATCCATATACCCTAGAAAACATGGATATTTTCTCACATGTGTTATATGTAACAGAAAAAGCAACCAAATTAAGTTATTTAGCTCATAATTGTTGTATGATTGATAAATATCGTCAAGAAACGTGTTGTATTATTGGTAATTATTATTCTTTACGTGGTGAACATGAAAAAGCAGTATTGTATTTCCAACGAGCATTAAAACTTAATAAAAATTATCTTTCAGCATGGACATTAATGGGTCATGAATATATTGAACTAAAAAATACTCAGGCAGCAATAGAGGCTTATCGAAAAGCCATTGGTATGTATCTATAGTTTTTTAAAATAAATATGTTATTTTTTCCATCGCTATTATATTATAAAGAAAGTATATTCATTAATAATTATAAATATTTTTTAACCTTTTTATTTAAAGATTTAAGTCAAAGAGATTATAGAGCATGGTATGGTTTAGGTCAAATTTATGAAGTATTAAGAATGCCTTATTATTCACTTTATTATTATCAACAAGCGGCATCATTGAGGTAAATACAATATCAATAATAACTTGAAGGAATTAATATTTATATATACAATTAATTATTATATATATAATAGGCCATACGATTCTAGAATGTGGGTTGCATTAGCCCAATGCTATGACTATATGGATCATAAAATAGAAGCAGTTAAATGCTATAAGCGTGCTTTAATAGGAGGTGACTCAGGACCAATTGTTCTTATTAAATTAGCCAATCTTTATGCAAAACTTGGAAATAACGATACAGCAGCATATTATTATCGCTTTAGTTTGTTGGAATATAAAAAATTAAATAACGTAAGTTTTCCTAGCATTTTTTAAATTTATTGAAAAGTATTTTTAATCATAAGTTAATAATATATAATATTTATTAAATAAAATTGAAAAAAAAAAAAAATAGATTGAAGATCCAAATTATCAAGAAGGATGTATATTTATGGCGAACTATTATAAACGTAAAAAGAATTATCAAAATGCAGAAAAATATTTACAAGATGTAAGAACCAAAAATAATTTGCATTTTTATTACATTATAATACAACAATCTACTCTTTTTTTTTTTTAAAAAAAAAAAAAAAAAAAAAACAATATTATTAATTGTTTTAAATATTTTATAGGTATTACATACGGAAGAAGGGAAAAGTTTAGTGAAAGAATTAAAAAGTCTACAAATGGCAGAAGCTTAATAATCTTTTTGATTTTTTTTTTAAATGTATATTATAAATTAAACTATCACCCTTTTTATTTTATTTTTAATTTTATTATTATTTTTTATTTATTTTCTATTTGTATCAAATTCATTTTCAGGCACTATTAATAACATGATATAATATATATATATATATATTAATATTTAACATTTCTATTATTTAAATATAATATATAACAGTTTTCCCCTAAAATATATAAATATTTATTTTACTATTTATTTATTATCTTCATTTCTCATTATTTTCGTTTCTTCATATATCATTAACATACATAACTCAATAAGCATATATAATGTAATAAATATTTATATTATACAATGACAAATAATACAATAATTACAACAAAAAAATAAAAAATAAAAATTCAATATAAATAATCAAATACTTATATATATATTAAAAATATTTATATGATGAATGTTAAAATATATGTTTCTTTTATTTTTTTTTTTCTGCTGCAATTATAGAATAACCAGAGATATGGTTTAGTATTATAAAAATAAATATTTTTATTTATTTAAAATATTTTTCGTAATATTCTTCTGTAAAGACGAATATTTCTAATAGTAGATCTTTTTACAGGAAATTTCTTTGGTAAAATGTGTCTTATTCTTTTTGGTATATGATCTAGTATAAACTTTTCTAATATACTACCAATAGGAAAGGTATTTTTTTTTATATATTTTTTGTATTCATTATTAGAACGTTGTTGAATTTTCCTTAATACATGACTTCTTTTACGTTGTTTTTTATATATCAATTGATCAATTGATAATTTTTTTTGCTTTCTTCTTTTTCTTGATGATAATTGTTGTTTTTCTTCTGCCTGTTTTAGATTATATTTTTTTTCGTTTTTTGATTCCGACAGTTGTGATTTTTTAGTTTGTAACTGTTTTTTAATTTCTGTAAAAAAGTTAAGCATAGTAAACTTATTAAATTTAGTATTTGGAATATGAAAAATCCCTTTAAAATATTTCAATGTTTTTGAAATAAATCCTATCTTATCTTTTGTAATATATGGTATCATTAGTACTACTATGAAATTTATTGTTAATATTAGTTTAATTATTAATATAATTTTATAATAAATCATTTTTTTTTTATAAATTACCTTGTTTATTTTTTTTAATAGCATAATCGCCAATAACAGTATCTTTAGTAGCTATATATTCTAGATGACTTTTTGGACAAATATTTAGATCAGTCTTATATTCTTTATTTTTTTTATTAATTATACTACCAATAGGTATATATAAATATGATATTGGAAAAGATTCACTGATACTATTTTCAATCTTTGAACAAATATCCATCAACTTTTGGCAATCATTTATTGATTGAAAACTCCAACACTTATTAAGAACATAATGACAACTTGACACTTGACTAGAAATACACATAGTATCACCAAACTCACATTTAAAATATCTGTCGTAGTCATAAATGTAATCATCAGTTAACGGTGGATCATAATTCATAATCATATCACATATTTCAATAATTAATTGACAATAGTTTTCTAATGACAAATTATCAATATATTTTACTTCTTTATTATCACTATATTGGCAAACCTCTGAATTTTTTATACATAACTTTATATTTTCATTTTTACAATTTATATTTCCAATTGGGCAAGACAAATATTTTAATAGTGAATCTGGGATAACTTTTCCAGACTTTGTTTTTATTTTTAATAAATTATATAATGGTCTTATACTACTCTCATCTCTATCAACCGAGTCTAAAATTTTACCATCACTTGACACTTGATAAGCTCTTGATACTTCAAAAGCTAAATTAACTATAAATAGAATTACTATATAATACATATTCATTATTAACTTTTTTTATTCTTTACATAGATATACTTATTAATAGATTATTATAAAATTTTATTTATTTTTTTTTTTTGTTTTGTTTTATTAAATGATTATAATATTTATTGTGTTGTATTCTTATGTTTTGAAAAATTTCGCGTTCATAATATAATAGTGGTGTTAAATAATGTATTATACATATTTATAAAAAGATTTTTTTTATTATTATGTATGTAATAATTAAAACCAATATTTAAATTGTTTTTGTAGTATCATTTTAATATTACTCAAGAACATATTAATAATCCAGAAATTAGTACCAAACTTTAATTTTAAATTACCAAATAAGTTTGCTAATTTTTAACAATTAAAAAATGAATCTTATTGGATAAAATTTTTTAATTTACATTTTATTTTTTCACTTAATTAAAATATAACTTAAATAGAATTAAGTTTTAATTACAAAACAAAATAATTTTTATTAGTAATAATTTATTTTCAGTCCTTTCTCCAAGAGAATTTATTATTATTATTATTATTATTATTATTATTATTATTATTATTATTATTATTATTATTATTATTATTATTATTATTATTATTATTATTATTATTATTATTATTATTATTATTATTATAATATTAAAACACTATAATATAAATTAATAAAAAAATTATTTTATTAATTGGGAATATTCAAAATTTCTTATAATATAATAAAATTCTTATTTATAATTTTGCTTTTGAAATGAAATGCTATTATTTTCCTAAAATTATTTTTATTATAAGTAATTTCATTGCTACCTTTATTTCATTCTAGAAAATCTAATATTAATTATTTTTTTTTCTCTAATTTAGTTTTTATATTCTATTTATTATATTAATAATGTATAAAAGTTCTGTATACCTAAATAAAATAAATGTATTATGGAAATAAGTATATTATATTTTCTCGAACTTTTTTAAAAAATAAAAGAATTTTTTAAAGATAAAAATAAAATGTAATTTAATTTTATATTATTAATCTCCTGCTATTATATTTTAAATAAAAAAATCCAAAAAGAAAAAAGAGAAATTGTAAGAAATACTAGAATATTTTAAAATTTTTATTTATTTCAAAAAAAAAGATTTATTAGTAATTATTATTGATATACATTTTACATTAAACTACATTAAATTTTGTAGTACTATTCTTTTATCAATATAATTATTCTACTAAATTCTATATTATTCTATATAATTCTACTACATTAATTTTAGTAAATTTCAGTAGTTATAAACTTTATTAATTAATATTTCTAATTAATAATATAGAATAAATTAATTTCCATCAAATGGAAAAAAAGAATATAATTTGGAGATTTGACATTTAAAAAAAAAAGTATAAATATAGCAAAAAAATATTCAAAAATTTTTTTACTTTATCGAATATTAAATATAATATTAAAATATAATATTAATTATACCATAATAAAAACTATTAATATTTTAGCATTATAAAAAATAATAAAATTATTTTATAAATTATATATTATATATATAAAAAATCAAAAAATCAAAATAAATTAAAGAACATTCATTAATATAAATTATAAATTAAATAAAAAAATAATTATTAATATCTATTTATCAAAAAAATTTTACATTTATTATATTAAGTATTTTTATAACTTTTAAAATGAGCGAAAATTTTACAGAAAAGGTAGAAAACATTATTTTAAAATCAAAAGAATTAGCTCAAGAAAATAGCCATATAGAAATTCAACCATGGCATATGTTTATAGCTCTTATAGATGATGAAGATAGTATGTTAAAGAAAGCAATTACTAAAAGCGGTGGCGATTCTTTAACAGTTGAACGTGCTATCAAAAGAAAAATTGTTCAACTTCCAGTCCAAAATCCACCACCAACAGAAGTCAACTTTAGTAAGGCAACCTACACAATCATTCAAAATGCCCAAAAAATCAGTTCCAAAAATAAAGATAAATTCTGTACTGTGTATTCACTTATTATTGCTTTAATTGAATCTACAGAAATTTCTTCTATTCTCAAAAGTTCTGGTATTGACGTTAATAATGTTAAAGAGCAAATTAAGAAAATTAGAGGAAATAGCACCGCTGATAGTAAAAACGCTGAAGACACTTTTGATGCTTTGAATAAATATGCTATTGATATGACTGCTTTAGCAGAACAAGGTAAATTTGATCCAGTTATTGGCCGTGATGATGAAATCAGAAGAGTTATTCGTGTATTAACATGTAGAAAGAAGAACAACCCCTGCTTAATTGGTGAACCGGGTGTTGGTAAAACAGCTATTATTGAAGGATTAGCACAAAGAATTGTTGCAAACGATATTCCAGCAAATCTGAAGTGTAGATTATATTCTTTGGATATGGGTGCTTTGGTTGCCGGTAGTGCCTATCGTGGTGACTTTGAGAAAAGATTAAAGGCAGTTCTTAATGAAGTCACTACTTCCGAAGAACCTATTGTTTTATTTATTGATGAAATTCATTTAGTTCTCGGAGCTGGAAAAACCAGTGGATCAATGGATGCTGCAAATTTATTAAAGCCAATGTTAGCTAGAGGAGAGCTTAGATGCATTGGTGCTACTACTCTTGCAGAATATCGTGAATATGTTGAAAAGGACGCAGCTTTTGAACGTCGTTTCCAACAAGTTTATGTCGGTGAGCCAAGTGTCCAAGATACCATTACTATCTTAAGAGGTTTAAAAGAAAAATTCGAAGCATATGCGGGTGTTAAAATTTTAGATAGTGCCTTAGTTCAAGCAGCCTATCTTTCTAATCGTTATATTACTAATCGTTTCTTACCAGATAAAGCTATTGATTTGATTGATGAAGCCTGTGCTTACGCAAAGGTTCAATTAGAATCACAACCAGAACAAATTGATATTTTAGAAAGAAAAAAACTACAGCTTGAAATTGAAAAAACAGCATTATCTGGAGAGAAAAGTCAGATTGCAAAAGATAGATTACAAAAGGTTGAAGAAGAAATTTGCCAATTAAATGAAAAACTTAAACCTTTAATGGAGCAATACAAAAATGAAAAGAAACGTATCGATGAAATTGGTACCATGAACAAGAAACTTGATGAAATTCGTAATAAGATTGCAGATGCAGAGCGTAAACACGATTTAGCTTTAGCAGCTGATTTGAAGTACTATGCCTTACCAGAAGTTGAAAATCGGTTGAAGGAATTAGAAGCAAAGAGAGAAAAGGAACTTGATGAGATGATTGAAGAAGAAGATGATAATTTTAATAATGGCAAGATGATAGGTAATAATAATGAATTTTTCGATAACAATCAAAGTGGAGAAAAGCCAAAGGTACCAAAGGAACAAAACGAAAGATTATTAAAAGAAATCATTGGAGCAAACGAAATAGCGGATATTGTTTCCAAGTGGACAGGTATTCCGGTCCAACGTTTATCTCAAGGTGAAGCTGAGCGTTTCTTAAACTTAGCAGAACATCTCCACAACAGAATCATTGGTCAGGATGAAGCCGTTGAATTAGTGGCAGAAGCTATTTTAAGAAGCAGAGCTGGATTAGCTCGCGAAAAGGCACCTGCTGGTTCCTTCCTATTCTTAGGTCCAACAGGTGTTGGTAAGACAGAACTAGCCAAGGCTTTAGCTTGTGAATTGTTTGATGATGAAAAGTATATTGTTCGTATTGATATGACTGAATACATGGAAAAGCACAGTGTCTCTAGATTAATTGGTGCACCACCAGGTTATGTTGGCTATGAAGAAAGTGGCCAACTTACCGAAGCAGTCAGAAGAAGACCATACTCCATTGTTCTTTTTGATGAAGTTGAAAAGGCACATCCAGAAGTCATCAACATTCTATTACAAGTTTTAGACGACGGAGTCTTAACTGACGGAAAGGGAAGAACTGTTGATTTCTCAAACACTGTTATTATCATGACAAGTAATCTTGGCTACCGTCCATTACAAACACTTGCTATTAATAATAGAACTGATATTGATAAGAATACCAGAGATCTTGTTATGGAAGAAGTTCGTCAAACTTTAAAACCAGAACTTATTAACCGTTTAGATGATATTATTCTATTCCATCCACTCTCCAAAAAGGAATTAAGAACAATCATTACCAATCAAATAAAGAATATTGAAAAGCGTATTGCTAATCAAGGATTACTAAAAATGACAATCAACATTACTGAAGGAGCACAAGACTTTATATTAAGTGAAGCCTATGATCCAGCGTATGGTGCTAGACCAATAAGAAGATACTTAGAAAAGCATATTGTTACTCGTCTTAGTTATTTAAAGATTAAAGGAAAACTTTATCCAGGTTGTATAGTTAACATTGATTATTCTCAAGAAAAATTAAAGCCAATTAATGATCAAATATTATTAAATAGTTCTTCGTCACCAATTTCTTCTCCTTCTCTTAGTGGTTCATACAATCCAAGAAAAAGATATTTTGAAGATGATTCATTAATATTTACAGTTCAACCACCAGAGATTGATAATGATGACAAGATGGAATTATAAATTTCATCTAAAAATTTATTTAATATACCAAATTAACAATTCAATTAACAAACCCTAACAATGTATAAAGTAATTTAAATTAAAATTAAAAAAAGAAAATAAAATAAAAAGCTAATATTTTTTATAAATATCTATAATAATTAAAATCAATTGTATAATAATAAATAAATAAATAAAATAAAATAAAAATAAAATAAAAAATAATATAATAAAAAAGAAATACAAGGATTAATTATTTTGTGTATTTAACCTTTTATTAATTATTTTATTATATTAATACAAATAAAAATAATGACAATGACAGAACAAGAAAATTGAAATAGCAATAATAGTGTTAAACTAAAACTAATAATGTTTCATTAATTATATTCTCGTTAATGAATTAAAAATAATAAAAGTTCAAAAAATAGCCGTTGAAAATAAAAAATACAATTATTAATAAATATTTTTTATATTAATATTATTTTTTGGAGTTTAAAACTAAATAATTAAAAATAATATATTGAATTTTTCATTCTAATCCAATAAGATTTAATTGATGTGAATACTATTAATTAAAATAAGCAATTAAAAATATATAAAAAAAACAATTGCATTTAAAATTCTCATAAAACCATTAATAAAGTTATCAATTCTTTATGGAATTAAAGTAATTAGTAAAATATTTACATAATAATGAATAAATATATTATTTAAAAGAAAAAATTAACAATTTAAAGATAAATGAAATATTATATTGTAATAAAATAAAAATACATCAATAATATGGATATAAAGTTACTTTTGAATGTACTAATATTTCTAATTATTGGTATATATATCCAAAAAATTCAATGTATAAATTTTAATAATTTAAAAGAAGCTGATTTAATCGAAGTAGATAATTTATTTAATAATTGGAATGATTATATAGATACTAAGCAAAGAATTATAATTGGTTGCTTTGATAGCGATAATGGAATTGAGTATGATAATTTCATAAAAGCAATCAATTCAATTGAAAGCTTAGAAACAAAGAAAGGTTTAATTTCTTCAAAAAAGTATTCAACAATTTTTAATTCAAATATTTTAAATTCATATTTAGGAAAAAAAGGTATTAATGATATTTATGTTGAAGCACCAGAAATACTTGTTTTTAAAAAGGATGCAACAAATCATATATTAAAATATTATTATTCGGCAGATAATAATTTTAGAGAAGATTCAATAAGTAAATTTATAGTAGAAAGTGCTTCAGAACCTATGACTAAATTAGAAGATATTCAATTAATAGATAATTATTATTATTACATTGATAGTGATAATAACCATGCCTCATTGTATTCAATGGAAAAGCCATTTATATATCTTAATTTAAAAAATTTAAATAATAAATACATTAGTGATGTTTTTAATGTATTGAGACAATTTAAAAATCAATTTAATGTTGTATATACTGATGAGAATAATTTTATACGTCCTCCTTTTGAAAATTTAAAGTTTTCACCTCTTTCTATTATCAAAAATGTAAAGAAAAGAGGATTGGAAGAGGCTTTTGATAGTAGTCAATTTTCAGATTCTTACGTTACTACAATCTATCACTATACAGAAAATATGTCTGAAAATGTATATCATCAAGATTTAAGTTATGATTTTCTTATTGATTTTGTAAATAAATACAATAATAATACTTTAATTCCACAAAAGCCTAAAAAGCATTTTGAAAATCAACTGAATAATAAAGTTATTGAATTTAAATATAATGATTATGTATTAGAACTAAATAATCATAATTTTATTGATGTTACTGGAGATGTTTTTAAAGATGTATATGTATTAGTGTATTATCCATGGAATGAAGAATATGAAATGGTAATATTTTATATTAATATCAAATTTGTTAATATATAATATTAGAATTCTAAAAACATTTTTAATATTAACTGTAATAAAAACATAATAAGATAAAATCAATTTGGAATGAATTAGCAAAAAATTTGTATTATGAAAGAAATAATATTATTTTGGCTTCTTATAATGTTTTGGAAAATGAAGTCCTTAACACAGAATTTAAAAGCAGAAATGGTATTAATTTGCAAAATATAATATATATTAATAAAAAAACTTCTAAATATAACTAAAATATTATCATTATTAAATTAATACTCAAATTTGCAATTTGTATTAAATTAATTAGATTATCCTGAAATTATATTATACAGATCCCAAATAGATGATATTGAAAATAACAAAAAAAAAATAATAATGTATAGAAGAGAAGCTGGTGTAAGTTATGAAACCTTAGCCTCTTGGATTACATATACTTCAAAGTAAATAATTTAAATTGACTTTTTTTTTTTTCTTAAAAAATTAAAAGTTTATGAATTGCTAATAAATTTCGATATACTTGATTATATATTATAGATTTAATATTCTTGTACCATTTAATATAAATCATTTAAAATTAAGAATAGAAAATCAAGGATATATAGGGAATAATGCAGAAGAATTATTTAATAGAGATAAATATTATAATTACATAAATAATGAACATCCAGCTCCAAAATTAAATTATGAAGATATACAAGAAATTATAATCAGTAATTACTCATAGTTTTTTTTTTTTTTTTTTTTTTTTTAATTTATTACTATTAAAAAGCAAAATTATTAATTATAAAATCTTTTATAACTTGTTAAATGCAGCTTCAACTTATTATTCTTATCAATCAAAAACTGTAGAAATTCATTCTCAACCAACATATACAACATTTATAGAACCACCACCAATTCCAGACCCAATTCCAAAAGCTCCAGAAAATTTATTTTCCAAAACTCTTATTTTTGATGATGAAGCAGTATTAAGTATAGGAATAAAAATTCCATATGCAGAATATCCACCCAAATATATTGGTGCTAAAGAAATTAAAGAAAGAATTATTCGTGATGAGATCGAATCAGAAAAAAAAAAATCCAAAAAAGTAGTAAAAGAATCATTTATAAATAGTAAGGCAACAGTTTTAAATAATCATAGTAGTATGAAAAATCTTAAAATAGCTGCTTTAGATAGTACTAATAATAATATCAAAACTAAAAAAAATGCTAAAGCCCTTGTATATGAACAAATGTTAGATACAATGAATCTAAATTCAGAGCAAAAAAATAAGTTAATGGAAAGTAATACCAAAAATGTGAAATTAAATGAAGCATTAAATAATTCACAATCTAAAGGAGGCAAACTAAAAAAAGTATTAGATTATACAGGGACAAAGGGAACTATATTAAAGGAATATACAGGAAACGTAACAGTTAAAACAGCTAGATTAAAAGAAGTATTGGGCAAATCTGGTTCTAAATTAATTGAAACATCAGGAAACACTGATACTAAAAGAGTTAAATTAAAAGAAATATTGGAAAATTAGTAAAAAAAAATTAATAATAATAATAATAATAATAATAATAATAATAATAATAATACTTAAAAATACAATATAAAACAAAAAAATTGTAAACTCAAAATAATTAAAATAAAATTAAAGAAAAAAAAAATTAAAAAATAAATAATATTAAAATTATCTTTAAAATATATATCTTTAGAAGTTAATGTTAATATATTATATAGTAAAATAATAATAAAATTAAAATAACTATATTAAAAACTTTATAAATCATTCATATTTTATTTATTTTCTTTTTTCTAATTTTTAGTTTTTAATCAGCTAGACGATAGAATAAATATAAAGATGAAAATATAATATAAAAAAATATATATTATCTAGGACTTTTTGTCCTTATATAATAGTAAATTTTTTCCTTCGAAAGGTAAAAAGGTTTTTTGAATGTCCTTATCTTTTTCACATAAATATTCAACAAATTGTTCATAAGATGAAACTAGAATTTCTTCATAATCATTTCCATTTTCAGCATTTTCTGATCTCTTTCTTTTTAATTTACGATGAGGGAAATCATTTGCAAATACACAACATGGAATAATAGCAAATGGTTTTTTAAGTTTTAATGCTAAATCTACGATAATTTCTGTTGCTTGATCAGGGTGAAGACCAATGAGAATTGAACTATTATTAAACAGATGCTTTTGATGATTTGGTGTATCATGATTAACCATACATTGAATTTGTGAAAACGGAATATCAATTTTTACATTTTTCTTTAATTTAAATCTTTTTGGTTTTGAATTGTCATCACTGTTATTTTTATCACAATCATTTATTTCATTGGATGAATATTTATTTACTTCTTTATTCTGATTCTGAGCTAATTCTTTATTTAAAAACACATTCTCTATTTCGTTGTTACTATTTTTATTTTCTTGTATTTCTTTTTTTTTCAAATCATATAACAAACGCATTTGTTTTTTATCTAATTTTGCTGGTCTTGGTTCAAGAAGGGTTGAATGAACTTTATGTTTAATAGTTAGTTCAAATGAAGTTGCACCCCTTCCCCCAGCAATATCTAATACACCACTTCCTGAATTTAAATAATCTTTGCCAAAGTGTTCCACCAACCAATTAGCAAAAACACATGCACGTTTGCTATGACCCACCTTATCATGTGGATCAATGAAATCATCTTTATTATTGTAATTAAATTTTCTTTTATTAAGACGCTAGTATTATTTTTAATATAAAGATAAAATATTAAACATCGATTTTTTTTCAATAAAAATTAGAATACAAAAAAGGTTTTATTATTAATAAATAATTACAATAGAAAAAAATAATTATAAAATATGTATTACCTTGTCAATCCATTGTTTTTTCATTTCTTCATTAGTAATATGGAGGAAAGGACAATCACTACCACGTAAACAATTTTTACCATTTAACCAAAATTTACATATTCCCTTTTTTTCTTCTTCTGGAATAATATCTTTAGTTTCAACTGCTTTTAAATTTTCTTTGTTTTCCTCGTTCTCTATATTAGTTTTTTTGTTAATTTTATTCCTTTTTTCAATTATTGGTAACTCAGGAACAAATGCAATTTTATTATCGTATTTCTTTACAAGTTCTATTTCTTTAATATGAAACAATATATTGTTTTCAATTGTATTACTTTTATCATTTAACTCTGTTTCATTATATTTAGTCATGTTTTCTACCCAACATACTATATTAAATTTATCACCTAATTTTATATTTTTTTGAATATTGTGAATATTTTCTATATCTAATTCAGGAAATTTTAAAATGAAAGAAACTTTTTTACATGTTTCGCATATTTCATTTGTACTCTCGCAAAAACGAGCATCAAAAAAATAGAGTCTTTTACTTACTCGACGTTTATGAACAATTTGAACATCTTTAATGCAATACAAATTTTCAGGATTATTTTCAAAAAAGATAGTATGAAATTTAGTATGAATTATTTCTTGAGTTAATTGATAAAATTCTTCTATCATTTTATATTAAAATATTTAAACAATATAAGTAAATAAAAATGAAAAAAAAAGAAAAAAAAAAAAAAAAAAAAAAATAAAAAAAATAAAATAAAATAAAAAACTAAAAAATTATTTATATATTATAAACTTAACCAATAAAATATTTTATTCAAGTTCAATATATTTTAATTCATAAATATTAATTTAATAAAATAAAAGCAAAGATAAAGAATATAGAATAAAAAAAAAATATAAATTATATTTTTTTATTAATTATTATTTTTATTTAGTTATATAATTTTTATATTGTATATATTAATTTAATGTTTATGTTTATTAAATGTTAATTATGGAACTCAATATTTATTTATTCTTAATAAAAAAAAATTGTTAATTTTACTCTAGATTTAACTATATATATTTTTTATTTAAAATATTTAACTGTATATCTGCATATTATACTAAATTTTTCTATTTCCCTTTATTTTTTTTTCTTCTTTTTAGTTTTTATTTTATATTTATATATTAAAATATAACAAATATAAATTAATGCTCTACAGGGGATTGAGCAACTAATGGTTCATGTTCACTTTCACTTGATGAATCCTTTTGATTTTTTCTCATTATTAAATTGTAAATTGTAAACAAGATTCTATAAATATTACCAAAAGAGACATATATACCTATAATAAATAATAATAATAATAATGTGATAATTTTAATAAGTTAATATAATAAAAACTAAATATATGAATGCTACTTTACCTCCAACAATACCACATAAACGTACTAAAAAGTGGAAAAATGATTTTTTAATCTGTACAATTCTAATAATTTTTGAATATATAATATATTTATTAATAATTATATTTTTATTATAAGTTATTTTAATTTTTATTTATAAATAAATATAACTTACTTGACTAAAAGTGGTTCAAAATCAAATTTAATGAATATGCCAGGTAAATCATGTGATTTTGAAACATCAGCACTCATATCAGTAACAGAATACTGATTAGTGTAAAGAATACGGCCTGATGATTCCTGTTTGTAAATAGTTGGTACCTAATATATATATACAATAGTTGGTATTTTTTTTAAATAAAATTAATTAAATTATAATTGATAACTTTTAAATAGCAGTTAATATTTTAAAATGCATTGAAATTTAACTTACAATTGATAAGAAGTACTGATAGTATGAGAAATCTTTATGATATAAAGAAATAAATAAATTGATATTAGAAATTATTATATTACTTAAAAATAGTTTGTATATAATTTTATTAATTCTCAATACTTACGTTTTTCAGTAATTTCAACACTGTCATCTAATGGATTTATAAGACCTGGGTAATAATCACCAAATGAAAATGTATAGAACCTATGAGTGAAGTTTAATTCTATATTTAAAATATATATATACATTAATAGTCATTAGTTATTTCTTTACTTTCCATATTCACTTCAATTCGTTTTTATTTTTATTGATATTTACGATTATGTTCAGTATGTTTTCCACCATAACCATGACCTAAAGCAGTAATGTGGAAATTTCCAGCTAATTTATGAACATCAATTTGACCAGTAATACGACAACTACTTTTTTCATCTTCATAACTTGACCAACTATCATCCTCTTTTTCAGCATTATCCATAAGGTCGTCCATATCAAAATTCTCACCTTCAATTTCAGCTTTTCCATTATTATTAAAATTAACAGCATTTCTAACTGAAAAGTGTGTTGGTGTAAATGACAAAGCTGCTTTAGCATATGTTGTTGTTCCAGTTGAATCATACATATCAGCTCTAAGATTATCACATTCCATTGCAACAGTTAAGTCGATGTTCATATAAACATTATTGTTTTTAGTATAGTCAATAACAACGGAATAATCATATTGTGCATTTAAATATTCTAATACTTCAGAGAATATTAAAAATGATAAAATGAAAGTAACAATCATTGTAACAAAACCACCACCAGCACTTTGGTCTACATAATCTCTTTCGATTTTTGGAAATACATCCAATTGAGTTATTCTCTTTCTCAATTTTGATTCACTCATTTTTTGATTTTAATTTATATTACAATATTTAGGTGCTAAAAAATAAACTATATATATGAGTTTCTTGTTTATTTATTTATTGAATTTATTAGATTTGAATAAAAATTTAATTTAATAAAAATATTTAATGATAAAAATCCAGTTTTTTTTTGTTTTTTTTTTTTTTTTAATATAATAAACAGAATTGTGATGTTTTCGTTTTTTTATATTAAATATTTTTGTGGAGTTTATTCATTCATTATATAATATGATATTTTATATTTTAGTAAATTAATATATAAAATATTTAAAATTTATTTTTAATTTAATAAATATCAAAAATTTAATGAATATATTAATATATATTTATTTTTTACTATTAATATTTAAAAAAAGAAAGAAAGAAAGAAACTGAGAGAAAATGAAACAACGATAATAATATATAGAACTATATAGGTTACTCTCTTTATTAATTATTAAATTTTACTTACAAAAATTTAAATATTTTGCTTTGTTTTTTTTATAAATTTTATTGATTTTTCCTTTTTTTTTTTGGTATTTTTATTTTATTTTATTTTATTTTAATGGAATATCAGTATATGTTTATAATCTTTAAATTTAATTTAAAAATTATATCTGCATAAAAATGACAGTATAAAGGATGATATAAAATAATAATTTTTATATATATATATTCATTCTATAAAATATAATACAATAAAATTTTTATAAAAAAAAAAAAAAGAAAAATTTTATTTTAAAAATAAATTTTAATTTTAAACAAATAAAATATTGATATATGGAATATTTAATAACATATAAATTTTTATAAACTTAATATTATATGGTATTAAATTTAATTCTTAATATTTAATTCAATAGCGGTTACTCTTAATACATTAATAAATTAATTCCAATGTAATTGTATTATATATTTATTATATGAATTAATATATTTAATAAGTTTACATTTATGAAAAAAATATCTTTTGGCTATTAATTATTGATTAGTTTTTAATATATTAAAAATTAAAAAATATTATCGAGTATATATTTATATATGAATGATACATTAATTTAGATTTTTATTAAAATAAATAAAAATTAAATCTTTTAATACAAAACAATATCATTCATAATCTAAACTATATGAATAGTTTCTTCAAATTTTCTCTTAGTTCTAATTGTTCCAGGTTTTGTTTGAGCAGCCTACATTTTATAAAATTCATGATATTTATGTTATAATTATGTTTATAATTTTTTATATATAATTTATAAATATACCTCATGGTTAGCAAGTTCTGGTGGTAATCTTGAAATTGATGACTTCATAATCATTTGTTTTAAATCATATAATACATCCGTATCATAATTAGACAAGAATGTGATTGCAGTACCATTTTTACCAGCACGACCTGTTCTACCAATACGATGTGTATAATCTAATAAAAATAATAAAATAAATTACAATATAATTAATATTCATATTATAAATAAATATTATAAATGCAACCATTTACCTTCAATATTTTTAGCCATATCATAATTAACTACAAGAGATACGTCTTTAACATCAATACCACGACCAGCAACATCAGTAGCAATAAGAATATCCTTAACTCTATTCTTAAGTTGAAGTAAAGCATATTCACGTTGTTCTTGACTTTTACCACCATGTAATGTTGTAACACGGAACTAATAATATAAAAATAATTCATATAATTTAAGATATATACTTTAAATAAATATATATTAATAATTATATATATTATTTCTTACTCCTAATTTATCTAAAGCCTTATATAAAACATCGCAACTTTTCTTTTGATTAACAAATACCATGATTGGTGGTTGATAGTCTTCATTAATAATTTCAATTAATCTTTGTCTATATTATATTATTATTTAAATGATTAATGATAATAATAATTAAATTCAATTTTAATATAAAAATTTAAAAATATAAATGTTACTTATTTCTTTAATAATTATTTTCAATATTTTACCTCTTTCTATTATCATCATTAATAAATTCAACGATTTGTTCGACTGTATCTACAGCTTGACCTACATTACCAATATTTACAATAGCTGGTCTTCTCAAATATCTAGTTTAAAATATATTTGATTTTTTTTACATATTATTATTAAAAATATTATAATACCAAATATAATTACACAATATTATAGTAGAAATAATTACTTTTTCGCTAGTCTTTCAACTGCTGGAGGCATAGTAGCTGAAAACATAACTGTTTGTCTATATAATGTTTTATTGATACGATTTGTTAAAGTATTTTCAGATTCATCTGTATCTGGTTTAATATTTGAAACGGGCAATTGATCAAGAATAAAATTAACGTCTGCTTCAAAACCCATATCTATCATACGATCTGCTTCATCCATAACAACATAAGTACATTGACTCAATACTAATATACGATTGTCTAAGCAATCCTTTAAACGACCAGGAGTAGCCATAACAATTTCAGCACCGTTTCTTAAATTAAAGGCTTGACCTTCAACTGCATGACCACCAACAAGGGATACACAATTATAACCGAGTGGTTTGGCAAATTTAACAGCCTCTTCTTCAATTTGTTGTACCAATTCACGAGTTGGTGCTAAAATTAAAGCATATGGGCCATCGGCCATATTATCTTCAGTAATAGGTGGTAATTGTGATATATATACAAGCATTGGAATAATAAATGATGCTGTTTTACCACTACCAGTTTCTGCAACACCAATAATATCACGATTTTCAAGTTCAATTGGGATAGCTTGCTTTTGAATTGGTGTTGGTTCATCATATCCAATTTCTTTAATAACAGATAAAATATTTTTCGGTAAATTAGATTCTTTCCATGAACGGATTGGATTTGGAATATTACCTCCTTTAGTTGTAATATTGAAATCTTCTTTAAAGATTCTCCAATCTCTTTCTCTCATTTCACTTAATAATTTTTCTGACCAATGTCTATCGTCCCATGCAGCCTTTCTTTCTTTTTTCCTTTGCTTTTCCAGTAATTGGCTATATTTAATTCAAACAAAATATTAAAATAAAAAATAAGTAACAATAAATATGTATTTTTTATTATAGTATTTTTAAAATACCAACCCGGCTCTGTCCTTTTCTTCAATATTTCTTCTTCTTTCCAATAAATCATCATAAAATTTAGAACGTTGACGTTTTTGCTCTTTAACATCAATACCAGCAATCATACCTCTACCAAACAATAAGGCATCATGCTTATGAGAATAAAGTGGATTGATATCATGTGAGGTATCCTCTGACGCATCCCATTCAAATACAAATTTTTTTTCATTCATTCTTCTTATTCTTCTCTTCTTTCGTTCACCGCCCATAAACCTTTCCTTTATATATTATACACATAAATATATAGATAGATAAATAGATAGATAGATAAGCAAAGTATTCTTAAGTTTTTATTTAAACATTATATTTATATTATATTTATAATACTTTACTCTAATTGCTTGAATTTCTTTTGATGTTAAATGAAATTCAGAATTATCACTCATTTGGGATTCATCCTTTCTTTCTCTACTTCTACTTCTGTTTCTACTTCTGCTTCTGCTTCTACTTCTATCTCTATCTCTATATCTTCCTCTTTCTCTACTTCTGCTTCTGCTTCTACTTCTGCTTCTACTTCTCCTTCTTACATTATCTATATTGCAAATTCATTTAAATCATATTGTTAATATAAAAAGATTTTCAATATTAATTACTACTTAATTAAAAACCTACCCTGTGCTACTTTAAAAAATTCCTCTCTTTCTTTTCTCTCTTCTTCTTGTCTTTTTCTTATGCCTTCTACTTCTTTTCTTCTTTTTTCAAGTGCAATTTTTGCACGTTCTTCTTTTGTTAAGAATTTTGGCTTTATATTTTAAATCCAAAAATTTACATTTTTTTAATTTGAAATTTTAAATTATTAAAAAAGGGAATGAATATAATTTAATTTATCTCCATTAAATTTATTATTTATATATTGTTTTCTAAGTAATTATTTGAAAAAATACCTTTTCAAATGAAATGTTTTCTTGTTTTTTATTTAATAAATCTTCAATTGAAATTGGAACTTTTTTTGTTGATGTAATCACATCCTGATCGTTTTCTATTGAATCACTTATTATATTTTCGCCTTTCTTTTCTTTTTCTTTATACTTATTTTTTAAATTATCTCTATCTCTGTCTCTGTCTCTATCTCTGTCTCTATCTCTGTTTCTATCTCTATCTCTATCTCTGTCTCTACCTCTTTCTCTATCTCTTCTATCTCTGTCTCTATCTCTTCTATCTCTATCTCTGTCTCTGTCTCTATCTCTGTCTCTATCTCTGTCTCTGTCTCTGTCTCTATCTCTTTCTCTATCTCTGTCTCTATCTCTGTCTCTATCTCTGTCTCTGTCTCTGTCTCTGTCTCTATCTCTGTCTCTGTCTCTGTCTCTGTCTCTATCTCTATCCCTGTCTCTATCTCTTCTATCTCTTTCTCTGTCTTTTTCTCTTCTTTCTTTGTTTTTATCTCTTACATCATCTTTAGAATTATTTAATTCTTGTTGTATATCATTATCGATTTCCATGCTCGAGCTATTCATATATTATTATTATAAAATATAATTACATATATATATTTATTAGCAAATTTATTATTTATTAAATTAAAACTAAAGTAACACTATAAAATTATATTATTGTTATTTTTAATTATCTCTTTATATAATTCAAATAATTAATTAAATAAAAATCAAAATTTCATTTTATTCTTTTTTTCCTTAAAAAATAAATAAATATATCTATAATATTAAAACTTATTACTTATTATACCTTTGCTCTTCTTTATTATTTGACATTTTATGTAATTCTAACTTTAAATTATCAATTTATATTTAATAATTTTTATTAATCAAATACATTATACTTTCTAAATATCAGTTTTTTTTTCTATTATTATTAATAAAATAAAATATTATAAATTATGATATATTTTAATTAACAAATATAGTCACGTGATTTATTATATTTTATAAGATTTTTTCAATTTATTTTATTTTTTAGACATTTTTAAAATATTTATTTTAATTTAATTGGCATATAATTATTATATGCTATAATTATAAATAAATTATTAAAACAATAAAGTACAATATTAAATTTAAAAGTTAATTTCTTCCAATTCGACTTTTAGTTTTTCTATTTCTAATGTAATATCTTGTATGGATTCTTCTAAAATTTTAGCATTATCAAATTTTCTATTAAATAAAGCATCTTGATAATATCCTTGTAGCATAGAATATTGATCATTTAAAGCTTCCATTGCTACATTTATTTCTTTTATTCTTTTGGTTTTTTCTATATCCTCATTTATAACATTAATCTCATCCTTTTCAGGTAACATTTTTAATGTTATCATATTATTTTGTAAAAATATTATACTACCTTTTGCTATATTAGTCTGTAAAGTTCTATGATATTTTGAATTTGCTGGTAATTTTAAAATTCTTTTACTGGAAATTATATAATTTATAATATTTATGTTAATTAAATAAAATATATATAATAATAATAGCAATAATAGCAACAATAAATATTGCTATTACTATTAACAATTAATTAATAATTAATTACCTTAATAAATCTATTTGGTGAAAATTCTTAATAAGTTTTTCACGATATAACGCTGCTTCTTGATAACTATCTTTAGAAAAGGTTCCTGAAGATTTTAAGCTTCAATGAATAAACTATTAGTTTTTTCTATAATTTCAGTATTTATTTATAACTTATTAAATAAATATATAAAAACCTTAATTTTAAAAGTAATTCATTATACTTAGGTAACATACTATCAACTATACTTTGATTAAATTTAATTTGCTATATATATTTAATTAATTAGTATACGTACATACTACCACTATTATTATTATTATTATTATTATTATTATTATTATTATTATTATTATTATTATTATTATTATTATTATTATTATTATTATTATTATTATTATTATTATTATTATTATTATTATTATTATTATTATTATTATTATTATTATTATTATTATTATTATTATTATTATTATTATTATTATTATTATTATTATTATTATTATTATTATTATTATTATTATTATTATTATTATTATTATTATTATTATTATTATTATTATTATTATTATCTTATTATCTTAATATAAATTTTATTTAATTTCATACTTCATATAATTTTGCTTCCTGAGGTAATTTTTCTTTTGTATTCATCTCTTTTTGCCTATTATGGGTTGTTGTTGTTGTTGTTGTTTTTTTTTTTTGGATTAATATAAGTTCTACATTATGAAATAAATAATTTAATACTTACCTGAAAACTATTCTTTTACAATGATTACAAGATTTTGTCGTTCCTATCAAAGTAGTTTCTATTATCATATGAAATGTTTATATAATGATTATATTAATATAATTAAAAAAATATAATTAAAGAAATTTTATATAATTGCAATATAAAATTTACCATCTTTAATATCTCTATATAAAGGTAATTCCTCTAAACAATCATTACAAAATAATTGCCCACATAAACGACAATGGTGTCGTCTATTTCTTACTTTTCCAAAACGAGAACTATTTTTCATTTTTATTATGAATTTAACATTAATAGTTATTACTTAAAGAAAATTATAAATTAAATTAATATATGTCTTTAATTTAAAAATAACTTACTTGCACCTATAACATTGATATGTTGATGAATCTTCTTTCCATTGAACAACAGATTGCTCAATTGCTATTTAAAACATAATACAATAAATATGTTGTTTTTTATTAATAATGTTATTATTGAGAAAAAAATATATAATACATATATTAAAATACCTCTTTGATTAACCGATACTCCTTTCTTTTCATGTAAAACAGATAACGATTTTGCTAACTTTATAATTATATTAATTAAACCATAATATTTTATCTTTTAAACAAATATATATATTCAATGTAACTAACTTTTTCAAGCCTTAATATTAAAAGATTTTCCTCTAAACATAATTTTTCTATATTATTTTTTCGAGCCTCCAAAAATATATGTGTCAAACTTTTATGTTGACCTTCATATTTTTAAATTTTTTTATTAATGTTAATTTATATATTATATCTATATAATTAATTTTCCGTAATTTGATTGTATATACCTTCAGCATTATTATACCCTTCTCTACTAGTATAACAACTTTGGCAAACTTTAAACCAATTTGGACTATTTGAGTCAGGTTTTGCTAATTCTGATAAACGCATTGAAAAATTCGTATGCATATCACAGAACAATTTGCCACAACTTATTTAAAATGCATATATTCAATAAAAAATAAAATTTTAATTTATATTCTACTAATTAAATTTTTATTAATATTTATTTTTACAAATTTTCTTTTTATAATATTCACCAATAACAATTTTGTTTTCCATTCCTTATTCCTAATTGCTTTTTACATTCAGGATAGCTACATTTATCATCAATTGAACTTTTTTCCCAATGTGATTTATTAATAATGGGTTGTACATTTTTTATATTTGCTATAAAAATATTTAAAGGAATTTAATTTAAACAATACTATCTCTTCCTTTCCATAATTTACTCATTATATTTTATTATTATAATTATAAATATACTTTTTGCTCCAGTAATATCTTCGGTAATTTTTTGAGTTTTTCTAAATATTGATAAGATAACATTTCCGGATTGATTCTCTGTATGAACAATATCAAGATGATTATTTAATTGAAATATACCAAATATTTCTTCATTGCAAATAGGACATTCAAAATAATTATTTTTTAAAGAAATTGAGTCCATAGTTAATAAACTAGCCTCGGGTGATAAAACTACATTTCTTTTATTATACTCCACTTCATTATCAATACTTAAATTCACATTTAATAAATTCTCATTTTCAGAACTATTATTATTATTATCTTGAGCTTTCACACCGAATGTTCTCTTTGATCTTGCTAAATAAGCACTCATTTTTTTTTTTTTTTTTTTTTTTTTTTTTTTTACTAATATTATTGCTACTAAATAATTTTTTTATTAATTTTATTATATAATTATAAATAATAATAATAATAATATAAATAATACATGAGGAAAAAAAAAAAAAAGAATACTATTATTTAAAGTTTTTTTTTTATTATTATTAGTTATTGATTAATTATAACTAATAATCTTTTATTATTGACAAATTTTTTAATAATTAAATTTTCTTTCCAATTACATTAATTTATATATATAAATAAAATATTTTATATTTTAAATATTGATTTCGCTACATATTTTTTGCTTTTTGGAGAGATTAGTCCTTCATATTTAAGAGATGGGTTTAAATTTTTATTAATATCACTAAAAATATATTGTAATATTTCTTTTAAATTTTCTTTTGATATTTTTGAACTGAGATGCGAAGAAGAAATATCATTTAATGGTATATTTGGTAAACACCATAATGGTAATATAGATTTTAAATAATTGCAGAATTTTTGAGGTCTTTGGTATTCATTTAAGGTTTTAGTCTGAGTCACAATTGATTCATTTATATGAATATTATTAGTAATAAGTTCTTCAAAATCATTAATAGATCCAGAATAATTATACTCATCTGGTATGTTAGGTATCTTTCTAATTTCAATAGTATTATTATCTATTACAAAAAAAGATTTACAATTAGTTTTTAAAAATGATTTTATAAATTTTTATTATTAACACTTACACTTATGAAACCATGCTTCATAGCCATTCAAGGTTATAAACGAATTTATAATTTTTTTAACGTTTTCGTTATCTGATCTTTCATAAATGAAAGTGTTTGATATAGCTATATTTTTTTGACTTTATATATATATATATGTAATATATATATTTCATAAACTGTCAATTAATAGTTTATTTTACTTTATATATTAATATTCATTATATTATTTAATAACATTACTTTAACTCATAAAACATTGGTGGCATTTTTTCTTTTGTTGGTATTTTCATAGTTTTAAGAAGTTGTTGATATATCATCACCTCATTAATTCTACAATTTAAAAATATTTTAATATTAATTTAATTGACTTTTAAACCTTATATTAATTTACTACCTTTTCCAACTCCCTACTATTAGTTGTTTATCATCTTTTATGACCCAAAATTGATCATATTTATCATTATTTTCATTATATTCTATATTTTGTTCCTTTCCTGTATTGCTACTTAAAAACCCTATAATTCTGATGTTCTTTGAATAAATTTTGTTTTTATTAAGTCTTACTTTATGATAATTATTCTTACATGATTTAATATCTACAAATTTTTCAGTAGTATAATCAATTGTTGATAAGTTTAATTTTCTTCGTTTAATACTCTGTTTTCTTTCTACTGTATCTTTTTCCAATACACTTGTATTGTTTTGCATTAATAAAAAATTGCTAATATCATTATCAATAAATTTCTGATTTCGAATTTCATATGTCTTAATAGTACTACTATCTATATTTTGAAAGTTAGCAGTACAATTTGTTTTTTCTTTATTTATAAATGAGATTTTCTCTAATTGTTGATCTTTTATAATATTGTTAATATGTTTGTCAGCTTTGGAAAATGATGATATATCAGATGCTATGTTCAATTGTTCTATAGGTTCTACATTAATAATAATATATATATTTATCAATAAATTGATTATTTATGTATTATTAAATCATAAAATTATGTTTATTTATTACTAAATATTAAGGGTATTTCCATATTTAACTTAGGAGGAGGATAAATTTCATCTGTTAGTTTATCAATTAAATCTATTATTCTTTGCGGATAATGAAACATAATTTTCATCTTACTTGGTTCAATATTTACTAATACGGAATAACAATTTTAATAAAATACAATAAGTATTAAATTTCTTAATTATAATTATAGTCTTTAAATAAACTATATAAAATATTATTAAATTTTAGAATATTTTTATTTTTATCCATACTATCAATGGTATTGGTTGGAAGTGTTATATCCAAAAATACAAAAGGATATTTTTTATTTCCAGAACTTTCAGTATTTGACAATTGAAATGACTTTTGCTTAATTAATTTCAATATTTCCTTAAAAGTTGGCATTAAAGAAAGTTGAATTGGTCTTTTATTTACATAAAAAAAAATTCTATCTGTTGAAGACCTCCAGTATTTTTCTGGGTCTAATAAATAATATGAAAAAAAATATACGTTTATAAAACTTATATTTAAATAATAATATATGTGCTTTTTAATAATTACCAACATTAGGTTTATATAAAATTGCATTAAATTCTATATTTTTGGAGAAATTATCATCTTCATTTATTAGTTTATTTTTTATATTATTTTCATCTATACTTTCTTCTTCGGTATCATCACTCTCTTCATTATCAAATGAATAAGTTTTTTTTATGCTTTGTAATTGAGATGTTAAATCACTGCCGAATAAATGTTTAATTGAATCCTAATTATATTTTAAAGATTTATAAATTCCATTATTATCTTTTTTTTTTTTTTTACAATCTAATAAATTTTACAAAAAAAATTACCATTGTTGAATTACATATTATTGAGTGCCATTCTACATTATTATTATTAAAAGTTGCATTTACTTTTCTTTTGCTAATTTTATTGCTTATATTGCCTGAATGTTTAAATGAAAATCTGATATTTGGATATATCAATGCATATGAGGTTAACATTTCTAAAATTGATTTTATTGTATTATTACTTTTCTTTAATGCTGCTTGCTTTCTTACTGGTGTATTATAAAATATTTTTATTATTTGAACTGTTGTTCCAATTGTAGTATTTGTTGGTGTTTCGCTATTTTCGAATATATGATTGAAATTTTATTAAATTTCTTTATCTTATTATAATATTTTATTAAAATCAATTTTACCTTACAATATTTCCCATATGATCAAAATTATACATTTTCCCTATTATATCTTCTTTAGTTCTTGTTTCTATTGAAAATGATTGAGAAATTGTACAAATTGAATTTAAAGCTAAAAAAACATTTATATTTTTTTAAAAAAAAAAAAAAAAAAAAATTAATTAATTACATAAACTATATATATATTTATTTTAATACTTAAATAACATTAATTTTAACCTTCTCCTCTAAATCCATATGTTGTAAGTTTTGAAATATTATCAAATGAACCATCAGGCAATTTTGAAGTACAATGTCTATGACCAATAAATTGTCTATCATTTAATGGAATTCCTATACCATTATCTTTGACTATTATTGAAGTAAATCCTCCTCCAACCAATTTACACTCTATGTTTGTTGCTTTTGCATCTATTGAATTTTCTACTAATTCTTTTACTACAGAAGTTATTGAAGTAATTACTTGACCTGACGATATTATTCTAACAGTTTCTTTTGATAAATTTTTTATACTCATTTTTTTTTCTTAAAATATTAACTTTATTTTTTAATCTTAAAACCTTTTTAATTATATTATTTAAATACACATGATTTATATATAATCTATGTCTTATGATCATAAATTAATAAATATTTTAGAATTAAAATTTTTAAAATTAAAATTTTATAATACTAAAAATTTCCCTTATTATTATATAATTACAAATCTTTAAATTATCCCTAGAAAAAAAAAAATAAAAAGAAGTCTGAAACAAGAGAATTATAAACAATTATTATATCAAAATAAAATTACATTTCTTCTATATATTTATATAAAATATTTTTCATATTTAAAAAAAATCTTCATAATAAAAAATTTCTCGGAATAATTTTTATTTTAAATTTGTATTAATAAGAAATTAAATAAGCAATATAATAATTAATTTTTTAAAAATATAAAGAATTATGAATATATAATATTACAAAATTAATTAATGGATTCAAATAATAAACAAAATCCTCGGGTAAGTATTAAATAGAAATAGAAATAATATAATAACTTTCATATTAAAAATTATATTTTAAATATTAAATTATTTTAGAATTTACTATATTTGGGGAAAAGAGGTATATATTCAACATGGGATAAAAATCAATCGGTTTCAGTTAATGAAAATGAAAGCACAATTAATTCTGCAATTAAAAGAAGCAGAACAGCTATGAAAAGAAAAACCATTGATGAATGTAAATTAAATATAGTCATATATATATATTTGTTAATTTGAATATTGAATGAATGCTAAACCTAAAATATCACTTTTAATTTATAGACAATAAAAATGATATTTTAAGTCCTTATCATGAAAAACGTAAGAAATATTTATAATAATTAATTATTTCAATATATTACTATTATAATTAATATAATTATTCCTAATTCATAAATATAAATGGTTAATATATATTATATATTTAAAATTGTAGAAATACTACAACCCATAAATATGTCTAATTCAAAGGACAAAGAAGGATATATGACACCAAGTTCAATTGCTAATAACAGTAGCTTTAATAATGGAATATTTCAAAAAAGTATAAAATCAAAAAAAAAAGATAAAGAATTATTTAGGACAACATTAGTGAAAATTATAATGTAAATAATACCAAATAGTATAGTGTTTTTTATATATATTTTTTTTTTATAACTCACTTATTAATTTATTAAAATAATAATAAAGGCAATGTCAAGATTCAAACGATATTCAAAATGTCCAACAAAATTTAGAAAAAAATCTTGGAAGATCAATATCTAATCATGAAAAAGATATTATGGTATTCTATACTATAAAAATAAATATATATATTTTTAATTAAATAAACTAATTTTTTTTTTATTTAAATGAAATATTATCCAAAAAGCAAAGATATTATTATTATATTACAAATGGAATTGATACATATAACGTCGCGGATATGGATAATGAATGGCTATTACATGTTTTAGATTATATACCGATGAAATATAAACTTAATTGCAAAGAAAAATTGATAGAATTAGCAAATGAAATGAGAAAAGATTATAATATGAGCATCAAAAGAGCAATTGGTAACAAATTATTATTTATATATTTCCTTATATAATAAAAATAAATTAATTATTTAAAATATATTTTTAATATAGTTGATTTTGTATTAAAGGATCCACATGATAAAGAACAAGATATTCCGGAAGAATCAAATAATCCTGAAAGTTTTGTTAAGTTAGTAATAAATATATTTTTTCACTAATAACCTAAATATTAACTATATAATTAATTATATTTTTAAAAGTATAAGACAATCAACAAAAACATGGAAAACATTTTATGATAATGCTAATGATGTAATAAAAAAAGACCCAATTGTCAATAATTCAATTATATCGGAGATTTTAAATATATTTAGCGAAAATAAAAAAATTAGATTTTTTAACCTTGATTCAATAATACAAAAACAAAATATATTCGAATTAAAAACTTTCAAATCACAAACAATTCAAAACTTTGAGAAAACTCATGACTATATAATGAATAAGTAAAAATCAATATTTATATTATACATAAATCAATTTGTTAATTTAAATTTATTAAAATAATTTTATGATTATAATAATATACAAATTACAGTTGGTATCCATTCATTTTAACCTTATTTTATAAAAATAACAATGGATATACATTAATTTCATCAGACAAATCAGAATCATTTTTTAGAACAATATCTCTTATAATGGTTGATCAATTAAGATATATCGTCAATAAATCATTAGAAGATTTTGTACTATTATTTGAATGTGATAGAAATAAATTAGTTAAAAGAATACCAAATGCTGTACCGCCATTATTTATTATTAAGTTATTATTAGACGATAATAAAATTATATTTGAACCATCTTTAGATGATATCTTTTCAACAATTACTTCATTATTTAATCAAATAATTATATCTGCAGATAATATACCATTAATTGAAACACAATTATTTAGAAATGGAAATTCAAACTCATTTAATACAAATAAAATAAATGAATATTTACAAGTTAAATCAGAAAATAATTTAAAAGTTGATTTTGAACAAACATACCCAGAAATTGTTGAAAGTAATAGAACAAAACTAAATGAATACTTAGCAAAATTATTGAAAGAACCAGAGGAGTACTTAAAAGAATTTAATGAACATATAGATTTAATAAATAAAAATGAAGAAACATATGTTGATGAATTCTTAGCACAAGAGCATTCTCATGAAGAACTAATGAAAGTAAATTAATTACCAATAAAATATATAATAATAATAATAATAATAATAATAATAATTAAAATTATTAAAATATAATAAACTTTAATAGAAAATTATATAATAACTTAATATTTTTGTATTAACAATTATTAGGAAGTTATGAAATATCATGATTTAGCAAATATAAAAATAAATTCAGCATATCCATATGTTATACGATTTCCTCTAATTGAACTTGAATGTGATGAGTTGTTAAAAGATTTAACTGCAAGAGCATTAAATTTATCTAATAAGATCTTACAATTTATGAGTGAAGAAAATAGAAAATTAAATCAAGAGTACAGTAAAAATATTTATATATAATTATATATATAATTTTTAATAAATAGTTTATATTAATTTTAATTTTTAAAACATAGAATATGTAATGAATATGAAGAAATATCTAGGAAGTTAGTTATTATACCCAATAATGTTGAAGAAATGGTATTATTACAAAACTTTTTGGATAATGTAAAAAACATTCAAATTAGAGAATTGGATGAAAAAATAGATGAAGCAAAGGAAAGGTAAATTTATAATTAGTCTATATATAAGTAAGAAATATCATAGATTAATAATATTAATATTTAAATAATATACATTAGATTAAACTTTATGATTACATATTCTGAATTAACAAAAGAGGACTATGATCTTAATACTGAATTATATTCATGGCCATCAAAAATATTACCAATTATGGATGAATGTGTTAATATTGTTGAAAATGCTAGAGAAATAAATAAAGATGACCTAAATTCAAGAAGAGAAAAATTAACCGTCGAATTAGATGGCTATAACAAGCAACTTGAAGAATATATTACTTTTGGTGATTTCAATGAAATATTTAAATATTTGAGAACAGCTCAAAAATTAAAAAGTAGAATAGATAACATTGAAGAAAGAATAAAAATCTTTAATAAAGAAGAAAATTTGTTTGGTTGGGAAGTAACAGAATTTCCATTATTAGATGAAACTAAAGATGGATTAAGTCCATATCTATTATTATATCAAACATCAGTAGACTTCCAAAAAAAATATACTGCATGGATGACTGGTAGTTATTTACAAATAAATGCAGAATCTGTCGAAAAAGATGTAACTAATATATGGAGAAATATATTTAAATTACACATTTCATTTGCTAATAATCCAGCTCCATTTGAACTAGCATCTATATCAAAAGAACAAATTGAAAGATTTAAAGTACACTTACCAATGATCAGTATAATGTGTAATCCTGGTTTTAAAGATAGACATTATAAGGATATTTCACAAATTATTGGAACAAGATTCCAACCGGACGAAACAACTACTCTTAGTTCTGTGTTAGAAAGGAATTTAACTCCATACACAGTTGAACTTGAAAAAATTAGTTCCATGGCTTCTAAAGAATATTCATTTGAAAAGGTATTACAAAAAATGTACTCTGAATGGAAAGATATTGAATTTAGCATGATTATGTATAGAGATACTGGAGTTGAAATCCTAACAGGAATAGATCCAATACAAACGTTATTAGATGATCATATTGTAAAAACTCAAGCAATGTTAAGTTCTCCATTTATTAAAGCACTTGGTAGTGAAGTTCAAGAATGGTGTGATCAATTAAGAAATATTCAGGATGTATTAGATCAATGGTTAACAGTACAAGCTGTTTGGCTATATCTTGAACCTATCTTCGGTTCTGAAGATATTATGAATCAAATGCCTGAAGAAGGTCAAAAGTTTTTCAATGTTGATAAAATATTTAGAGAAATAATGAAACATGCAAATATGGATAAGCATGTATTAAAAGTATGCGAAATGCCAGATCTCTTAGCTAAATTGACTAACTGTAACACTGAACTTGAATTAGTACAAAAAGGATTAAATCAATATCTTGAAATTAAAAGATTATATTTCCCAAGATTCTTCTTCCTTTCTAATGATGAAATGTTGGAAATTTTATCTGAAACTCGTGATCCATTAAGAGTTCAACCACATTTAAAAAAATGTTTTGAAGGTATTAATGAATTAGAATTCCAAGAAGATTTAGATATTACAGGAATGCTTAGTGCACAAAAAGAATATATTAAATTTACGGAACCTGTCTCAGTTGTTGCAGCTAATGGTGCTGTTGAAAGATGGTTATTAAATATTGAACATATTATGAAAAAAAGTATGAGAAATGTTACAAAAGAAGCTGTTGAAGCATATAGTGAATCACCAAGGGAAAAATGGGTTTTAGAATGGCCAGGTCAAGTTGTTTTATGCGTATCACAAATATATTGGACATTAGATGTTGAAAATGCAATAAAAGAAAATGGAAAGGATTCATTAAAAAAATTTTCTGAACTTAGTACGAAGAATTTAGAAAAAATTGTAGAATTAGTTAGAGGTAATTTGCCAAAACTTTCAAGAATTACATTAGAAGCCTTAGTAGTAGTAAGTAATAATATAACTATAATTATAAATTAAGTATTTAGGATCTAATAATTACTTCATTTATCAATATTTTTATTAGATTGATGTACATGCAAGAGATGTTGTAGATCAATTAATCCAACATAATCTTGAAAGTATATATGATTTTGAATGGTTAAGTCAGTTAAGATATTATTTTGATAAGCAAGAAGGTGTTATTGTAAAAATGATTAACTCTGTTCAAATGTATGGATATGAATATTTAGGAAACACGGGAAGACTAGTTATTACACCATTAACAGACAGATGTTATAGAACTCTTCTAGGTGCATTACAATTAAATCTTGGTGGTGCACCAGAAGGTCCAGCAGGAACTGGTAAAACAGAATCTACAAAAGATTTAGCAAAAGCATTAGCAATGTTTTGTGTAGTATATAATTGTTCTGATGGTTTGGATTATATTGCCATGGGTAAATTCTTTAAAGGTTTAGCAGCAGGTGGTGCATGGTCGTGTTTTGATGAATTTAATAGAATAGATTTAGAAGTATTGTCTGTTGTTGCTCAACAAATATTAACTATTCAGAGTGCAAAAGGAGCAAGACTTGAATCATTTACATTTGAAGGAACAGAATTAAATCTTAATCCAAATTGCCAAGTATTCATTACAATGAATCCAGGTTATGCAGGAAGAAGTGAGCTTCCAGATAACCTTAAGTCTCTATTTAGACCAGTAGCTATGATGGTTCCAGATTATACATTAATTGCAGAAATATCCCTTTATTCATTTGGATTTGTTGATGCTAGAAAACTTGCTGTAAAAATTACAGCTACTTATCGTTTATGTTCTGAGCAATTGTCTTCTCAAGATCATTATGATTATGGTATGAGAGCTGTAAAATCTGTGCTTTCAGCTGCAGGTGCTCTAAAACTTAAATATCCTGAAGAAGATGAAAATGTTTTAGTACTAAGATCAATTATTGATGTAAATATTCCAAAGTTTTTGTCACACGATATTCCACTATTTAAAGGTATCACAGCCGATCTATTCCCAGGAATTGTATTACCAACACCAGATTATAAAGAAATTAATATTTCAATTAATAGAATTTGCGATAATTTAAATTTACAATTAACATCAGAATTCTTGGAAAAAATATTACAAATATATGAAATGATGATGGTCAGACATGGATTTATGCTTGTAGGAGAAACATTCTCTGGTAAAACTTCTGCATATCGAGTATTACAGCAAGCGCTTTGTGATATGGCTTCAAGAAATTTAGATAAGATGGTTCAAGTTAAAATTATTAATCCTAAATCAATTACTATGGGCCAATTATATGGACAGTTTGATGCAGTTTCTCATGAATGGTCAGATGGTGTATTAGCTAATGCTTTCCGTGATTTTGCTTCTTCTGTATCACCAGATAGAAAATGGATTGTATTCGATGGACCTGTTGATGCTATTTGGATTGAAAACATGAATACAGTATTAGATGATAATAAAAAATTATGCTTAATGAGTGGAGAAATTATTCAAATGTCTTCTACAATGAGTTTAATTTTTGAGGTAAGAGACTTGGCTGTAGCTTCACCTGCAACTGTTAGTAGATGTGGTATGATTTATATGGAACCTGAATCTCTTGGTTGGAGACCAATTGCTAAGTCATGGTTAAAAAGTGATTTTATTATAGATAGTGAAAGAGCAATTATAAACGGCTTGTTAGAATGGTTAATTGACTCAATATTTTTATTTAAACGTGAACATGTTAAAGAATATGTAGAAACATCAAATATTAATTTAGTAGTTTCACTTCTTAATATTTTGGAATGTCTTATAATTGATAAAAATGATAAAACTGATAATAGTGAAACTTCAGAAACATGGATTCAGTGCGCATTCATATTTTCTTTGATTTGGTCTCTTGGCATTACAGCTGATGAACAAAGCAAAATAAAATTCGATAAATTTTTCAGAAATTTAGCTTTTGGAAAGGCTTCAAAAGGAAACAAATTAAACTTGCCAATACCAGAAGAAGGATTAATATACGATTATAAGTTTGATTCAAATGGAGATGGCCAATGGATTTTATGGACTGACACAATACCTTCAGATTTTCAAATTAACGCAAAAGCAAAGTATAATGATATTTTGGTTCCAACAATTGATACAGAAAGATATTCATTTATTATTAAATTGTTAATTGAAAATAATAAAAGACTATTAATTGTTGGACCTACAGGTACTGGTAAGAGTATGTATATTAAAGATGTATTAATGAATAAAATTTCATCTGAAGTATATATGCCAATATTTATGGCATTTTCTGCTCAAACGTCTGCAATGCAAACCCAAGAAATTATTGAATCAAAATTAGATAAAATTAAAAAAGGAGTAATTGGATCACCTGCTGGAAAGAAATGTATCTTTTTTGTTGATGATTTGAATATGCCGGCAAGAGAAGAATATGGTGCACAACCACCAATTGAATTATTAAGACAATATATGGATTTCGGAGGTTGGTATAATACTAAAGATAGTTCATGGCTAACACTTCAAGATATTCAATTTATTACTGCAATGGGACCACCAGGTGGTGGCAGAAATCCAATTACTTCAAGATTATTAAGACACTTTAATATTATTTCAATTTCTTCGTTTTCTAATGAAACACTTAAAAAAATATTCCTAACCATCTTAAAATGGCATTTTACAACAAAAAATTTCTCTAAAGAAGTATCTGAGTTAGCTGAAACAATTATTGATGCAACAACAAATATTTATAGAAAAGCAATGGATCATTTACTGTAATATACAAAAATAAATAATTATTTCATATATTTATCATATTTAAATTTTTTAATATTTTATTATATTATTTTATTATATTAGGCCAACACCCATGAAATCTCATTATACATTTAATTTAAGAGATTTTGCTAGAGTAATTCAAGGAATATTGTTAAGTCAAAAGGAAATAATGACGGAAAGCTCAAAAATGGTAAGGTTATGGTTCCATGAAGTATATCGTGTTTATTTTGATCGCTTAATTGATGATAAAGATAGGAGATGGTTATTTGAAACCCTGAAAACATCAGTTAAAGATGATTTTGGATTGGACTTTGTGTCAACATTTAAATTCTATGATAAGAATAATATTAATCAAGTTACGGAGGATGACATAAGAAGTTTAATTTATGGTACTTATATGACACAGAAGACACAGACGCCATTTTATGATGAAATAAAAAATTTAAATGAATTATCGGAATTAATTGGAACATATTTAGATGAATATAATTCATTTAGCAAAAAGCCTTTAGATTTAGTTATGTTTAGATTTGCTATTGAACATTTAGCACATATTAACAGAATTTTCTTACAGCCTCAAGGAAATATTTTGCTTCTTGGTGTTGGTGGTAGTGGTCGTCAAAGTTTAACTCGTTTAGCTAGCTACATTTTTGATTTTGATATTTATCAAGTAGAAATTACAAAAAATTATAATACTCAAGCTTGGCATGATGATATTAAGATTTTCATGAAAAAAGCTGGTGTTGAATGGAGACCAACAGTATTTTTATTCTCAGATACACAAATTCAAGAAGAATCGTTTCTCGAAGACATTAATAATATATTAAATTCAGGAGAAGTACCAAATTTATTCCCATCAGATGAAAGACAAGAAATTATAGGTGCACTAAAAGACAAAGCAAGAAACATTCCGAAAGTAGCCGATGGGTCAGCAACAACAGTATTTACATACTTTGTTGAACAATGTAGACAAAATTTACATGTTGTATTATGTATGAGTCCTATCGGTGACTCATTTAGAAATAGAATCAGAAAATTTCCATCTCTTATTAATTGTTGTACCATTGATTGGTTTACTGCATGGCCGGATGATGCTCTGGAAATGGTAGCATCCTCTTTCTTAAAAGATGTTGATATTTCATCTGAGCATAGAATCAGTGTTATCTTTATGTGCAAACATTTCCATGAAAGTACAATAAGACAATCAGAAAAGTTCCTTGAAAACACTAACAGACATAATTATGTCACGCCAATGTCATATCTTGAATTGATTAGAACATTCAAAACTTTATTAGATGAAAAAAGACTCGAGGTTTCGCAACTGCAAAGTAGATACAGCAATGGTGTAGAAAAACTTAATTTTGCACAAGACTCAGTAGAAAAAATGCAAGTTGATTTAAATGATTTACAGCCAAAATTAATTAAAACTAAAGAAAATACAGATATTCTTATGGAGAAAGTCGAAAAAGAATCAAAAGATGTTCAAAAAACAAGAAACATTGTCCAAGCAGATGAAGAAGTAGCAAGCCAAAAAGCTGCGGTTTCACAACATATTAAAGATGAATGTGAAGCTGATTTAGCAGAAGTATTACCAGCATTAAATGAAGCTGTAAACGCTTTGAATACTTTGAAAGCAAACGATATTACTGTATTAAAATCCATGAAAAGTCCACCTATGGGTGTTAAATTAGTTATGGAAGCAATTTGCATTATGAAAGAAATTAAACCAATAAAAGTACCCAATCCTGCTACGGGAAAAAGAATTGAAGATTATTGGGGACCATCTAAAAATTTACTTGGTGATTTGAAGTTTTTAGAATCATTAAAAACTTATGATAAAGATAATATCAGTCCTGCAATAATGAAACAAATTAGAGCAAAATATATCGAAAACCCAGAATTTGATCCTGATAAAATTAAAAATGCTTCTTCAGCTGCTGAAGGTTTGTGTAAATGGGTTCGTGCAATTGAATGCTATGACAGAGTAGCTAAGGAAGTAGCACCTAAAAAAGAAAAATTAAAAATTGCTGAAGATGAATTAGCAATAACAATGCAAAGTTTAAATGAAAAACGAATGGCATTAAAAGAGGTTGAAGACAAGTTAACAGCACTTGAAAATGAATATAAAGAACATTGTGATGAAAAAGAAAGGCTTGAACAGCAAGTAATATCTGTTTCAAATCAATTAGTAAGAGCTGAACAATTAATTGAAAGTTTGGGTGATGAAAGAGATAGATGGACTCAGTGTGCAGCTGATTTGTCTGTAAGATACAATGCATTAGTAGGTGATGTATTAGTATCATCAGGTATAATAGCATATTTGGGAGCATTTACTAAAATTTATCGTGATGAATGTATTACTCAATGGACTGAACTATGTATAAATAAAAATATACCATGTTCAGAAGATATTAGATTATCTTCAATTCTTGGTGATCCAATTAGTACTAGGTCTTGGACATTAGCTGGTTTACCAAATGATTCATTCTCTATTGATAATGGTGTTATAATTTCAAAGGCAAGAAGATGGCCATTAATGATCGATCCACAAGGTCAAGCAAATAGATGGATTAAGAATATGGAGAAAAGTAAAATGTTACAAGTTATAAAACTATCAGATTCCGATTATATGCGTACATTGGAGAACTGTATTCAATTTGGTAATCCAATTTTACTTGAAAATGTTGGGGAAGAGCTTGATCCTGTTCTAGAACCGTTGTTATTAAAGCAAACATTTAAAAAGGGTGGTATGACTTGTATTAAATTAGGTGATTCCATTGTTAATTATGCACCAGAATTTAAATTTTATATCACAACAAAATTAAGAAATCCGCATTATATGCCAGAATTATCAACAAAGGTTACTCTATTAAACTTTATGATTACACCCGAAGGTCTTGAAGATCAATTATTAGGTATTGTAATTGCAAAGGAAAGGCCAGAACTAGAAGAAGCAAAAACTGAGTTATTATTGCAATCCGCGTCCAATAAAAAGCAATTAAAAGAAATTGAAGATGAAATTTTAGCTGTATTATCAAAATCAGAAGGAAATATTTTAGAAGATGAAACAGCCATTCAAGCATTATCATCATCAAAAGTATTAGCTAATGAAATTACAGAAAAACAAAAAGTTGCAGAAAAAACAGAAAAAGATATTGATAATATTCGTATTCAGTACGTGCCAATAGCTTTCTTTTCATCTTCATTATTTTTCTGTATTGCTCAATTAGCAAATATTGAACCAATGTACCAATATTCATTAACATGGTATATTAATTTATTTATTAATTCAATTGAAAATAGTGAAAAATCTAATGATATTGAAGTAAGATTGGAAACATTAAGAAATGCATTTTCATTATCTCTCTATAAAAATATTTGTAGATCTTTGTTTGAGAAAGACAAAATAATTTTTTCATTTATGTTGTGTATTTCTATTAAAAAAGGACGTAATGAAATTGATAATGAAGAATGGATGTTCTTATTAACAGGAGGTTTATTATTAGATCAAGATGGAAAACCAAATCCAGCATCTAGCTGGCTTTCAGAATTATCATGGAAAGATTTCTGTAATTTAGACAATCTTAAAGCCTTTAATGGTTTCTTAGATGAATTTAAGAATAATATCAATGAATGGAAAGAAATATATGATTCACAAGATCCACATTTAAACAAGCTTCCAGGTGAATGGGAAACAAAATTAAATAAATTCCAGAAACTATTAGTTATAAGATGTTTAAGACCTGATAAGATTGCTGCTGCTATTAGAAATTATATCATATTTGAAATGGGAAACCAATATGTTGAACCACCACCATTTGATTTAGCTAGCAGTTTCCAAGATTCTTCATGTTGTGTTCCATTAATTTTCATATTATCACCTGGTTCAGATCCAATGTCAAACTTAATAAAATTAGCAGAAGATAAGAAAATGTTAGGTAAAAGAATGCAAAGTATTTCACTTGGTCAAGGACAAGGTCCTATTGCAGCAAAAATGATTTCTACAGGGGTTTCCGAAGGTTCATGGGTTGTACTCCAAAATTGTCATTTAGCAACAAGTTGGATGCCAACATTAGAAAAATTATGTGAAGAATTACAGCCAGAAAATGTTCATAATGATTTCAGACTATTCTTAACATCATACCCTACTGAAAAATTTCCAGTATCCTTACTTCAAAATGGTGTAAAAATGACGAATGAACCTCCAAAGGGATTAAGAGCCAATTTGATTAAATCATATTTAACTGATCCAATTAATGATAAGAATTTCTATGAAGGATGTAATAAACAAAAAGAATTTGAAGTATTATTGTTTGGATTGTGTTTCTTACATGCAGTAGTTCAAGAGAGAAGGTATTTCGGTCCAATAGGATGGAATATTCCATATGAATTTAATGATACTGATTTAAGAATCTCAGCAAGGCAATTATGTAATTTCTTAAATGAATATGATAGTATTCCATTCAAAGCATTAATTTATTTGACGGGAGAATGCAATTATGGTAAAATTATTACTAAATATTTATTAAAATTATATAAATTATACACACTAATTTCAATAAAAAAAAATTAATTATTTAATTATTACAAATAGGTGGAAGAATTACTGATGATAAAGATAGAAGAGCTATGTTAAGTATATTAAAAGTTTATTATACCCCAGATATTTTCAAAGAAAATTATAAATTTACATCAAGTAATATTTATTATGTGCCTCAAAAAACAGAATATAATGATATAATTGAATATATAAAAGAACTTCCATTAGATACTAATCCAGAAGTCTTCCATTTGCATGATAATGCTGATATTTCCAAAAATCAATTAGAAACAAAATTAATTTTCAAAACTATTTTATCGGCTGAAGGCTCTAGTGGTGGAGATAATTCATCATCAAAAGATTCACATGTTTTAGAAATTATAAGTGATATGATGAAAAAATTCCCTAAAAACTTTGATATTCCTGAAGTTTCTATTAAATATCCAACTAATTATTCAGAAAGTATGAATACTGTATTATTACAAGAAGTTATTAGATTTAATGGGTTAATTAGTGTTATTAGAGATCATTTATATAATATTGAAAAAGCTATTCAAGGTTTAGTAGTTATGTCTGCAGAATTGGAAAGTGTGTCAAACTCAATTTTCGTTGGTGAAATTCCATCAGAATGGCTGAAGAAATCATATCCATCAATGAAAACTCTAGGAGGTTACTATCAAGATTTACTACAACGTATTTCCTTCTTCCAAAATTGGATTACAAATGGACATGTAAAATTATTTATTTATTTATTTATTTATTTATTTATTTATTTATTTATTTATTTATTTATTTATTTATTTATTTATTTATTTTTAATTATATAGCCTGT
The DNA here is from genome assembly GCA_002104945.1 of Piromyces finnis. Lineage (NCBI taxonomy): Eukaryota > Fungi > Neocallimastigomycota > Neocallimastigomycetes > Neocallimastigales > Neocallimastigaceae > Piromyces > Piromyces finnis. The sequence continues at coordinate 207,151 of MCFH01000046.1, forward strand.
TATATACTGGTTATCTGGTTTCTTCTTTACTCAAAGTTTTCTTACTGGTGTTATGCAAAATTACGCTAGGAAAAAAACAATTCCAATTGATTTGATTGATTTCGAATACCCAATTCAAACAGAATCAACATATATTAAGCCACCTGAAGATGGATGTTATATCACAGGAATTTTCCTAGAAGGTGCAAGATGGGACAAAAATGAAAAAGCATTAGCTGAATCATATCCAAAAATATTGTACGATCCATTACCAATTATATGGTTAAAACCAGGAGTAAAATCATCATTTAATACAAAAAGTATGTATGAATGTCCTATTTATAGAACTTCGTCCAGACGTGGTGTACTTTCTACTACAGGGTAAATATTAAACTTCAAGAAAGTTTTTTATTAAACTTAAATCACCTAAAAGTATATATTTACTAATTTTTTTTTTAAAAAAAAATTAAATTTAGTCATTCAACCAACTTTGTAGTATGCATGCGTTTTCCAACTAAAGTTTCTGATCAACATTGGATAAATAGAGGTGTAGCAGGACTTTTAACTCATGAATAAGTTATTAATAATAAAATTAGTAATAACAATATTTATATAACAAGTCATAAATTATTATTATCATTTTCTTATAATTTATTTTATAATCACATATAATACCAAAACACAATTTTATCAACTTTAATTTTATTTATTCTTGTATTATTAATTTTATTCATTCTATTTCATATTTCATATCTCAATTATTCATTTATTCATATTTGAACAAACATAACATAAATAAAAAATAATAATAAATAATTTGATACATTAATGTAAATAAATTGTATTAAGGATTGTAATTAATAAAATTTATATATATATATATTTTTTTTTTTTTTTTTTTTAATTCTTTTAACTTTTTACTGTTATATTGTTAAAATTAAAAAATGTTAAATAAATTTAAATCAATATTTGCACCAAAAAATCCAAAAAAACAAAATTTAAAATATTCACCATATGAAAGAAAAAGTCCAAGAATTATTAACAAAGAAAAAGTGAAAGTAATTTTTCTTTATTGAATTATATATTTCATCCTATCTTAATAAAATATACTATATACTTAACCAAAGAAATCTTTAAATTAAGAAATTATTGTTATTATTGTTGTTGTTGTTACTATTATTATTATTACTAAATTTCAAAGGAAAATTTAGATATAGCAAATGAATCAGAAAGTACAATTGTTGAAGCTGGACATGAAAACTTAGAGATAAATGTAATAATTAAAAAATAAATAAATTTTAATAATATCTTAAGAAAATGAATAAATCTGTAATTCTTTATTTCAATAAAATATTTTATAAACAAAGAAAGGAAATTTAGTTTCTAATGAAAGTAATATAAACGAAAAAGAAGAGGGAAATACTCAAAAAGAATCACCAAAAAAGATTGTTAAAAATGCACAAATTCAAAATTCAAAGAATGAATCAGAAATATCAATTAATAATAATGATGGTAATGATTAATAAATTAAATAAACTTTATTTAATAAATAATTGATTAAGAATTAAATATTATTAATAGAAAAAGGTGAAAAAGGTGAAAAAGAAGAAAAGAAAGATTCAGATGACATAGATATAACAAATAATAAGGTAAAATATAATAAAATTTAATAATTATATTCAATTATTAGTAATTAGTAATTTTAATTATATTATTTTTTCATGTAAATTAAATAGAATAAAAGAATAAAATTAAATACTTTCCATTACTACGGTACAGGATATAGTAGAAACAGTAATCCATATATGCCTGCAAGAAAATTGCAAACTAAAAAAAGTTCAGTTTTGTGTTATAAAAAGAAATTAGCCAATGTTCCAAATAAAACACCAAAAAATGAAAATAAGACATGTATATATTATTTTTACAATTATTATAATTAATAATAAAAAAAAATAATTTAATATGATTTTTCAAAAAATATATAACATTTATTATTATTTAATAGTAATTCCTGAAATTAGTCAAACAGCTAAATTAATATTAGACGTAGTTGAAAAGGAAGAAAAAAAATACAAAAAGTCAATAAAAATGAAAAAATTAGAAAAGGTAAATTATTATTATATATTATCATATCATTTAAGTATGATTAATAAAAAAAATAATAATAAATAATTATTTATATTGTTATATTGTTAAAATAAATGTTAGAAATCCTCATCGTTAATGTCAATAGATTCAGATAAAACTCTAGATAATAAAGAAGTCAAATCAAAATTACAAGAAGATAAAAAAATGTGAGTATATAAATATTATATTTTCATATTACATATTACTCTTATTTTTAAAATATATACTTTAATAATATACTAATATATTAAAACTTTATTAAGAAAAAAAATACCATCTGTAAATATTTTCGACCCAGAAACCTCAGATCTTCAAGTATGCCTTTAAAGAAAAAAATATATTTTAAGATTATTATAATAAATTAAAATTATTAACCAAATAATATCGTTCATAAATATAAAAATATTTATTAAAGTTTAATTTTATAAGAAAATCATCATCATATGCTACACATCCAAATATTGTAGAACTTACTAAGACTTTAAGTTCTGAAAGTTTTAAATTACCAATATTTACATTTGAAAGAAAAAATTCTAATTACTCATTTAATGGATCTTTAGAAGAAAGTGAAAAATCAAAAGACACTAATAATAAATCAGAAAAGGATTCTTTAATGGCTAAACCATTATCTACTGGATTTAACTGGGCTGCTGCTGGTATGGCTAAACCAACATTAGCTGCTGATGAATGGAAATGTAGTGTTTGTGATGCTAAAAACAAAAGTACTGACGATAAATGTGTTTGTTGTGAAGAACCAAATCCAAATAAGAAAGATTCCAATAAACCAAAAGAAGCTCCAAAATTCACTTTTGGTGGATCATCAGGATCAGGAATTACTTTTGGTAAACCAACTACTTCAACTGAAACAAAGTCTACTTTTACCTTTGGTAAATCAACTGACACAACTGAGCCAAAAACAGCTGAAACAATTGAATCTAAAGATACAAAACCAGTTTCTACTGGATTTAACTGGGCTGCTGCTGGTATGGCTAAACCAACATTAGCTGCTGATGAATGGAAATGTAGTGTTTGTGATGCTAAAAACAAAAGTACTGACGATAAATGTGTTTGTTGTGAAGAACCAAATCCAAATAAGAAAGATTCCGATAAACCAAAAGAAGCTCCAAAATTCACTTTTGGTGGATCATCAGGATCAGGAATTACTTTTGGTAAACCAGCTACTTCAACTGAAACAAAGTCTACTTTTACCTTTGGTAAATCAACTGACACAACTGAGCCAAAAACAGCTGAAACAATTGAATCTAAAGATACAAAACCAGTTTCTACTGGATTTAACTGGGCTGCTGCTGGTATGGCTAAACCAACATTAGCTGCTGATGAATGGAAATGTAGTGTTTGTGATGCTAAAAACAAAAGCACTGACGATAAATGTGTTTGTTGTGAAGAACCAAATCCAAATAAAAAAGATTCCGATAAACCAAAAGAAGCTCCAAAATTCACTTTTGGTGGATCATCAGGATCAGGAATTACTTTTGGTAAACCAGCTACTTCAACTGAAACAAAGTCTACTTTTACCTTTGGTAAATCAACTGACACAACTGAGCCAAAAACAGCTGAAACAATTGAATCTAAAGATACAAAACCAGTTTCTACTGGATTTAACTGGGCTGCTGCTGGTATGGCTAAACCAACATTAGCTGCTGATGAATGGAAATGTAGTGTTTGTGATGCTAAAAACAAAAGTACTGACGATAAATGTGTTTGTTGTGAAGAACCAAATCCAAATAAGAAAGATTCCAATAAACTAAAAGAAGCTCCAAAATTCACTTTTGGTGGATCATCAGGATCAGGAATTACTTTTGGTAAACCAGCTACTTCAACTGAAACAAAGTCTACTTTTACCTTTGGTAAATCAACTGACACAACTGAGCCAAAAACAGCTGAAACAATTGAATCTAAAGATACAAAACCAGTTTCTACTGGATTTAACTGGGCTGCTGCTGGTATGGCTAAACCAACATTAGCTGCTGATGAATGGAAATGTAGTGTTTGTGATGCTAAAAACAAAAGTACTGACGATAAATGTGTTTGTTGTGAAGAACCAAATCCAAATAAAAAAGATTCCGATAAACCAAAAGAAGCTCCAAAATTCACTTTTGGTGGATCATCAGGATCAGGAATTACTTTTGGTAAACCAGCTACTTCAACTGAAACAAAGTCTACTTTTACCTTTGGTAAATCAACTGACACAACTGAATCAAAAACAGTTGAAACAATTGAATCTAAAGATACAAAACCAGTTTCTACTGGATTTAACTGGGCTGCTGCTGGTATGGCTAAACCAACATTAGCTGCTGATGAATGGAAATGTAGTGTTTGTGATGCTAAAAACAAAAGTACTGACGATAAATGTGTTTGTTGTGAAGAACCAAATCCAAATAAGAAAGATTCCAATAAACCAAAAGAAGCTCCAAAATTCACTTTTGGTGGATCATCAGGATCAGGAATTACTTTTGGTAAACCAACTACTTCAACTGAAACAAAGTCTACTTTTACCTTTGGTAAATCAACTGACACAACTGAATCAAAAACAGCTGAAACAATTGAATCTAAAGATACAAAACCAGTTTCTACTGGATTTAACTGGGCTGCTGCTGGTATGGCTAAACCAACATTAGCTGCTGATGAATGGAAATGTAGTGTTTGTGATGCTAAAAACAAAAGTACTGACGATAAATGTGTTTGTTGTGAAGAACCAAATCCAAATAAGAAAGATTCCGATAAACCAAAAGAAGCTCCAAAATTCACTTTTGGTGGATCATCAGGATCAGGAATTACTTTTGGTAAACCAGCTACTTCAACTGAAACAAAGTCTACTTTTACCTTTGGTAAATCAACTGACACAACTGAATCAAAAACAGCTGAAACAATTGAATCTAAAGATACAAAACCAGTTTCTACTGGATTTAACTGGGCTGCTGCTGGTATGGCTAAACCATCATTAGCTGCTGATGAATGGAAATGTAGTGTTTGTGATGCTAAAAACAAAAGTACTGACGATAAATGTGTTTGTTGTGAAGAACCAAATCCAAATAAAAATGATTCTGATAAACCAAAAGAAGCTCCAAAATTCACTTTTGGTTCTAATTCATCATCTTTAAATAAACCAATTGCAACATTTGGTAGTAACTCAAATACAGTAACATTTGGTTCTAGTGGTAGCACCACAACATCAACAGCATTTGGGTTTGGAAAACCATTTGGCTCAAATACATCCTCTAATACAGTAACTTTTGGTAGTACTAGTACTACCTCATCAGTACCTAAATCTGTTGGATTTTCATTTAATACTACATCTACTAATTTAAATACAAAAACTACAACAGGATTTTCCTTTTCTACTTCAAACACTATCACAACTGCTAATAGTTTTTCATCATCTACAACAACAAGTACATCAACCAACCTATTCCCTGCTATTTCGTTTGGAAAAACAAACAATAATGATGTCAATAATAATGATAATTAAATTAATCAGTAGTAAAAAGCTACAATATAATCACTATAATATCATAATAGTTTAAGTTTATTATTAGAAAGAGTATCCAATATAAATGATGATATTATCTATATATAACATTATATATTTTGTTCTAAAATTGACTTTGAATACAATTATTTTATTAAATATATTTTAATATAGTTAGACGTTTTTTTATTATATTTTATTTTTATATAAGATTTTTTTTAAACAAAATAAAAATTTTAATATAATCAAATAAATTCTGGTTTTAGTGTGCTTAATTCATCATAGTTATTTACTTATTTACTTATTTATTTATTTATTTACTTATTTATTTATTTACTTATTTATTTATTTACTTATTTATTTACTTATTTATTTATTTATTTATTTTTAAATTTCATTTTCAGTAAATAATCAAATTTAGGAATATTAAATAAATAAATAGAAATTTAAAAATTTTTAAAGAATTAATTATAATATAACCCTTTAAATATTTAATAAAACTTTATTAACCTTTAATAAAAAAAATAATTATAAGCTAATAATATTTAAAATAATTAATTACATTTTTTGAAGGAAATGTTAAAAAGAGTATAATTTTAGCATTGGTAAATATATCAAAGTCACAATTGTTTTATAAAGTAAAAGGCGTAGTTATGTATGTCATAAAAAATAGTAAATAACAATTAATTAAAATTTATTTTTGTAAAACAAACCAAACCAAATTACTTTTTTATTCTTTATTATTATGTATAAGTATTATGATACAAGTGAGCAATATATTCAATAAAAATAATACATAAAATCTTAGTCTATTTTTTTTAGGTGTTTAAATTATAATAAAAGTAAAAAAATAAAAAAACGAAAATATAATATAAGAAAAATAACTTGAAAAACTATGTATATTTTTTATATTAAATAAATATTATAATTAAAGAATATCATAAATAATTGTGGTGTAAATGTTTTTTTTTTTTCCTTTTAATAATGATTTATTAGGAAATTAAAAAATTTAAACTGTATAGTTTAAAATAAAAACAAATTATAATTTACCAACAAATAAATTAAATTTTTTAGATATAATTTATTATTTGAATGATTGGAATTTTACAATTATTCTATGTGAAAATCATGTGAAAATTTTTTGATAATATTTATTTTTTTTTAAAATAAATTTTTACTTATTTGTTTATTATATTTATATTAAAAAGAATATGAAGGAAAAAAAAAAAAACATTCTCGATCTTTAACTGTCACCTTATTTTTATTTGTATGAATTTTAATGAAGAGAAGTTTAAAGTTGATTGTTTAAATATTATATATATAATTCTATTAAACATTCAGTAATACACATAAGATTTCTAATATTATATTGATAAGATAATTAAAGATAATAAATAAAAGTTTTAACTAAGCAATAATAATTACTTTCATTAATATATATATATTTTGACTTTTTCTATTATTTCATATTTCATATTTAGAAATAATATTATAGAATAGTAATAAATAATCATCCAATTTTTCTTATGTTTCGTTTTGATTTGATATAATAAATAAAGTAGATAAATAATAAATAAATTAATAAATAATAAATGTTAAAATAAATTGATTTTATGAAAATTATCCATAAAATATATATTTAATATAAAAATAATAAATTAAATCATATAATTAAAATTTAATTTTTATTCGTTTATTTTTGTTTGCTTTTATCTTTCTTTTTTTTTTATTATATTTTACTTTAAATCTTAAAGAATTTATAAAAATAATAAAGGAAAAGAAAATAGAAAAAAAAAAAAAAAAAGAAAAAATTAAAAATTAAAAAAATAAAAAATAAATAAAACCTAAAAATAAAATTAATAATAAAGAGGAAGGATAAAAAAAAAGAGAAATTAGATAAATTTATAAAAATAAAAAATTAAACAAAAAAGAAAAACTTTTCTAATTAAAAAGGTAAATTTCTTATCAAAACTAAATTAATTTTTGATTTTCCTTTTTTTTTTTATATTATATATATAGAAGTTTATAGTTATACATAAGTATTTTAATGAAAAATTCAGAAAAAATTGTACTATAATAAGTAGAATAAATAAACTTATATAATTAAAATTATAATTAATGGGATGAAAAATATATAACTGTTGGGTTTGAAAAATTAAAAATGTTTAATTAATCATTTATAAAATACTAATTTAATTTATTATATGTTATTTAATAAATGTACATAAATTAAATTTGAAGTATGAATTTTTTTTGATAAATTAAACAATTCAGAATATAATAATTAAATGTTTTTGTTATTCCAATATAAATCATTAAAAGTAGAAACAATATATATTATTTTTAAAAAATAATTTAATCCAAAAATAATTATAAAAGCACATAAAGAATAAATTAAAATTATAATATAAAAATTCTTTTTTTTTTTTTTAAATTTTAATTAATATTTTTATTTTATTTTTAATGAAAATAGTATAATTCCATAAAATATGGCACAGTAAGTATCTATATTTGATATAAAATAAGATTTAAAATTATTTATAAAATAAACAATATATTAAAAATTGTATATTATAAAATTAAAATCCTACAAATATCGAATAAATAATAATTTTATTTTATAATGAAAAAAAATACAAATAGAATCCTAGTGCAATCAAAAACAATTAAGGATACTTCATTACATGTTAAGCTTCCTTTAAAGAGACATGCTTATGGCTATCCATTCTTACCATTTTATTGTATTTGGGTATATTTAATTTTATTCCATTACAATTCTATATTTGGTTCTATTGAAGCCGCTTACGTTTCTCTTATTGGTGTAGCAACAATTCATGCTTTGGTATTTTTAATTTGTCAATGGAGTATTAGTATCAAGGCTAAATTGACTTGTAAAACTGTATATACTGAAAATATAATATATAATTATTATTACTTTTTTTTTTTATTTTAATATATAATATATAATTTTATTTTAAAGAATAATTTAAAAGTTTGCTAATACAATATTCATATGAAACCAATTTTAAATCAATACTTTGATATAGGTTTCTGATATAAAAGTTGCAGATGTAATCAAGGTCATTCCAATTGCCAATCATGGATCTGGTGCTTTTTGTGATATTAAGAGATCATATGTTGATTCTTCAGATGGAAAGGTATTATTATATTATATTATATTATATAATTTAAATTTCAGATATTAATATTTTTATCATTTTATTTTCTTCATAATATTAATAATAGACTGAAATTATTTATTTCTTTTTCCAAAAAAGAAAATACATTTGGGACGAAGAAAAGAAAAGCTTTAAGAAACTTGATTTTATATGTAATAATGATGTTTCTATTGAACATTACAAGGAAAAATATGGTTTAGTTTCTGAAAAGGAAATTCAATTTGTTAAGCAAAAATATGGTGAAAATAAGTAAGATAATCTATTGAATTATAATTTATCTATATTATAATGTCTTAAAAAATAACTTTTTTATATTAAATTATATATGAAGTTTTGATATTCCAATTCCTCCATTTATGGATTTATTCAAGGAACATATTGTTGCTCCATTATTTGTTTTCCAAATTTTCTGTGTTGCTCTTTGGTTCTTAGATGAAATGTGGTACTATTCATTATTTACATTAGTTATGCTTTTTGTTTTTGAATCTACACTCGTTTTCCAAGTAATTCTAAAGCTTCATTAATATATATAATAATGATTCACAACTATATATAAATATATTTATAAATACAAAATTATTATATAATTTTTTTTAACTAATTAATTATGTTTTTTTTCTCCATATTAACTATTTTAAACAATGAATTTAATTCTCAATTTTTTTTAACTTAATGATATATATTTCGAAATTAATAGAGACTTAGAAATTTAAAAGAAATGCGTTCAATGGTTATGACTCCATATTCAATCAATGTTTATCGCAAGAATAAATGGGTTAAAGTAATGACTGATCAATTATTACCTGGTGATTTAGTTTCAGTTGTTAATCCAAAGAATGACGAACAACAAGTTCCATGTGATTTACTTATTATAAATGGATCATGTATTGTCAATGAAGCTATGCTTTCAGGTGAATCTACTCCACAATTAAAAGAATCTATTGAAGTTCTTGACACTGATACAATTTACAATATTAACAAGCAAAAAAATAATACCCTTTATGGTGGTACTAAAGTTCTTCAAGTTGTTCAACCAGAAAAATACCCAATTGAAGCACCACCAGATAATGGTTGTCTTGCTACTGTTCTTAGAACTGGTTTTGGTACTTCTCAAGGTAAATTAGTTCGTACTATTATTTATAGTACTGAACGTGTTTCTGCCAACAATTGGGAATCATATGTCTTTATTCTTATTCTTCTTGTTTTTGCCATTTTTGCTTCTGCTTACCTTTGGATTGAAGGTAGTAAGAATGAGTTACGTAAGCGTAATAAGCTTATTTTAGATTGTATCTTGACTTTAACATCAGTTGTTCCCCCAGAACTTCCAATGGAACTTTCTCTTGCTGTTAATAATTCACTTATTGCTCTTTCTAAACTTTTTATTTTCTGTACTGAACCATTCCGTATCCCATATGCAGGAAAAATTGATGTTTGTTGTTTCGATAAAACTGGTACTTTAACAAAAGAAGATTTAATTGTTGAAGGTATTAGTGGCATTAAGAATGATTCAAAGGAAATTAAAAGTGTTGATGCAAGTCCAGAAGAAACTAATTTAGTTATCGCAGCAGGACATTCTCTTGTTCTTGTTGATAAAAAGGTTGTTGGTGATCCAATGGAAGTTGCTGCTTTAAAGGCTACTAAGTGGACTTTAGATAGTAATGATATTGTAATTGAAAAGAATGTTGAAACTAAGGGTAAGAAGAGAATCATTAGAATTAATCGTAGATTTGCATTTTCATCAGCTCTCAAGCGTATGTCTACCATTGCTACTCTTCAAGATTCTAATGGTGCTTCAAGTATCTTTGTTGCTACAAAGGGTGCACCTGAAGTTTTAAAGCCAATGTTTACTTCAGTTCCAAGTTATTATGATGATTTATACAAATACTGGGCTAGAAATGGTAGTCGTGTTATTGCTCTTGGTTATAAAAAAACCAACTTAAATGTTTCAGCTATTCGTAATATTACTAGAAATGAAGTCGAATGTGATTTAACTTTTGTTGGTTTCCTCTTATTTGAATGTCCATTGAAGGAAGATTCTGCAGAGGCTATTGATATGTTAAATAATTCTTCTCATCGTGTTGTTATGATTACTGGTGATAATGCCTTAACAGCTTGTCATGTTGCTAAGCAAGTTGAAATTGTAAAGAGACCAGTATTAATTTTAGATAAGCATGATAATAAATTACAATGGCAAAATATTGATGAATCTTTAACTATTGATATGGAACCAGATAGTGAAACTATTGATTCTAGAATTTATGAGCATGATCTTTGTATTACTGGTAAGGCATTAAATGAAATTAAAGATAAGAAATGTTACAAAATTTTATTGCCTCGTATTTGGGTTTATTCTAGAGTATCACCAGTTGATAAGGAAACTATTGTATTAGCTCTTAAATCCAAAGGATTCTTTACTCTTATGTGTGGTGATGGTACTAATGATGTTGGTGCTTTAAAACAAGCTCATGTTGGTGTTGCTTTACTTAACTGTACTAAGGAAGATTTAGAAAAAATCCAAAAAAGAGCTATGGAAGAAAGAAGATTACAACTTATCAAACAACAACAAGAATTATATGCCAAATGGGGTGTTCAACCACCACCAAATGCTTTTGGTGGCAATGTTAATAACCAAACTATGCAACAACAAAAGATTCAAAAGATGCAAAAAGATTTAATGGATGGTCTTGATGAAGATGTTCCAGTTATTAAATTTGGTGATGCTTCTGTTGCCTCTCCATTCACTTCAAAAATATCTTCTGTTATGTCTGTTGTTAATATTATTAAACAAGGTCGTTGTACTCTCGTTGCCACTAACCAAATGTATAAGATTTTAGCCTTAAATTCTTTAATTAGTGCATACAGTCTTTCAGTTTTATATTTAGCAGGTATTAAACAAGGTGACTGGCAAGCTACTATTGCTGGTTTCTTAATTACTATTTGTTTCTTTGGTGTTGCTAAATCTAAGCCATTAGATAGATTATCAAAAGAAAGACCACAAACCAATATTTTTAGTATTTATTTGATGATTTCTATTTTCGGTCAAGTTTTCGTTCATCTTGCTTCTTTAATTTATATTCGTATGGAAGCTATTAAATATTCTGAAGAAATGGAAGAAGAAATTGATTTAGATTCTGCTTTCAAACCAACTCTTTTGAATAGTGCTGTCTATTTAATTTCCTTAATGATGCAAATTTCCACTTTTGCTATTAACTATGAAGTAATTTTTTAATAAAAATTATATTTAATTAATTATATATATAAAATATATTAATTTTATGTTATATATTATATCTTTTATATGAACATCTAGGGTCGTCCATTCAGAGAAGGTATCCGTGAAAATAAGCCATTATTCAACAGTTTACTTATGGTTACTGCCATTGCTGTCGCTGCTGGTTTAGAATTATCTCCATCATTAAATGAAAAGATGCAATTAGTTCCATTCCCAGAAGAAGTAATTTTATTATTATTATTATTAATATTATTATTACTATTATTGTTAAGGATAAATATTAATTTTTTTTTTTTTTTTTTAAATACTTTAAATATAGTTCAAGATTAAGTTAGTTTCAACTATGGCTTTTGATTTCTTTGGTGCGGGTTTTATTGAAGTTGTCTCAAAGAAATTATTCTGTAATGATAAACCAAAGAAAGAATTATTATTAGAATAAGAATTTTTCTTAAAAAAAAAAACAACAAATAATATAAATACGTATATATTAATTTTTTAAATCTACATAAAATTTTAAGAAAAGATAATAGAATGTTAATATTTTTTATCATAATAAGGAATATTTCATACATAGAGAATAAATAACATAAGGGAAATGTTTTATAAAAAAAATTTTTTTTATTTATCTATTTTCAGAATAAAAAAAAAAATAAAATAAAAATTAATAATAAAATTTCTTTTATTTATATAATTAAAACTCTTAATAAACATAAATAATAATAATAAATAATAAAAATAATAATAATAAATAATAAAAATAATAATAATAAACTAATTTAATTATAAAAAAACTTGGATTATAAGGATTTTTATTTATTAAATATAAATATATAAATATATATTATTATCAAAGAATATAAATAATATAAAAAATGGTAATTTATATATTTGAATTTGAATAGTAATAATTTAGTTAGTTATAATTCCAATCTAGTATATAATTGTACAAAAATATTCTATAAAGGAAGATATATAAAATTTAATCCCTCTTGGGAACGTGCCTTCATTTATTTAATAAATGTAGTTTCTCAAGGGGGTCTACTCATGCTCATGGTACTGAGAGAGTAGAAAGAATTAAATCCAAGTATTGCGCAATGGATGCTTGGTGCCCTCTTAGGAACGTGCCTTCATTTATTTATTAATGGAGTTTATCAAGGGGGTCTACTCATGCTCATGGTACTGAGAGAGTAGAAAGAATTAAATCCAAGCATTGCGCAATGGATGCTTGGTTAGTCTTTAAGGGAAAATTATTAGGACTAAGCTCATGGTACTGAGCGATTAAAAAACATTTTATTCATCGAATTTAAGTATTTGATGAATAAGTTGAATGTTTGATATTCAGGTAAGTTTGTATAGTATTTAATTAGAAGAGTAATACATTTTGTTGCTGTATTTTTTTCTTTTATTCATGTATTCATGTAGTACTACTCTTCTCTTGTAAGAATCCAATGTAGTCAACTTTAGCATTTGCATTGTATTTTTATATTCATGTAGCTATTGTTGTATTGTTTCTTGTAAGAGACTGATTCACTCTACATCATGTAAAAATACTATTCACAAGCTTTCTGGTGTCGACATTCTTGATTCAAATTTTTTACCAATTTAAATATTTAATGAAAAGTAAAGTCAAACAATTTTAGTGTCAAAAAGCGAATCGAATTTACTAACAACAAACCAAAACTAGAATTTTTAAAGAAAATTTACAACTAGAATTCAAAAAAAAAAAAAGAAACTTTAAACAAAGCATCGTAACAATTTTTGTTCTATCCAGTACTTTTAAGAAGAGAGAGAGAGACAGATTTTTTTCCATATACGTTATATTTGTAATTTTTATTAGTATTTATTTTATATTCAATATTTTTTAATTAGAATTTATTATCATGTCAGTCCTTTATATTAAAGATAAGAATTATATCAGACGTGGTACCCGGTCTTATGGTATCCCCTTAGATGATATTCGCTCCTTCTTTATCCGTGGTATTCGATCATGGTCAGTAAATATGCTATGGGAAAAACTCGAGGTTATTCTAGAAGATAAATTTAATTCAGTTATTAGTGTTAAATATTTTCAGACTTTCAATGATCACTTTTTCTTAGTCAAGGTTCATGGTTCATCGAAAGATTGTATTAAAATCTTACACATGTTAAAGAAGAAACTTTCAGTTACCTCAATTTCCTTTTCAGCTCGTAGTAGAAGGAATCACAAATACACTTTTTCCACTCTCAAACGTAAAATTTTAGTTTCTAATAAACATCAACATTCTATTCAACAATCATTTCAACAATCAGTTCAACAATCTCATCAACAATCCGATCTTCAACTAGATCTTCAACAAGATCTTCAACAAGTTTCCAATCATGAAAATATTCCAGATCTACAGCAAACACAATTTCAATCTCAACATTCAACAATTAATTCTAATAGCTCTATCAACTCTGATAACAGTTCAATAGTTGATAGTTCTTCAGTTTCACAGCCATCTAGTAATAGTTCTACTTATTCCTCTGATGCATCATCCATTAATAACGATGACTTTAATAATAATAATAATAGCAACGATTCTTCCTCATCCAACAAGCCTGATAACTTTTCTTTTTGTCTTAGTTGGAACACCAATGGGTGGAATCACGAAAAGAGAGATAGTATTAGCTATTTCACAGCTATTTTCAAACCATTATTTTTATGTTTCCAAGAAACTGGTAATGGTTCTGGATCGAATACAGATTATCCTTGTCGTGTTACTTTGCGAAACTATAGACACTTTTTCAAGAAAGCTGACGAATCAGTTCCGGGAATGAGAGGTTTATATTTAGGTTTTCACAATTCATGTCAAGCCTCACTTGAAAACTTCTCTGGAAAGTATATTATTTCTATTTATACTTTTAGTCTCTGGAATAGATTCAAATGCTCGATTGGAAATGTTTATATGCCTCATAGTCATCACAACATCTATGTTGATCATGCAAAGTTAGAAGTTCGCTTGTGGTTACAAACTCATTCATCCCATCCATCGATTCTTGTTGGTGATTTTAATATGTCTAAAGTAAAATTATCCAACTGGTTATCAACTAATGGATTAGGAGATTGGGAAATTCTTCCGCTTAGAGGGTCTACTATCTCTTGGACTCGAGGTGATCAATCTTCCGACATTGACCATGCTCTTATCAATTCGAAGATGAAAGATCTTATTCACTCAGGATCATTTATAAATAATTTTTATCCTGTATCAGACCATAAGCCACTTCTTATTAATGGTAAAATTATTCCTATGGAAGATTTTTCTAATGACTTTAATGTTCCTAAGAAAATTCTGAAATGGAATAGATTAAAATGTATTGAGGAAAAGGAATCTATTCTCAGTCATAATAAATTCCAAATACTTTCAGCAAAATCCAACGATCCTAATGTTTCTACAGATGAACTTTCCAAAGAGTTTACTTCAACTGCTTTTTCAATTGCAGACGAGCTCAGTATTACTTCAGCAAATAATGTTATAAAGTCTTCATTTCATATTTCACAACAAATTTTTAATCTTCAAAAAATCAAAATGAAGTTGTATAAGAGATTTAAAAAAGAAAGAATTTATGATATAGATGAATTTATTAAAAGAATTAAAATCTACCGTAAACTCATTGATTACATCCACAAAAGATGTAATGAATTTAGGAAGCAAGAATATCTTCATTGGATTAAAACAGGATGTGAGTATATGAAGAGTCATAATCCTAAGAAGGCCTGGAAATGGATCAAGAAAACTGCAAAAATTGGAAAAGATTCTTTCTTTATTGCTCAACCAATTAAAAATAAAAATGGAGAATTAGTTGTTGCTACGGAAGAACAACTAGATGTGTGGCATGATCATTTCGAAAATCTTGCATCAGACCCAAGTGGTGTAAGTCTTGATTTGGAGCATTGGTATGAAGAACCAACGAATAAACGTTTTTCACTTCCTATGCTTGATGAGTGGGATATCAACCAAGATATTAGTATTGATGAAGTCAAGTCAGCTATCCTCACTACTCCAAATTATAAAGCATCAGGTCCGGATGGTATTCCAATTGAATTTTACAAAGCATTAGTTCCATCAAGTAATGATTCTAATAATGCTACAGATAATAATTCTTCTGGTAATACTACTTCAGATAATGATGCTCATGGTTTAAATTTTATTCTTAAATTATTCAACCGTATTTGGGATGGAGATTTCCCCAACTCATGGAATGAATCCAGTATTGTTTCTATTCCTAAGAAGGGAGATTTGACAGATTGTGATAACTATCGAGGTATATCACTTATCAATAATGGTATTAAGTTGATTTCCAAAATTGTCACCACTAGAATCTCAGAATATGGTTTAAAGAATAATTTCATTAGACCTGAACAATTTGGTTTTCGAAAAAAAGAAGAAAGTATTAGTCTCTTCATTTCAATCCAAGAAATATGCCGTAGACGTCAATTAGATAATAAAGAGACATATTTGGCCTTTTTAGATCTCAGGAAAGCATACGATTCAGTCCCAATCGGTAATATTCTCCATAAATTAGATTGTTTAGGAATCCGAGGTAAGAGTCTACAATTTATCAAAAATTTATATTTAACATCTAAGGCTAATGTCAAATTAGATGGACAATTCTCGAAATCTTTTGATGTGAAGAAAGGAGTCCGTCAAGGTTGCCCTCTTTCTCCTATTCTCTTTAATCTCTTTATTAATGATATATTTAGAGAGTGCGAAGATCTAGGAGTCAGTTTAGGTGACACTCGATGCTGTGGTGGACTTTTTGCAGATGATATAGTTATTTGTGCTCCAACAAGAGGATGCTTAAAAAAGATGCTTAGAAGAGTTAATGAATGGGCATTGTATAATGAAATGGAATTTGGTATCCAGAAATGTTCAACGATGGTGATTCGTCCTGAATCAATAGAAAATCAGAACAAGAGAGATCCAACATTTTACTTAGCAGGACAACCCATTCCAACTACTGATTGTTATACTTATCTTGGTGTTCCATTTGATAAGAATCTGTCCCTTAAACCAGTAATTAAAGCTCTTAATAACAAGGTTTTGAAAGGGCTTTTCTCAGTCAGTAAATTCTTAAGAAATCCTAATATTCCTATTCCTTTCAAAAAACTAGTACTTAACTCACAAGTGATTAGCAGAGTTTCATACTTTGCACCATTACTTGGATCCAACAAAGCTAGGTCTAGGATTGCTCAGAAGCATGTTAACAAAGGAATACGATGGGTTGCCGGAGTTCATAAAGCTGTATCGTTTATATCTTTATACTCTATTTCAAAAGATTTGAATATTCCTCCATTGTCAGCCAAATGTGCGTTAGCTCAGGTTAGATGTTTTAACAAATGGAAAAACTCAAATTGTATTATCTCACACCTTGTCAATTACATTCCTAAATTTAGAAAATACACGTGGTGCAAATCAAGTAGGACACTTGATAAAAAATTAAAGAAACATGGAGATGTTAAAGCAATTAAAAACTTTTATTGGAAAGATCTCAAAGGGAATTCAATCAAAGCGCAATATTATGATGATAATAAATTTATTGAAACTAAAGATTTTATTAAATTATGTTATGAGTACCCAGAGTTTGCCTATGGCTTCTACTGGCTATTGAAAGCAAGAAGCGGATACAAGTTGGATGCTAGAGTTGCCAAAGCTGCCAAATTTGTTGATCCAGTTTGTCCTAACTACTGTCCATGTTGCAAGTGTGGAGATCAAAGTATTAAACATTGGTTATTAGATTGTCCAACATTTAGAGATATCCGTATTAAACATTATGATTCTATAGTCCAGCTATTAAATTTTTTCAGTCAACGTAATTCCAATAGTCCTATCAATAATAATGAAATTGATAATATCAGTAGAGATAGTAATAACATTAATAGTAATAGTAACAATAGTAGTAATAACAATAGTAATAGTAACAATAGTAATAGTAACAATAGTAATAATAACAATAATAGAAATAATAATATTAGTAATGATAGCAATAGTGAAGATAATAATTCTAATTTAGATAGTAATTTAGTTAATGATAGTAATAGTTCTAATAATCCGGTGAATATTAATGTGTATGATTATTCTAGTGTGTGCAGTAAAATATTTAAATTCCTTCTTGGGGGAAGAAGTTTTAACAATATTAATTACAATTCAAGGGAATGGAAAGAACTTTGTAAGCGTCAGATTCAATCTGGTACTAACGAAGGAACACCATTCTTGACGGTAACCGCGGAACTTCTAACCAAAATCATGCCTTTTGCTATTGGCCAGCAATGGTCAATGTTCAAAAGGTTTGAAGCAACATCCAAGAGCGTCAATGCTGAAGAAACAGTAAGACAGGCCAGGAGGGCCAGCGCAACCAATGGAGATCATAATTTTGTTCCATGACAAAATTTTGATCTTTGGCTCGGTGTCCCATTGGAAGTCAAATACAATTATTATACTTTAGTATGATAGTGGCTTTCTTACTTTAATTAAAATTACTAGAATACATTATACCCAATTTTTATTCATTTGTGTTTATTTAAACATATTTTTTTTATTTTTATTTATTTTTAATTTTTTATTACATGTATTATAATTTTAATTAAATTAATAATAAAGTTTAAAATATTTGATGCCGTTAAAAAAAAAAAAAAAAAAAAAAAAAAAAAAAAAAAAATATAAAATTTAAAAATTTTATTAATCTTGACCAAACTTTTAATTAATAAAAAAAAATTATTATATTATAATTAATTGAATATGTTTAAAGAAACTATTTTATTATTATTAATATTTTACTTTTATTATATCTAAATTTATATATGAGTTATTATGAATTGGTTCTCTTTTCTATTATAAAAAAAAGAAAAGTGTCTATTTATTCCATTCCATTTATATTTTAAATATATTATTAAAAATTACAACTAAAATAAAATTATAAGAAAGAAAAAATAGGAAGATTTAGAATTCAATCTAATAAAACTAATAAAATTCAAAATTGGTAGGAAAAGGCGTTCTTTCTTATGTATGTTTAATCCCGTAACCTATAGACTAAATGAATAGTCGATTCATCTTCGATATTGTAATCAGAAACAGTACGTTCATCATCTAATTGTTTACCTTTAAAAATTAAACTTTGCTCATCTATCGGAATACCTTCTATAACTTGAATCTTTGTTTTAACTTTTTTTATAGTATCAAAAAGATAAATATTTTTAATGGTAAAAATTTTATCTAAAGTTTGAATATTAATATTTATAAGTGTATCTTCTTCATTATTTTCATTATTTAGACGACTATTTATGAGTTTTTTCAATGTTCGAATTTCATTTTCATTATTAATACTCTTTTCTTTTATATTTTCAATTTCTTTTTTAAGATTCTCATTTTCTTTTTTCATCTCCTCCATTCTATTATTTTCATTATTTCTTTCTGTTGTATTATTATTTAGATGACTATTTATGAGTTCTTTCAATGTTCGAATTTCATTTTCATTATTAGTACTCTTTTCTTTTATATTTTCAATTTCTTTTTTAAGATTCTCATTTTCTTTTTTCATCTCCTCCATTCTATTATTTTCATTATTTCTTTCTGTTGTATTATTATTTAGATGACTATTTATGAGTTCTTTCAATGTTCGAATTTCATTTTCATTATTAGTACTCTTTTCTTTTATATTTTCAATTTCTTTTTTTATATTTTTGTTTTTTTCATTATTTTTATTAATGCTTTTGTCATTTAAGAGCTCTCTTAATTCTGTAATTTCATTCTTATAAATATGGATTTTTTGTTCTAATTCTTTAACATATCTAATATCATCTAATTGTTTTCTTTTTTTATATTCTAAAATTTCTTCATAATCCATTTTTTTGAATTACTTTTTTTTCTTTTCCCGTTAATTAATATTGTTGATAAAGAAAAGATAGAAAAAGAGATTTTTTTTTTTTTTAGAAAGAGTTCCCTTAAATGTGCTTTTTGAATAAGTTAATTTTATTGGTTGAAACGCTTCCTTTTCCTTATTAACATATAATTTTGGACAGTTAAAATTTTATTATAAATTATAAATTCATGATTTTTTATTTTTTTTTATTTTTTTAATAATTCAAAGAAATAGAAAGAACTTTCCAAATTAAACCAGATACTTTTAAGATATCTCCGTTCTTTGACGGTTTTTACAGAACTTTTAACCTAAATCATACCTTATGGCCAATAATGCTTAATGTTCAAAATGTTAAAAGCAAAAATTAAGAACATTAATGCTTAATAAACAGTAAGACAGATCAGTAAGGGCAACGAAGCCAGTGGGGGTAATCATAATATTGTTTTTTTGACAAAATTTAATCTTTGACTTTGAGTCCTATTATTATTAGAAGTTAAATATAATTATTACCAATTCTTAATTAAAATTAATAAAATATATTGTACTCATTTTTTTATTCATTTAAGATAAGTTAAATTTATTTTAATTTTTAATTTTTTGAAATCTTGAGTTTTAAAACTTTTAATTAATATAATAAAGGCTTCAAAAATATTTGCTACTGCTTTTTCATAAAAAGGATTAAATTGTGAAGTTATTGAAACATTTTCAATCATACATTTTTATATATTAGTGAAGTTTACAAGTTCATGATTTAATTTTTTTTATCCTTGTTTAGTAATCCATATATAGTCGGCTTAATAATGTTAAAAAATCTAGGAGTAACTAATCCACCCTTGTGATGTTACTATGTAATAAAAAATGAATAATTATTTATTCATTTTTTCACTTAATTATTTTATTTTATTATTATTTTTTTAATTATAATATTAAATTAGATGTATATATGTTTTCAATTAGCTAAGTGATTGTATTTATTATCTTGACTTTCTATCTCATTTAATTATTTATTCTTTTTTCATTTTTTCTTTTCTTTTTTTTTCTTTTTTTTTTTTTTTTTTTTTGGGGTGTGTGTGTGTGTGTGGTATATTTATTTTTTTAGTAAATTATTTTTAAAAATTTAATGTAATAGTTTTTCTTTTTTTATATTAAATTTTAAATTTTTCTATATTTTCAATACAATCCATATATCTATATATTATTTATATTAATGAATATGTTTTTATTAGTGAAATTATCAAAAGGAAAAAATAAAAAATATTCATTTAGTAGGATTAATGAATTTTTTTTAATAATAGTTTTTGGTATTAATAAATATACAATTATCGTTGTTAACCTATCAACTTCAATATATCTTAGTTATATAAATTCAATTTTCTATATTTTGCTATTTTATGAAGTGATTATAACTTTTTCCATAAAAGTTTAAATAATAATGATTTCTTAAATAAATGAAACTCATTTATCAGCCTATACATTCTTATAAGCGATTAAATAATATATTCTCTTGCAAGTATTTGTACTACTTAACAAGTAAAATTAAAGACAACTATAATTATATTATTAAATATTTTGTCCATAATAATAATAATAATAATAATAATAATAATAATAATAATAATAATAATAATAATAATAATAATAATAATAATAATAATAATAATAATAATAATAATAATAATAATAATAATAATAATAATAATAATAATAATAATAATAATAATAATAATAATAATAATAATAATAATAATAATAATAATAATAATAAATTCCTTAATTTAAATTGCCAATATATATTCATTAATAGTTCAATGAACTACTTTTTAATAGATTTAATAAGGTAATTATTATATTATTATAATTAAGAGCACTGATATATCCCATATAGTATAATTTATATAGTTCATTGATTTGCTGTAATAAAATATACATATATCAATATGTAATAAATTAAATATATATAATTTTTGAATTAAATAATTAAAATTTAAAGTGTACTCTTCCTTTACTAAAAAAAAATATAATACTTAAAAATTTAATTTTTAATAAATTATAATATTTTATTTAAAGAAAGAAGAATAAATATATTATAATATTTAATTTTTTTTTATACTAAGAAATCTCAAATCCGTTTAAAGCTTTGATGTATAAGAATCAAATTTATATTAATTTTTATAAATCATAATCAACTTTGACGAATTTTAATAATAGAAATCAAATATTCTGGAGTTTAAAGTAATATATATTTAAAATATATTTTTATTTATTATTTTCTTATATTAAATTTCATTACAATTAATTATATATTATTTTAGCATTATGATTAGTATTATGATCATGATCTTGCAGTTCCACATTCAGAACAGAATTTATCTTTTTCTCCGAATTTGTTACCACATTCGGAACAGAATTTAGCAGTACCAGCTGGAGCTGGAGCTGGAGCTTTTGTTTTAGTTGGAGAAACTTTGGTAGGTGAAGCTTTTACTGGTGATGCTGTATCACTATTAGTAATTGGTTTTGGTTTAACAACTTTTGGTGCGACAGCTGTTGGCTTAGAAGCTGGAGCTGTAGCTTTTTTATCTTGTCCTCCTTGTGCTAATTTTTCTCTTCGTTTTTGAGCTTCACGAGCAAAATGTCCATCAGGTGTACAACTTCTTAAATGAATAGGTAAACGATCTGGGAGAAATTTTCTTTATTTATTGTCCCAGGAAAAAATCATGTATAATAATTGATTAATATTATTATATAATAATTTTTAGTAATATTAGAAAAAGTATGTAGAGAATATAATAATTTTTTATTTAGAGTTTATTAATATATGATTATTACCTTCCACAATTTGGACATGCTTCTCTACCTTGATCAAGAAATTGTTCTCTACATGCTTCATTATATTCATTGATTTCTTTTGCTGTCATCTTTTTACCACCAACAGGTGTTTCATTATCACCACCACCGATGACTGGTTTCTTTGGAATTGGTTTACCTGGATTCTCTAATTGAAATTTTTTAATACAATTTGGTTCATGAATTGAAAAACTTGCTGAAGAATAATTTCTACCACCTTATTTATTTATTATTTTATAATAATATATGAAATAAATAATATCAATATTATTAAAATATTGAAATTATAATCCGAAAAATTTAGTTACAATGAGTTAATTTCCTAATTTTCTATTTTTTATGTTATTATTATTTTTTTCAATAATAGGAAATCTTTTTTAAACATATATTCCTTATATAACTTACATATATAACAAATAACTAAATGTGGATGAGTTTTAGGTGCTTTTGCTGTACTGACACTCATTTTGAAATTTTGAATATGCACTAGATTATTTTATATTTTAATATTTAAAGTAAAATAATAAAATTATAAAAACAAAAATATAAATAAAAAAATTTTTTTTTTTAGTATATTTTAAGTCTATAAAAAGAGATTTAGTTTTTTTATTTTTTATTATTATTATTATTATTTTTTGAATAAATATGTGTGGTAATTATATGTAATTTAATTATATTTTATTAATATCATTTATAATAAAGGAAAAAATATCATAATTTATATATAGTATATATTTTTTATAAAACAAAAACTTTAAATATATATGCTTTTCTTTTTTTTTTTTAAAAAAATGGGTAATTTATTGATATGGAATAATTATGATTATTAATAAAATATAAAAAGATAAACATTAATGTATTATATATATTATATATAGTATATTAGTATCTTTTTGTATTAATTTTACATATAGTTTCAACAAAGTATAAAAAAAATATTTTTATTAATGTATTATTATTATAATTAAAACTTTAAATTCCTTTCTATTAATTTAATTCTTATAATTGTGATTTTCATCAAGTTTAGGAAAATTATTATTTTTGTGTAACAATTAATCCAATCTACTTTTTTTTATTTTTTTTTATTTTATTATAAGAAAAATAATGTTTATATAGATAGATAAAATAGGATTAATAGATCAATAAATTAATTTTATGAAAATAATACATGGAGAAAAAAAATAGAAATAATGGTATTATGATCTTTTTATTTAGCTAAAAAATTACTCAAAATTTCATATTTATATAAAATATAATGATATGATATATCTATGTATTTTAGTTTACATATTTTATTTAAAACAAATAATAATATATATATATATATAAAAGAGAATAGAAACTAAATATTCATATAAAACATATTATATTTTACCATTTATAAATAATAAAATTGTATTAAAACAATTTACCTTATTTATAAAATGAAAGTAAAGATTTTTATTTTTATTATTTATCTTTTAAAGTAAATTAAAATTTAATAAAAATTTCTTAAGATCATTTAATATTTTTGTAATATCCAAAATTATATTAGTATGGCTCAATTTAATTTTATTTCATACCATAATATAATTTAATATTTGTTATTATTATAAATTTAAATTTTTACTATTCTATGTATAATTATATAATTATATATATAGAAAATAAAGTCAAACAAAATAAAGTCAAACTGCTTTATATAATTATATTTCGATTTTATATATAAAAATTTATATGATAATATTGTATTTTTTATAAGTATTCTAAATTTTATAAACTTTAAAATTTTTATTTATTAACTATATTATTTAATATATTATTAAAAATAGAGATAAATAATAAATTATTAATATATTATTAATAATAAAATAATCTTTTTTTTAAATATTTCATTTTTTAAAAATTTATTGTAAATACATCTTTTATATGCTCTTTATATATTTGTATAATATTTCAAAAAGACTCTATTTTTTTTGATTAAAAAAGAAAGATAAAGCAATAATTAAATCCACAATATCAAAATAAATTCATAATATCATTGTTGAAATAATTCAATATTAATTACACAGTATATAAAAATTCATATTCAATTTTAAAAATACTAAAAAATTAAGAAGACAGACCAATAAAAATAATATAAAATATTAAATATATTTATATATATCATTGTAGAAAAGAAATATTAGATAATAATGGATAATAATAAAATCATATCAGATTTATGTAGATTTGGCGATTTATTAATATCGTTAAATAAAAAGACTGATAGTATAAAAGAAGCTTTGTACAATGTATTAAAAATAGTTGGTGTTGATGATAGTAATGATGTTACTTCACCAGTATCATTAGAAGATTCAAATAATGAACTTTCTTCAGCTAAATTATTACTATTTTCTGATCCATCATTAAAAACATTTGTTAAAAATGTTTTGAAAAAGTTTCCAAATATTGGAGATATAAACAAAGTAAATATACAGCAATAATGAATAAGTATTTACTATTATAATATTATGTACCAATTATATACACTATTTATACATATTATATAATTAATAATATAATAATAATAATACATATTATATATATTGAATTAAAAGCTTTCTGGATACGATAAATTTTCGGTTGCAAGAAATGATGTTTTAAATGAATTAAAACCAATTTATGATGTTTTAACAAAGACTTTTGAATTTCAAGAAATTGCTTTAGAATTATTATTGCAATATGATAACTTAGCAAATTTCAAAGTAAAGATTAATTTTATTATTAAACGATAAATTAAAACATATATTAAAACAAATAAATTTAAAATTGAATAATAATATAATATCTAATATTTTACTTAATTTTAACAAATAATTTACTAAATAAATGATAATTAGACAAAAGTTAACTATGAATTAATGGAAAATTATTTGGAATTATTCGTTAATTTTATTTATATTCACATTTTACTTAAAAGAATTGGTAAAGAAAAGATTCCAATTATTATTTGTTGTGCAGATGCTTATCAATCTATCAATGGTATTGAAGAAAAATCATACAAAACGTAAATATTATATTATATATATATATATTGAAAATTCTTATTTCTATTAGTTCATATAATTAATGTTATTTATTATTAAAAACATTATTTATAATAAAATATTTTAATAAAAATATCTAATGATATTTTTGTGGATGTTTCTATAGTAATATAGAATTTTTAAAGACATATCAAAAATTTTATAGTGTTATTTTAGAAAAAATTGAAAAGATTTCAGCAAAGATTGTTTTAGCTGTTATTGAAATGAAAGATGATATTATTCAACAAATTAATTTTTCCACTGAATTATTACAAAATAATGCTACTTTAAGTTTAACTCCAGAAATGAGTGGTATTACCACAGCTCAAAAAACAGATGAGGTATAAAAAATATAATTATTTTTAATTCATTTATATTGTAAATTAATTCAGTATTATTTAAAAAAAATAAAAGTATTTATATATGATTAGATCAATCGAAAAAAAAATAGCATTTGTAGTTGTTACTGGTATTTTCTGTCCATATGAAGCCATAAAACAAAATATATTTGTTGATATTTTCAAAAGTGTTGTATCTTTTCAGCTTGTTTTAAAAATTACCAGAGATGAAGTACGATATAAATATATATTAGTTTTTACAGCAAATTAGACTTTTTAGATATAATTCAAAAATACATAAATAAGAAAAACAAAATTTTAAGTATATAATTTACTAATTATTAAAATATTGTAATATAAAGGTATTTGTAATCTCTGATGAACTTGATAATATTGTTAAGGCTAACTCAAAAGCAGGAAAATTTAAAGCAGCTGTTAGGTAAATTCATTATAAATATCATTAAGTAAAGAAACTTTTTATATTCATTATTCAAAATACCATTATTTTTTTAATTACAATTTATGATTTATATTTAGTGATTCAATCAATAGTGCTTCTACTTTAGCACTTCCTTTCCACAAGGAAAGAAGAGATTATATAATGCATCAATTAAAACAAACTTTATGTGTATTTGAAAACCAAGAATATTTCGGAAATAAATTCCAAGTTAGAAGATATACAATTAATTAATTAAAATTATTTTATTATGGGTTAATAATAATTTCAATTAATAATAATATTAAATGATTGAATTTTCTTATATATATAATTAGGTTATTCTTGCTACATTAGGTATTGCCAAATTTGAAATTTTTTGGTATTTCACTCATTATGATAGATTATATATTGAAAACAAGAAACAGAATTCAAAACAACCTAAAAAAGTAGTTGATGTAAATATGATTGAGTTAATATCTTTGGTTCATGAATTATGTAGTGGTATTCTTCAAAATGATGAAAGTAAGCTAAAAATTTTTAATATATATTATATAACATTGTAATATTTGATTAATAAAACATTTATATATTATATAATATCTTCTTAAAATAAATTTTAAGTTTTGGAAAAATTTTTCGTTCAATTTATTAAAGATGAAGTTAATTGTGAAGACATAAAAAATATTTATACATTATTACAAACAGGAAATTATTTATCTGATAATATTATTAAACTTTTTGATGAAATTTTCGCTATTGCAAATGACATTACCACTGAAAATATTAAAAACATGAATAAAGAGGGAAAATTAATTGTATGTATATTAACTATAAATATTGTTATTAAAAATAATATACAAATATAATGATATAAAAATTAATTAGAAATTGATATGTTTTTTATATATATTTAATTTTATTATATTTTTGTGATGCTTCATATTAATAGACATTACATATTGATTGGATTAGAATTCAATTAAGTAATATTTTACCAAAATCTTTGGTTGTTGAAAATATTGAAATAAATAAAATATATAATGTTATGGAGAAGCTTTCATATAGAATTAGGTATTTTAATTATTATATAATATTTTATAATAAAAATTAATTAACATAGTATTTTTTTTTATTAAAATTTAAAAAACATCTACTATAAATATTTAATAATATATAGAATGATAATGAATATTAATGAATTCTTTGAAAAATTATGTGGATTAAAAGAAATTTTCTATTACAGAGATAATTTATTAAGCATTTTACAAGAATGTTTTGATGTAAAATATTATGAACAAGCCAAACATGTTAATATTTGTGGTATTCTTGCTGAAAAATTCACTTCAAATGTTTCACCATTGTGGCCAAATGAATTGAAATATTTATCTTCTCAAAGTATTAAATATGCTGAAGAGGTTTATAGTACTATTAGTCAACAGGCAGCTATTATTTTACATAAAATTGCTCTTCAATATATTGAATATGAAAAACAAGTATATATATTTTATTTTATATAATATTCTTATTATTATATAATAAGTTTCATTTTTTATTTATAATTATGTTTGACTGAATTTATTGTTATATATTTATTAAATATTATTAAATATAGGCTTTACCTGAAAGAATCATTACAAAATTAGAGGAAAATAAGAATAGAATAAATAATAAGAAACAAGTTCTTCAATTTGAAAAGAATAATACTATTCAACAACAAGTAAAGCCAGGAATTGAAAGCTTAATGAAAAGTGAAAAACCATGTGAAGATGAGTAAATATAATATTTTATATATTAATATTACATTAGAAATATTCATTATTTTCATTCTAAAATATTATTAAATGATAAAAAAATAGACTTGCTAATAATAGATGGTTATTACGTAACTTAGTTAGTTCATTGTCCTTTACAAGATCAGTTGTTTATAATATTTCTTTTAATCCATCTTCTTTCTTAACCGAAGCTTTAGCACAAACATTTAGAGAATATTTAGGCTATGTCTCATTTAAATCTAATACTTATTGCCCACAAATGCAAAACAATAATTCAGAAGATAGTTCTTTATTAAATATAAAAAGGCCATCTGAATTATTATCAGATATTAAAACGTATATTAATTCTTTAAATATTATTGATGGTTGGGTTAATATTGGATGTACTGAATTAATGACTAAAGTTTTAGAAGAAGAACTGGATCCAGAAAGGCATGAATATATATACAATTCTTCATAGTTTATTCTAATATTATAATATAATAATTTTTTTTAAAATCTTTTATCAATATATTTAAATAAAATTTACAGAGCAAAGAAATTCTTTGAAAATAATGTTGAAAAATTAATATCACCAAATAAAAAACAAGTTGGCTTAGATATGTTCAGACATGGTAATACTGAGAGAATTAATATTAATAACCAACCAATTTTAGTTACTTATTCATATTGGTAAATATAAAATATAAAATTATTAATTTAATATTAATATTAAGTTATAGTAATACTTTTTTTTATATTTAAATTATGTATTGAATTAATTAAATTTTTATAGGTATTCTGAATTTGTTTCAACAAGATCATCCAGTGTTGCTATTTCTTTAAGTGATAAATCTCTATTTAACCGTCCACCACTTCGTCCTTCATCAAATTATTCTGCTTTCCCAGTAGAAGAGTATACTTCAATGAGAGAACTTATCGCTTTGTCAGAGTTAGTTGGTTCTGAAGGTATCAAATATATTAATGAAAAATTAATTAAGAATCTTATAATGCTTACTTCTTCAATTAAGGTTAGAATATATATAATGGAAACATATTATATTTATATATATAAATTGAAAAGTTTATTAATTTATATATATTTTATATCATATTATTATTATTTTTAGAATATTATTGTGGAAAATCAAGAAAATTTAAGAAAAATAAATGATTGTGCTGATGATGATACAAAGATGATAACCGCTATTAAGCAAATAAAATGTTAGTTTTTTAATATATTATTTATATTATTTACGATATTTAATAGATATTATATATTAATATATATATATATAAAGTATCATCTGATGTTTATGATAAAGTTATATCCTTTGGTTTCATTTATGAATTTAGACTTAAGTTGAATGCTGCTTTAACAAAGGTAATAATTAATTTTAATTAAATATTAATATTCTTAATATTTATATTTAAAAAATTTATAATTCATTTATAGGTTACACAAGATAATTCCTTCTTAATTTATGATAGTGTTAAAAACATTCACACTCATTACAAGATGAATATTTATGAATTCCCAGAATATTTAGTAATTTTTTTAATTTAAAAAATAAAAGCATTTAATTACATAAAATGAAATGTTTAGTGAAAATTACTGATTCATTCTTTTATTTTTTCAATAATTTTATATTTCATTAATATTATATAGAATTTTGATAATTTGGCAAATGATTATGGAATGTTATTTAATGTTGATTGTGCTTTAAGGGAAGGATTAAAAGATCTATGTAATTTAATTAGTGATGATGCCAAGATATGGACTTTACTTCCATCCTTCTTTACTACTCTTATTTATTATTTATGTTATCAAGATAATTTTGGATACAATTCCTCTAATAATAGTAATATTTTATATAAATGAAATAATATAATAAATATTTTACTAATCAAAATTTAAAATGAATACTTAAAATAATAAGGTATCGAAAATAATGGCCAATGTATTGCAACAACATTTAATATTTTAAGTACAATTATCATTGCAAATATTTCGCAAATGAAAATAGAAACTATTACTTCATGCCAACAACAATTCATTAATGTATGTGTGATTAATTTATAAAGTTTTTACACATTGAATAAGTTAAATGTGAACAATGCTAATATTAAAATATAAATCTAAATATTAAAATATTAATTATTAAATTTTTGTATTTCAAATAAATAATTAGATGTCAGCTTTAATTCTTATGAGATTAAAATGTCTTAATCCAACTGATAAAGAATATCCAAAAGAATTGGACTGTTCCTGGTATATATTAAACACAGTAAGTTATAATATAAAAACAATATTTTATATTCTATGTATTCATATTTATAATGGAAAAATATTAATTTTATTATTATGAAATAAAACAACAACACTGATATAGTTGATTAACAATTCTGAGTTTTTAAAGTCTTCAAAATCTTCGGTTAATTATGCAATCATACAACTTGTTAATTCAAAGATTACTAAGAACAGAATTGATTATTTACAGGAATTACAACAAAAAGCTTCGATTAATTCACCAATACAACAAGTTAATGATGAAATCATTGATTAAACAATATTTCATATTAAATTATATTTAACAGAATAATTTGAATTGTTCTTAACTATTTTAATATTATGTGGATTATAAAATAATTATAATAATTATGAAAAATATTTGTATAATATATTATGTAAAATATATATAATTAATAAAAAATTAACTTAAATAGATAAAACTATAAATGTTAATAATAAAACCTTTTTTTCAAACATATTAATAATGTGGTTTTAAAAGTATACATATATTATTAATAATCATTTAATATCTTTTTTTTTATTATTATTTCTTATTTTATATTAAATAAAATTTATTACAGATAGATTAGTTATTTGCTATTTGTTAATAAATGTAAAATTTAAAGTGATATAAAAATTTGTGATATTAAGTTTTTTAGTTTTATAATGTTATTAATATAAAATCATAATAATATAAAACAACAATGTAAACGTATAATTCATATAGTTCTAGTCTTCAGTATAAATAGAAAAGAATAATTAAAATTAAAGAGAGATTCTTAGAATTTAATAGTTTAAAACAGCAAGATTAAATATTTTAGTATTTATTTAGAGAAAAAATAAATTGAAACGTGATTTATAAAGTTTTTAAAATTTATATTATTTAAAGTTTTTCTACATAAAAATAACCCTTATAGCCAGATTTAACATGTGATTAATATATAATCTCACAAAATCACATTTTTTATATTTAATTAAATTTTTTAGGAATGTGATAGATATAGAAAATGGAGCTTGGTCATTCATATTAAAAAAAAAAAACTACTAATAATTATTAATATTAATGAAGTCATTTTTTTTTTTATTTCATTAAACCAAAAGTCACTACTATTTATTTATAAAATAAAAAATAGTATGTTATATTAACTTATTAAATAAAATATTATCTAAAATGAAAATATAGAGAAATAATAACAAACAAAATAAGATCCTCCATTAGTTTTTAAATTTAAGTGTAACAAGAAAAATTATATAATTTATTTTTTAAAATCAATATGATAAATACTAATATTAAAAGTATAAATAATTAAATTAATTTAATAATAAATTTCATATACCAAAAATTTTATGTTTAAAATTAGGAATATTACCATTAATTTAATTTAATTAAATTGTTATTTTTTTTTTTTTTTTTTTGTTACAATTAAGCGATGAATTCAATTTTTATTTTTAAATTCAAATATTACAAAAATTATAAAAATGAAAGAGTAATAGTATTAAAAATAAAATAAAATTATAATTAACAAAATATTAAGAAAGAAACAAAAAATAAAAGAAAAAAAATACTAAAATAATTATAATTATTATAATTGTCTTTAAATTTCTTTAAAAAATTGAATTTCAATTTAATAACATAAGAAATTATTAGTAAAATAAAAAACATATATTATTTTTATTATTATCATAAAAAACATAATATTTATAATTTATAAAAAAAATATAATGAGTGAATATTCTGAAAGCGAACGAACTAATGCTAATGAGACATTAGTTGAATCTGAATCTACAGCTGTAGAAAATTCTTTACTAAATGACATTATAGAAGAAAGTGAACAACAAAATTATAATAGTATTGATAACATTAATATAGAAAATACTGAAAATGTAATTGAAAGAATACAGATAAGTAAACTTGGTTATGTAATGTTTGTTGTTTTTGGTTTAACTATGTTATGTGCATGGTAAATTCAATTTTAATTCTATTTTTTTTTTTCTTATGAAAATTAGAATATTTATTATTATTTATCTTATTTTCCCAATAATAATAACAATATTATATATAATTTAAAAAATAGGAATTTGTGGATTACTGCTGTACCATTCTTCAGAAATAGATTAAGCGGTACTATTTTTCAAGATAATTTTCAAAATTATATATCTATTATGGTATATAATTCGTGTCTTTAAAGTTTTAAAAGTCTATTTATTAAAATTAATATATAATTAACAATACATTTTTAATAATTATTTCCTAGTTTATGCTAACAAATACACTTTCTTCATTTATTACTTTAAAAATCCAAGAAAAGGTTTGTACTATTTTATATAAACATAATATATTGTTATTTTTATTAATTTTCTTTTATTTTTTATTATATAATTAATAATAATATAGATTAGTATTAATAGAAGAATTATTGGTTCATTGATGCTTCTAATCTTTTGCTTTTTAGCTACTTCAGTATTATCATTGATATCAGATATGAATCCCTATCTTTTCTTTATAATTATAATGATCTTAATTGTTATTAGTGCCATAAGTACAGCAGTTCTTCAAAATGGTGGTTTTGGACTTGCAGCTCAACTTCCTAATATTTATATGCAAGGTATTATGAATGGACAAGGTCTTGCCGGTGCAGTGGTAGTAGTTATTCAAATTGCTATTGTTGCTAATACTCAGGATACTGGTAATAATACTGAACCAGAATTTTTAAAAAATATGTATCTTTATTTCTTTGCTGTAAGAATATTTTTATTATTATTTCATGAATATTATAATAATAGTATATATAAATATATAAATATTAATTAGTAATATAATAATATATTAATATATTAATATTTGTATTTATTTATTAATGTTATAATAAAGGTTGTTTTAATTACAATAACCTGTCTAGTGGGATATCTAAAGGTCATTAGAAAAGTTGCATTAAGGATTATTAATAATTCAGTTAATCAAACTGAAGGTGAAAGAGCTTTGAATTTAAATGATAATGAGGAGACTCCATTGATCCGTCATGAAAATACACCAAGAAATGAGTCGTTGATTATTTCAAATGACCAAAAAATCAAAAGAACAATGAAGAAAACTAATGTTCAAATATCTGCCTTATTTTGTACTTCTGTTGTCACTCTTTCCTTATTTCCAAGTGTCATTTCTGGAATTGAATCGGTAAATAAAGTAAATTTAATTTTCTTTCTCATATTTATATCTTTTATTAATAATAATACTTTTTTTTTTTTACATTTTAAATTATTAGATTAATAAAGGCAAAAATTCCAATTATTATAATAATTTATTTGTCTCCTTTGCTTTTTTAATTTTCACTCTTTGTGATTGGTTAGGAAAAGTTATGCCAGGCCATCCAAAATTAATAATAAGAAATAAAAGAATTATCAATATTGTTTCCTTTTCTAGAATTCTTTTTATTTTTTTATTTATGGTATGTAATGTTCAATTTAAAGATAATTATGGAAATTCATTGGATCGTAGTCTTCCAATTCTTGTTAGATCAGATATATTATATTTTATTATATTAGTCGTATTTTCAATATCCAATGGTTACATATCGTCATTGCTTTTAATGATTACACCTGAATTAGTTGATGATGATGAAAAAGAGCTTTCTGGTTCAATTATGGTAAATACTATATTTAATATTATTAATAAATAGTTATTTTTATTATAATTAATAAATTGAAATTAATAAATTCTGTTATATTTATAATAAAGGTATTTGTTCTAACCTTTGGTTTAGCTAGTGGATCTATTTTTTCATTTGCAATAAGAGCTATGCTCTGCAAATGTAATCCGTTTATTAGTTAAATTGTTATTATTATAAGTTTTAATATCGCATCAGCATATCGTTTATCATAATTATATGAAAAATAGAAGAAAAAAATTAAAAAAACAAAGTATTTTAATGTAAATAATTATTAAACTATTAAATTTCCTTTTGTTTGATTTTTAAAATATTTTATTATTTTTAAATTATATTCAAAACTTATATTTAATATACTCAGATCATAGTTATGTTTTTTTATCTTTCGTTTATATTATATATATGAAAATTTTTCATAATAATAATATATATACTCTAAAATTGTTATACTATAATGTAAAATGCAAAATATTTTTAATATACAAAATTTTATAATAAATAAATTTATTTTGTAATATTTAAATAAATAATAAAAAGTTTAAATTTAAATTTTAAAAGGTTAGTTTATAAAATTGGTATTTTTTATAAAAATATTTTTAAAATTAATAGTGTATATTTGATATAATAATTATAAATTAACCAAAGTGTTATTCTTAAATTATTTTCATGTTCTTTTTACAATATTTTAATAATAAATATTTAAAAACTAACAATTTTTAGTATTATATGTATTATGTTCAATAATAGTTTGGTTCAGTAATAACAAAATTAAAAAGAATTAAAAAGTGCTTGTACCACTTTAATTTAGATATTTTTTCCCATTTAATGTTATCAATTTATAGTGTAATTAAATTATTTTGATTTCCATTTTTAAAAAATTAAAAAAAGCTTATTTTAAATTAAACTTACGGCAACCTTATATATTTTTTAATAAATTAAAAGTGTAACGGTCAATTTCTATAAATAAAAAATTACTCTAAATTTTTAATATTTAATAATAACGGCTTGTTCTTTTTATATTTAATAACATTTTTATAATAATTAAATATAGAAAAATTACTAAAATATATAAAAAAAGAAATATTGTACAATATTTATTATTAGTAATTTTTTATGATTAATTTCATTATATTATTTAAAAACTATATATTTTTTTAAATGTAAGCTTTTTAAAGTTAGGCAATTTATTTATAGATTATTAAAATTCTGCATAAGAATAGGAAAAATAGGGATTTCTATCTATTTTATAATTAATAGTTATTTATCTTTTTGAATTTATCCGATGTAAATAAAAATAAGGAGAAGAGCTATTCATGGTAAGAAATTATCCACATTTTACATTTTATTAAGGTTTTTACTTTTTAAGTCTTATATGATTTCTAATTAATCTATGCAATTTTATTTATTTTAATATTAAAATAATAATATTTTTTTAACAAAAAAAAAGAATTATTGTACTAATATGTTTTTATTTATTATTATTTAACAAATGTAGTTTATTATTATATATGTAAAATGAAATAATTTTCATTTAGTATGTATTAAAAATGTATGGTTAATATATTAGCATGGTAAGTTTTTTTATAAGTATTTAATCAATCAATTTCAAGATTTGATCTACAATAACAATAAATGTAATTATTATATAATTGTATATGATGAAAAATAAAAAAAGAATAATTTTAATATTTGAAACACGTTTTTTTTGTTATATATTAAGAATTATAAATTACCAAAGAAAAAAAAATATTATATATATAAAAATAAATAAATAAATTTTCAAATTGAATTGAGACAATTACTATTTTGTTTTTATTTAGAAAAGGAAAATAAACTATCCCTATTTTTTAATGTTTAATAAATATATTTTCTATTCATTCTCCAGTTTCTTATTGTTAAATATAATAAATAAATAAATAAAAAACGTGGTTTAAAAAATAGTTGAATTAACATACATTTTTTTTTTCAATATATTATTAAACTAACCTCTTTCGAAATTAAACATTTACCATAATAAATAAATAAATAAATAAATAAATAAATAAATAAATAAATAAATAAATAAATAAATAAATAAATAAATAAATAAATGTTTGTTTGATATCTTTTTTTTTTTATATTGATTTTATCATTATCTATCAATCAAAATTAAGATTATCAAATGTATTAAGAATATACTCTTATTATGTTAAATAGAACATATTTATATAATTTATATAATGTATATTTATATTTCATATTAATTTTTAAATAAAAATTTAATTGAGTAATTTTTATATTTTAATAATATGATAACATTAGAATATATATAACAACATATATTATCATTTCATTTCCATAATTATATTAATATATAATAATTATGAGAGGATAAGAAAACTGAGTATTTTTTAAAAATATTTATCTTTTTATATATTCATAATAATTATAGTCGCGTAATAATGTAATAATTTTTAATATGAAATATAAAAATATTTGTGGTATAATGTAGATAAAAATATTCCGTTTTTTTTTATTTTACTTTTTAATTTATTAAATTTTAATAAATATCAAATAAATAAATTAAAGCTATTTTTTTTGTTAAATATTTAGATTTATATCTCTTAAATAAATCTAAACTTTTATATATAAAAAAAGTATATTAATATACTTATCATAATATTAAAATAGTCATTACTTCCATTACTCATATTTTTATATGCATTAAAAATTATTTCTTTATATGGAAACTATGAAAAACAAAAAAGTAATTATTCATATATTAATAGCTAACTATAATATATAAAAGTTGTTACTAAGAAATGTGATATTATATTAATATATTTTTTATATTCTAAAATTATATCATCATATGAAAGAATAATACTTGATAAAATTATATGTAAACATATGAAATAAATTAGATTATGTAATAAAATTAGCAAATTATTATAAAATAAGTATTATATTATAAAACATATATTAAAATTAAATTAAAGTATATATAATTGTTTAATCATTTATAATATTAATACATATTTTTTATATAAGTATTTTATAAAAGGTAATATTTAATTAAAAATACAAAAAAAACTCAAAAAATAGAAAAATTAAATATAGTAAGTTTCACAAAAAACAATAAATTTATTTATAACTACGTAATATTTATTTTTAAATTAGAGAAGTATATTTAAATAAATCATTTCATATATTATTATTATATTATTCCAATCATTTAATTATTGTTACACAACTTTTCAAGCCATTTATTTAAGAAACTTATATAATAATCTTCCAATCATTTAAAGGTACAAATTTGTTTCTTAAAATAACATATAATATTAATTTTGATTACAACACCATATTATACATAAATGATGACATACATAATTTTTCTAATATTTTACCTTTTTTATATAGATTAATTAAAATTTAGTAATCATTAAAGTTTTTTTAATATGAAACGGCATATATTTTTAAATATCCAAAAATAAAATCCAATATTTTATTATTTATTTTTAAAAACAGCATATTACATTATATTTATCTAATATAATAAATTAAATTAAATTTGCGGTTTGAATTATATAAATATTTAATATATTTAAAAAGCTATATAATTTAAAGAGCTTAAAATTAATAATAAAAAAAACTTTTATTAGATGGTTTAATATAATATATTAAAAAAAAGTCATAATTTTTTAGATTTCTTATTAGTATTGATAATATAAATCCACTTTTAATATCATGATTAAAATAGTATTAATTATACATCTTAAAATTATTAATGTATGTTGTTTTATATAATATTTTTCTTTTTTTTAAGTTTTATAATATTCTTTTTTTTTTGAAAGTCTTGATGATTTTCAAAAAAAGAAATCTAGTATTGTTTATTAAAAAACAAATAATTGACCTACTTCTTAAATACTGTATTAACCGTAATTTGAATTTATGAGTTTATCATGTAGTTAAATATAGTTAATTATTAATTTTTGGCTTATTTATTTTCGAAATAATTTTTAATAAACATGAGTAGAATTAAAATAATAAATTTTATCTATATTATTATAAAATAAAATAACAATAATAATGATAATAATAGAATGATTAAAAATATTACCGTAAACATGAATTTTTTTCTTTTTGTATGAATGCATTTATTATTGTTAAATTATAAATTAATTTTTTTTATTTAAATTATTTAGTATTATTTAGTAAAATTAATAATATTTAAAGTTTTATTCAAAATTAAGTATAGTCAATAATATAATATGAATAAATTATTATTAATTAAAATACGTGATTATATATATTATAATTAAAAGAAATATATTATTAATATATAAGTAATATCAGAAATATTAAAAAATAAATCTTATTTATTATATATTAATATAATATATATTAAATTCAAATAGTTATTTCTTATTTGCCTTTTTAGTAATTAATATATATAAAATATATAACTTATATATAAAATTAGTTGAAATTAAATGTTATATATTAATTTAATATTATTAAAATAAAAAATATAAACTTTAATAATTATAAAAATATCATTCCAAAATAGTAAAACATGATATTAAAATAAATAAATGAAAAACATTTTTTTCATGAATTTAATATAATAATTCGTTAGCCAATAAATTTTATTTAAATATTTTTAATAAAAACAAAAAATCTTTTTTTTTCAGAATTTTTTTTTTCTTTCATAAAAAATATTTTTGTTAGTTATAGAGTATATTATATAGAAAGTAAAAGTTTTCAATTTATAAAATTTTAATTATTTATACTTATATTATTATTTTTATATTATTATCACAAGTGTTTTAAAAAGTAAAATTTAAAGAAAAACAAATACTTATTGTTTTTAAAATAATTATAGAAATAGGAAAAAAAAAACATTAGAATTTGTATTAATTTAAATAATAGTGTATTTTATATTATTAATTGTATTGCTACAAGAAATTCATATTTCTTTATAATTAATAATATAAAATAATAAAATAGCTATTTGATAAAAAAGTTAGAAAAAAAAGAAAAACATTTTGAAAATGAAATATTAAGTTAATATTAAAAAAAGAATTATTTTAATATTAAAAAGTACTATTTAAAACACCTCATTTATT
The DNA here is from genome assembly GCA_002104945.1 of Piromyces finnis. Lineage (NCBI taxonomy): Eukaryota > Fungi > Neocallimastigomycota > Neocallimastigomycetes > Neocallimastigales > Neocallimastigaceae > Piromyces > Piromyces finnis. The sequence continues at coordinate 246,521 of MCFH01000046.1, forward strand.
TTTAAACAATTATATATAAAAGAAAAGAAATTAAATTACTTAAAAATTTAATTTACATAAAATCTTTCATTTTATATATAAAACAAAATGTCTGATTTTGAATTTTTATTGGATAACGAAAAACCATTTTTTATGGAAAACTCCCTTGAAAACAGTTCTCCATATTATAATTCAAATTATAACAAAAATATTTTACTAAACGAAAACGAAAAATTTAATTTATTCGACGGTATTCAAAAAAACGATATGAGCTTTTCCGAACAATTTTTAAATCAAGATTATGCTAATAACCAATCTTTACCACCAACTCCAGATTACTCATCTTCTTTATTAGAGCAATCTAAAAATGGTTTTATGTCTTCACCATCATCTCCATCTATTTCAATGACTATGTCACCACAAAATAGAAATCCATACATTATGAATCCTCAGCGTGTTTCCTCACCACTTTCTCTTCCAAATAATAATATGACACCAAGTTCATATGAAAATTCATATTTAAATAATGGTACATTTACAAATGGTCAAGTTAATAATATGTCACCATTTAAAGCTTTTAACCAAAATAATAATAAGCCACAAACAATTCAAAATCCACAACAAATTATTTCCCCACCAATGCAACCGTTACCACAACAACAAAATCAACCATGTAAACAAAATCAACAGTTTAATAAAATTCCACAACAACCAATTCAACAATATACATCTCAACTTCAAAAGCAATTTAATGATCCAATAAACACTCCAATGAATGCTCCAATGAATGCCCCTATTCCACAACGTCCAGTAGCACTTTTCCAACAACAAAATACAAATTCTCCAGTAATTAGTAATTCACCAATGATTCAATCTCCAATAATCCAATATGCTCCAATGTCATCCCCAATGGTTTCCAATGCAACTGTCAATGTTCCATCTCCTTTAATTCAATCTACTACTATTCAATCACCACAAATCCCATCATCAAATGGTTCTGCTCCAATCTCAATACCAGTAAATAAAAATTATACTCCATTACCAGTTCATCAATATTCATACCCTACTTATAGCCCTCAAACAAATACTTATAATAATTCTCAACCAAATACTTACTCACAACCAAATATGCAACCAATGAGCATGGGAAACACCCCAATTGTTGGATCTCCACTTTCAATGGCAATTAATCCAAACAATGTACCAATTAATCCAAGCACAAATAATTATATTAGTATTAGTGCTCCAACTTCTCGTTCTTCTACTCCAGTTCAACAATCCCATTCATTACTTTCTGAAGCTGTTAATAATAGAATAAACATTTCAAATAATATAAGTACTAGCACATCTAATAGTACAACAAGCTCAGCAGTTTCATCACCATTAATACATCATCAACCAGTTTTGAGAGGCAGAAGAGTTACTCGAGATGTTAATCTTAATAGTAATATCAAGCATTTTATCTGCCCATATGAAGGCTGTGGAAAAGTTTTTAAACGTTCTGAACATTTAAAGAGACATAATAGAGTACATACTGGTGAAAGACCATTTGCATGTGATGAGTGCCATAAACGTTTTTCAAGATCAGATAACTTAGCACAACACAAGAAGACTCATCGTAAAGATAAAACTAGAAAGACTAAGAAAAATAGTAAAAAGGTTAACAATACAACAGTCTCTAATAATGCTTCTAACGCTTCTACTACAACAACTGTTCAACAGCTTGCTACTAACAATACTGTTAATACTGTTAATAATATTCAACATACTCCAGTTATTGTTTAGAAAAAAAAAATTGAAAAAAAAATTCAAGTAATATGAAATTAAATACTTTCTCTACATAAAATATAAAAATTAAAGATAATATTCTTATTAATATAAAGAGTATTATGAATGTAACATATTAGTTAATAAGTTATTATAAAACATTATAGAATCTTAAATTATTTTTAAAAATAATAATGGTTAACTAAATGTTATAAAATAATTTTAAACGATGATTCATTTTTTTTTTCAATTAATTTATTTTATTATTATTTTTTTAAATATATTAATTTAATCATAATTAAAATTTGTTAAAATTTATTTTTTTTTTTTTTGCTAAAAAAAAAAAGAAAAATAAAATAAATTTAATTACTATCTTTAAAATATAAAACTATTATGATTGCAAATTAATATTTATATAATTAATTTATTATATATTTTAGTTTTGTAATTTTTTTCTTTTTATTATTATTAAATATAATAAGTATTAGAGTTAATTTTTATAAGTTATAAATAGAACTTTAATTTTTTTATATTAATTATTGTTTTAAAAAATAAATATTAAATAAAAAAGATTTTTAAACACATTTTATTTATTTATATATTTATTAACTATTATAAAAACACATATTTTGGCACAAAAATGTAATTCTGAACATTGAAATTTATATTGAAAATAAAAATTTAAGATATACAATATTTTATTAAATAATATTTTATATAATTTTTTTTTATAAAGATGAATAACATATTTCATTAATAGATTATAATAAATGATAAGCAATAAAGATGAATAATAATAATAATAATAATAATAATATAAAGAAAGATAGATTTTTATACTATAATTCTTATCATAATTTTAAATTATTTTAATATATAAAAAAATTATTACCATTCACCATCGGATGACATACTACTATTATTTTCAACTTTAACATTAAAGGTTGTCCTTTCTGGAAGATCCATTGGAATACATATAATATTTTCGTTTTTATATCTCATACATACTTCATCTGGAATGTCTAAATCATAATCATATTCATAGTTGTAGCTATGATGGTCATGACTTTTAGCATGACTATTAATATAGCTTACACGTTCGGCGGAAGCTAGCATCACAGTTTTTGCATATTGTGATGTTGGGTAACGTAAGCCATAAAGTGATACAGGACGTTTTACTTTATTAATTAAATTTAGATGAGTGAGAGGAGCCAATATCCACTCATCATTCTCTTCATCATAAGTAACTCTTTTTTCAATTTTTGCTCTATCCTTTTCAGGAATAAAGTTTTCAATGATGGAAGTTTTAAGGTTGAGATCCCTTGATATTTCACGAATAGTATCTAAAAGATCTTCTCTTTCTTTACGGAATTCATCTTGTAAGTCACATATTTCAGATTTTAAAGCTTGGAAACGCTTCCAAAGTTTTTGTAATTTCCGTGATTTCACATCAGCTTCTTCTTGAAGTGAAGCATAATGTTCTTCCATTTGTAATTGTGTTTCTTGTTTTAGTTCTAATTGACGTTGAAGCTCACGTTCTATACGCCTCTTTTCTTCAATCTTTAATTGTGTTTCTTCTAATTCTCTTTGTTGAGAATTGACACGGTCGAAGATATTAACACCACCAATTAATAATTTTTCTTCCATTTTCTTTAATTTGGAAGACATTTCCATACGAGATTGTCTTTCTTTGGCTAATTCATCCACTCTTTCTTCTAATTCTTTGATAACTTTTTGCTTTTCTTCATTTGCAATATCTTTAGACTCTAAAAGTTGTCTTTTTTCTGCTTCAACTTCTGCTTGTAATTTCTCAATTTCTTCTGGAGGTAAAGAAGACAATGGATCAAGTTCTTGATCTTCTTCATTTTCACCACCATCATCATCATTTTCTTCATCAGTATCATCATTTTCTTCATCTTCAGATTCATTTTCTTCATAAATTTTATTTTCATTCTCTCTATCCCCTTCTTTTTTAGTTTTAGGTTTTTTCTTTTTTACAATTTTCTTTACAATACGTTTAATAACCTTGATATTTTTATCTCCATTATTTTGTGTTTTTGTTTCCAACATTTTGCGAAGTCTCTGAATTTCTTCTTGATATTCACGAAGCATAGCATCTTTCGGATCTTCGTTAATTTTTGGCTTATTCTTAATATTCTTTGCACGATTAGCATAACGAAGAGTAGATAATGTTTCATCGTAGTTATAACTTGCTGGACTTAATGTAGCGATCATTAAAGTTCTTTACCAAAATATTATTAAATAATAAAATTTGATTTAATAATATGGTATTAGATGCAATTTAATTTTATAATTTTATTAATAAATACAAACTTAAATAATAAAAAAGATTAAAAGCTTACTTAGAATTACCACCAAGAGAGTCTTGTAAAAGCCTGGTTAATTTTGAATCACGATATGGAATATGCTTACTTTTGCCATCGACTAATGCAGAAATACAATTACCAAGAGCTGAGAGTGATAAATTAATTTTTGTGGCTTCTTTTAATCTTTCACCAGTAGCTCCTGTTTTACTTTGTCTCTCACTACCAGCTAAATCTACTAAATGTAATTTACCAGCATAAAAATGATCCTTTCCATCAATACCTGTGTCACAGCATTCCACAGTAATAGTAAAGATAGAATGTGATCTTGAAGATTCCGCATTCATTAATGTAGCTCCTACAGCTCTATTTTTATTACCTTTGTTCATTAAGTTATCAATTTCTTCTACATTTTTCACAACATATGAAGATAGATCTTTTACATATACTCCTGTTTCTGGATTTTCTTTTAATTCTAATTTTTTTTTAGTATCTTTTCCTAATAAATCTTTAATTTCTTCATTATAAATTTCTAAATAAGAAACTCGAACCAACCATTTTTTTTGAGTAGTTCTTGAGATATGTGAAAAAATATGATCAAATGCATTTGGAATAATACCTCTTAGTTCAGGTGAACTTTTACTTCCTTGCATAGAAAATGTTTTACCTGAACCAGTTTGACCTTATAATGTATATTTATTATTGTTATTTGAACATATAAATATGTAAATATTTTTTAATAAATTTAAATAATTTTTTCATCATATCTCTTTTTTTTACCATATGCAAAAACAGTCCCATTAAATCCATTTAATACACCATCAATGATATTTCTTGCTGTTTGGTTATATACATCAATCTATAATTTAAAATGCAGTAATATGATGAGCTATAATTAATACCATAAATTTATTATCACTTATTAAATTATAAAAAAATATAATATATACTTGTTTACAATCTTCATCGAATACTGTATCGAAAGTGAATGTTTTTTTGATTTCTTCATTTGTTTTATCTTTATTTAATGAATTACTACTACCACTACTATTATTATTTTCTTTACAATTTGTAATACTAATTTGACCTACTTTTGGATTAATATCAACTATTTTTTTGTAGCCTCCTTGTTTCTCCTTTTCGTTAAAAGGACGACATCTAACACACACAATAACTGACTCACTCATTTCTTAATAAATTTAAAAAATGTATATCTACTATATAAATTATTTTCCTATTTTATAAAAAATTTTAAAAAAGGGAAAAGAAGTAGAATTATATTATATCTACTTGTTACTAAATATTTTATAAAACAAGTAATAGCCTTATTATATAATTCAATATAGGTAGAATGCTCTAATATTTAGATATTTCATAAAAAATTTTATATTTTATTCTATTTATTTTATATTTTTTTTGATATATTGTTTATTATAATTTATTTATTTTAAACTTTACTTTAGATGTACAAACCTTATTATAATTGTTCTTATTTATTTATTATTATAATGAAAATTATGTATTACTTGAATTTTGTATAAATCTTATTATATTAAAAATAATTAAAAATTTTAAATATTTATTGAAAACCTTAAAATGGTTAAAAAACTTTAAAAAAACCATAACAAATTTTATTATTTTAAATTTTTAGTGTAACCTATTATTATTTTTATCTAAAAAGTTTATTTTTATTTTTATTTATTTATTTTTTTTTTAAAAGAGATAATATAACATTTTAATAGTATTGAAATAAAACAAAATAGAAAAAATGAGAAAAACAACAACAACAACAACTAAATTTAATATTCACTAAAAATAGAAGAAATATATCAAACGATATATTATGGATAACTTTTTAATTTAAAATATATACCGACCGAATTTTATTTAATAACTATTAAGAGTATTATATTTTTTCTTTAAGTTGAATTTATTATAAAGATATAATTGATAATAAAATTGTTTATTATATCTTATAATTTTAATATTAATGTATTATAAAAAGATAGTGAATGTTAAATTAATAAAATATGTTGAATATATATGTATATTGACTTTTAGAATTACTTATAATTATTATTTTCTGGTAAAATCTTTTTTTTGGTCATAAGAAACTTATTTTTTTTAGATATTAATTTCCCCTCTTTTTTCTAGTGCTTTTGAATTAATAGTTTTCATATATTTATCAATATCTGTTACATTATTTTTTAAGTTTAAAGGATATATCCATACAGGATTTAGAAGATCAAATGAAATAAATTTAATTGCATAGTAAATGCATGGCATCTAATATAAATAATTAATTTAAAATAAAAATTAATATTATATAATAACAAAAAAAAAAAGTCTATGAATACTTACAGAATAAGTAATAAATATTATATTTGTAAATAAAGATTTTTCTGCTGATTTACAATAGTTGACTCTTTTGATGTCATAAGCATTCCGATTAACACAATCCAAAGTTTCCAATTTATTTCCAAAATAAATGCAAATTAAAGAGGAGTATAACCCAATAACTATATTAATTAAAGCATAAATCATTAATACTTGTCTATTATAAATAAGTAATGACCATAAGCCTATAGCGCCAAATGGGATTTGCATTAAGAAACAAATCATTACTGTTATATTTACAATATGACTACCATTAATAATCCAATAAAATACAACAGCTATACATCCTACCTATTGTATTATTTGTAAAATATTTTTATTACTTCATTATTTTAACATTTCGAATATTATAATATACACCATATGATATATAAAGTTAAATTTCTATATAATATTGTGTTTCATTTCATCTAGAAAGTTACCAATTGACCTGTTATGAATATAGAAAGAAGATAGTAAGATAAGGGCTTTTTTAAATTCATTTTCTTTTCTTTTTTTTTTTTTTTAATTGGTAATATTACATTGGTTTTTTATATCTTTAATTTTCTTTGAGAATAATTATAACATTTGTTATATAGCGGAGTTATATTAATATAAATTTAAGAATTATTTTATATATATAGTGTAACAATCTAATATATTTATAATGATGATTGGGAAGAAAAAGAATATATTTTAATATAGAAGTTTATTTATTATAAAATATTTTAAATCCAAAAAGAAATTTCATTATTAGTGATTTGAAATTTACTTTAAAACAATTTATATAATATATATTATTTAAATTTTGTTTTAATATCGAAAGAATAGTAGAATAATAAATTATTTAAAAATCATATATAAAATCATTGTTATATTATAAAAATCATTTAAATGGCTAATAGAACTGTTTCTGATGCAAGGAACATTCACGGGACAAATCCCCAATATCTTTTAGAAAAAATTATAAGAAGTAGAATTTATGAATCATTATACTGGAAAGAAGATTGTTTTGGTTTAACAGGTTAATATTAAAAGGAAAACGAAGATATTATATAAATAGATTTCATTAGATTGTTTGAAAAGAAATGTTTTATTTTTTTATGTAATATTTCAATAATAATTAGATTTAATTAATATATAAATGAAAAATAAAAAAAAAAAAAAAATATTAATAAAAAAGAATATTTTTGAAAAAAATTATCCATTTATTAATGTTAAAATATATTATATTTTAATATTTGATCATTATAGTTGTTTCTTTAATTGATAAAGCAGATCAACTTACTTGTATTGGTGGTCAATATGGTAATCAAAAACCAACAGAATTTCTATGTTTAACACTTAAATTGCTTCAACTTCAACCAGAAAAAGAGATTATTATTGATTTTATTAGAAATGAAGATTCAAAGTAATTATTTCAATATTGATAAAAATCAATTTAAAAGAAATTTAAAGTTTAAATAATTTTTTATATATATTATACTTTAATCAAAATTCAAATTTACCATATATTAACATATCCTTATTTAATATAAATTATTTTTAATTCAATTCAATAAAACATAATAAAGATATCTTCGAGCATTAGGCGCATTTTATTTTAGATTAATAGGAGATTCTGTAGAAATTTATAAATATTTAGAACCTTTGTTATATGATTTCAGAAAATTAAGAAGACGGTTACCTGGTAATTTATCATTTAAAATTTAAGATAATATTTTTTAATTATATAATTAAATGAGAATGAAATGTATATATAGTATATTATTATAACTCTATTTTATTAATATTATTGAAAATATTTTAATATTAAAATAACAGATGGTGCTTATGATATTATCCATATGGATGAATTTATTGATAGTTTATTAAGAGATGAACGTATTTGTGATACCATTTTACCTCGTATTTTAAAGAGACAAGTATTAGAAGAAAATGAAGAATTAGAGCCAAGGGTTAGTTTCTTAGAAGATGAATTAGAACAAGAAGCACTTGCTGCTAAAGAGAAGGAAAAAAGCAGTACAAGATCAAGATCTTATAGTAGTGTAAGAAAAGGATTATATAGAATATATAATATATAAATCTAAATTAAATATTAATCAATATTATTAATTAATAAATATAGAGTTCAAGTCGAGGTCGTAGTTCAAGCAGATCAAAGTCAAGATCTCGTTCACATCATCGTTCGTCAAGACGGAGTATTAGTAAAAGTAGGAGTAGATCAAGAAGTAGAGATAGAGGAAGAAGAAGACGTAGAAGCTATAGTAGAAGCAGAAGCTATAGTAGAAGTAGAAGCTACAGTAGAAGTAGAAGCTACAGTAGAGGTAAAAGTTATAGTAGAAGCAGAAGCTATAGTAGAAGTAGAAGTAGAAGCTATAGTAGAGGTAGAAGTAGAGATAGACATAGTCGTCATCGTAATAGCAAAAAAAGAAGTTACAGTTCGAGCTATAGTAGAAGCAGAAGCAGAAGTAGAGATAAATATAGTCGTAGTAGAAGCCGTAGTCGTAATCATAAAAGATATGATGATAATGATAGATATGATAAATCAAAAGATCAAGATAGTAAAAACAGTAAAAAGAAATGGAATAAGAAGAAAGTCAATTCTTTGTTTAAAGGGGGATCTTCTAGTAATAAAAACAATAAAGATTCTGATTCTGAGCAAGGTAGTAATGATGGTGTTAAAGAATCAATGAGTATTGAAGAAACCAATAAACTTAGAATATCTCTTGGTCTTAAACCATTACAATAATTAGTCAATTAAACAATTATGTTAATATAATTAAATACATATTATCAATATTTTTATAAAAATGTAACTTATCTATTTTTTTATAGTAAATCTTGTTATTTATACCAATATCAAATGTTATAAATAAAAAATCAAAAGTTTAAAATATAATTTTGTGTATAATTAAAAAAATTTTTTTGTGGGAATTTTTAAATTCGTTCCTTTTTTGGAAGGAACTTTGTAAATGCTATAATAATCAAAAATTTATTTTTAAAAATATTTTTCTGAAGCATCCTTTATATATATTTAATAAAAGAAATAACAGAAAATATTTTAATTTGTCTTATCAAAATCGGAAATTCGATTAAAATTACTATTTGTTTATTTTAATAATATATATTTTTATTAATTTTTTTTATACATGCTATACTTCTTTCTTATATTGAGAAAATAAAATTAACTAAATAAAAATTAAAATTTATTAAAACATTCTAATCTTTTTTCATAATTAAACAAATTGGAACGTGATCACTAGCACCGTAACATTTAGTTCTTTTTAATTAAAATAAATAAGAAAATAATTAATTATTGTGTTTTATAATATATAATATATAATTATTGGTATAATTACCTAATAACAGAATCTTTAATCAGTGGCATAAGCTTTTCACTAACAACAAACTAAATTATTATTATTATTATATAGTAATAAATATTACAGTAATAATGGTAAAAATAAAAATTATTTAATATATGCAAATTTTTTGATATAAATTTATTAATTATTAGATTAATTTTTACATAATCCAAACGCCAGCCAATATTCTTTGCATGACAATTGAATCTGAATGAAAAGTATGAATATATTTGATCCTTAGGATGGAAATGTCTAAAAGTATCTATTCTTGGAGGATTACTTGATAATATTCTTGAAAAATCAGTTCTTTCTTCAATAGTAAAACCAGCAGATCTATAATTAATATTAGTAAAGAAACAATTTAGATACTAATATTATAATATACTATAAAATTAATATTAATTTAAATTTATACCTAAGATTTGTGTCTGGCTTTGCTAAATCAATTTTTTGGTGTGAAACATTTAAATCTATTACAGAAAGTAATATAATAATCAACATTAGCAACAACAATAACAACAACAACAACGATAATATTAATAATACCTCCAGCCCAAATAATTGGCTTTTTTTCTTCCAATTTTTTAAAGAATTTTTCAATGGTAGCATTATATTCTTGTTTGAAATCCAAACGTACTAATTTATTTCCTGCATTTGGAACATAAGTGGCAATTAAATAATATTTTTCAAATTCCAATACTAAGTTTCTTCCCTCTTCATCAAATTTTTTAGAACCAATGCCATATTGAACGTCAAGTGGCTTTATTTTCGAAAATACTGCACATCCTGAATATCCTTTTTTAACAGTTGAAAATGTCCAATATTGATATGGATAATCTTTCTTTGATATTTCGTGAGATGGGGAATTTAGTTTTGTTTCCTTTTATTTTATCAAAATAATATGGTATATATAAATGATATAGAGAAAATAATATATATAATATGGTTTTGATGTTAAATTAGTATATAAAATTGGTATACAATTAAAGGTATATAAATTCACAAATGCACATTTACTTTTTTATAAATGATAAAAACTAATATATGTTATATATATTATTTTTCAATTTTGAAATGAAATTTAATATTTTATTTTAATTTTATCTGAAAATATATAAAATTGTAATAATTAAATATTATAAAATTTTAAAATCTAGAATTACTATTGATATATATATAATAACTACTTACTTGAATACAGATAATATCAGGATTTTCAGCTTCTAAGTATTTCTTGAAACCTTTTTTTATAGATGCATTGAGTGAACCTACATTATATGATACAATTTTCATTTCTTTTTCTTTGTCAATTGGTTCAAAATTAAATTCTAATTCGTTAAGTCCTGGGTTTAGTAAGGTTTTTTCTTCCTTTTTGACATTTGAATCTTGTTTTAACTTTTTAAAAGCATTAATTTTATCTGAAGATTTTTCTTCTTTATCAATTTTGCGTTTTTTCGAAGTTGTGGTTGTAGTAGTTTCTTTTTCAATTACTTCATTTTCATTTTTTTTAGTTTCTTCACTTTCAATTTTTCTTTTTTTAACTTCCTCTTTTATAGTATCTTCTTTTTTATCATTTTTTTCAGTTTTTTCATTTTTTTTAGTCGTTTCAATTTTTGTATAAAAGCTTGTTATTTTTTTGTTTTTTGAACTTCTTGTTGTTACCATTATGTTAAAAATATATTGAATCTATTTAAATTATAAAAAAAGTCTTTTTATTTATTATTTTTAAGTTGTTAATTTTCAATTATTAATAATATCAATGTTGTTAATTAATTATGTTTATTATAATACTATAATCACTAATAATGATAATAGTGCTTTATATATATTTTAGAATTAAACAATTTTTTAAATTTAATTTTCTTCGCTGAAATACTGATATTTATATAAAAATTTTATTTTTTTATTAAATTAATTTTGTAATAAAGATAAAAAATGGATAATCAATCAAAATAATTTATATATTTAGATATTTTTTTATAATAATAACAACGAAAAAAAAAAAGTTAGTTACATAAAACAAAACTTTATCATTTATTTTTCCCTATTTTTTTATTTTATTTTTATTATTAATAGCATTATTTTCATTTTGTTTTAAATACATTTTGGATTATGGAATGGCAAATTATATATTTAATAATAATAATAATAAAAAAAAAGAAGTTATTTATCAAAATTTAAAGGAAAAAAAATAAAAGTTTGTTTATGCTTTGGAAATAGTATGTTAAATATAAATTGTTAATATAAATAACATTGAAATGAGATACTTGAAAATATACAAAAGAATTATATTCCAATTATATATTACTAAATAAAAATTACATGAAATGATTAAATTTTTATTATTTTCAAAATCTTATTTTCCCTCATCATTTACAATTATTATTTTTTTCTCTTTCTTCATCTTGTTTTTCGAAAGATTGTTCTTCTTTTATATTTTTATCAATGTCATAATTTTTTAATAAATTATATTGTATAGGCTCAGCTTTAATTGAATATGCTAAACATTCCTTGGCTTCTTCCCAATCAATATATACACGTCCTAAGTGAACTTTACGATAGTGATCAACTAATGCTAAATACTGATCTGATATAAAATATTTATTTAATCTATCGGATGTTGGATATATTTGTTCTTCGGGATGCCAACTATAGATTTAAATATAATTATATTTTACATGATGTTTATGTATTAATATTTATTAATTAATAATTATTTTCTCAACTATTATTTATAATTTAAAAAAAAAAAAAAAGTTATATTTACAATTCTGGCTTTTGGGTTTTTCTATTAATAACATGACCAAGTTTAAATGCCCATGATACAGCTGCCAATCCATGTTCTCTCATATCTTTATTCAAGTCAACTAAATATATAAATATATATATATATAATTTAATAATTATTAACATTTATAAAAATTTTATATATAAATTTTTGATTTTTGTTAAATAAAAATATAAACTCGAATAATTACATAGTAAAGATACAAAGTATCCATGAAAAGCCGGATTAATAAACATATATCCTTTTTGTGAATAAATTGCTGCGTTATGAAAGTGCTCTGGTGTATCACATAAACCATCACGATCTATAAATATGGGTTTATACCATTTATATATTTAATATTATAATTACTATTTATATTTTTTTTTTTTTTTTTTTTTTTTTTAGTCTATAAAAATTATTTTTTGATAGTTTTATAATTATGATAAAATTGATTATTTGCATTTTTATACCTTTTAATTTTGCTAATGAAATCATTAAATTACTAATTTTTCTACCCATCTTTAGGCCAGGAAAACGTTGTCCTGGACACTGTGGTCTTTTGGTAGTAAAAGTTCCACGAGGATTTTGCATACAAACCCATTCAATTTCAGTGATTTTCATTTCAGGTACAACATTTATATTTCTCTCTAAGAATTTTATAAGTACAGAAGCACCTTTTTTACTTACTATTAAAGGTGTTAATTTCTTTTTACGTATTTCTTCTGGAGATGTTGGCTGAAGTGAAAAATCCATTCTTGCATTTGATCTATTTGAGGCTAAACTATCTCTACTTGATGTCATTTCATTTTTTTCTTTCTCTTGGATTTCTTTTTCTGTTTGTGTTAAATCTTCTTTTACTACATTTACATTATCATTAGAAAGTGATATTATTGGATCAAAGAAGTTTTCAGAGTTTGTATTATTAATTGTTTTTTCATCATTACCATTAATATTTGTAATGGTGTCCTTATTTGAATTTTCAGGATTGGGTATCAAATGAACAGGAATTGGGGAAATAATTTCCTCATTATCATTTTTATTTTTATTATTTTCTTCATCTTTTTTATCATTAATTTCTTCTGTTGATAAATTAACATCAGATTTATTATTATTTTCACCTGATATTGATTCTTGGGATGTTTCTGGAATAGGTGGTGATTTTGGAGTGCTAATAACTGGTGCAACAGGTTTTTCTTCTTTTATACTATTATTTAAGAATGAAAAAATAGAATTGATGACATTGGAAGCTGTCATTGGTGGTTGACTATTTCGTTTATTAGTATTAGTATTATTACCAAATGTTAGATTATTAATAAAATAACTAAAATCAATTGAAGAATGTTTATTTGAGGAATGTTTTTCATTTTCATCTTTAGGCATGCTAAAAAAATTTTTACTCTTATTAGGTTTTTTAAGAATTCTAGATGGATCTTTTTTAACGTCTGTATTTGCATTTGGATCTAAAGGTAATTTATTATTATTAACTTTATCACCAATAGTATCTGCTTCAATATTTGATTTTTCATTATGTACTTTGCTATTAAATGATATAACATCTATTGTATCATTATTTTCATCTTCATTATTTGCATTAATATTTTTTCCAACAGTAGATACTTTTTTTTTATTTTCCTTCATAGTTTTAATATTTTCGACTTTTTGAAGTTCTTCATCTCCTTCGTCTTCTGAATAAGATGATGAAGATGAAATTTCCATTACATCAACATCTACATTACTTCCATGGTTACTTGATGGATCTGATTTGCGATTCAAAGAAAAACCCCTACTTAAAAAATTATATCCTGAAGTTGAGTTGTTTTTATTATTCGTCTGATTTTTTTGATTATCTTCATTAGATGATTCATAAGTATTCTGAGAAGAACTAATTTCTTTTTTTAAATTTCCTGCTAATGGTTGTCGATTATCTACTTTAACAAAATCTGATAGATCTTTCAATTTTAAAGATTTTTCTTTTTTCTTTTCTTTGTCATCTTTTAGATAATCTGGTTTGAATTTACGCTTTTCTGGAACGTCCGGTAAAATATCTATAATTTCAGCTTCATTATTTGTCATCCGATTTGCACGATATTTCAAATCTTGATAAGCCTTTAACTGATATGTAACAAGATCCTTTTTTCTCATAAACCTAATTTAAATTCATATTATTAAGATTATCCATTATTATTTATTTGTATACATAATTAAATTGTATTTTTTATTAGTAATATTATGGGGAAAAAATAATATAAATATATTTAATGGTAATGATTAATTATAAAAAATTAGAATTATTTATATTTATTTATTATTTATAAACTAACATATCCATTAAAAAGTTTTTTTCTGTAATTGGTTGGTCCACATTATTCATTAATGATCTATCTAATAGAGATAAGCGATGAACAAATTTATCTTTACATTCCATACGAATAATAGGTTGCCCATATCCCATATTTTTAAGATCTTCTATAAAGCCATTTTCAGTTAAAATTCTATTGAAATAATATATATAACATATTTATAAATTATATTAATATTTCTTTTATACAACTAATATTTATATCTAAAATATAGTTTAAATATACTCGATATGAATGAAATAAAATAATAATTAAGTTTATAAAAAATTACTTGTAAAAATCTTCTTCAGTGTATTCGCCTAAAAATTTTGGTTCTGGATCACTACCAAAATCACAACATAAATCCGAGTCACTAAAATTAAAGTCTGGCATTGTCATTGGATTGGCATTTAAATTAAGCTGACGCCTTAAAGCTTCAAAAGTATTTGAAAATGATAAATGTTCCATTTTTATTTCTTTATGTAATATTTTTGAACAGAATAATTTTTATAGGTCTTCAAGTATTTTTTCAGGTTTATGCTTTATTTAAATATTAACTTGTTTTTGTATTTTATTATTATTATTATTTATTTATTTATTTATTTATTTATTTGGAATTAAAAGGTATTTATAATACAATTTTTATCTTTATAATTATTGAATAGCCTTTTATCTTAATTTTAACTTTTGTAAATTAAAATAATTCAAAGGCAGTAAGATAATTATTTATTCGGATTTGTTATATATATTAAAATTCATTTTACTTAATAAACATTAATATATGAATAAGTTGAATAATTTCGTTACTTTTTTATTTCTTTTTTATTTTTATTATTTTTTCTTTTAGACAAATTTTAATTTATAATTGTTTAATTTTTTTTAGTCAATACATTGCTTAAACTTTTAAACAAAGGTAATATAAACTCTTCGTTACTAATATCTTGTTATCTTTATAAAATATGCCTATAATAATATTATAAATAAATTGTAAAAACAAATTTTATTAAAGTAATTAGTTATAAAAAAAAAAAAAAGAAAAAGAAAAAAAGAATATAAAGTAATAATAAAAAAAAAACTTAAAAATGAAAAAATAAATGAATGAAACACAGAAGAGAAAGCTTTTAATGAAATATTTTTTTAATATATGTACTTACTCTTATATTACTGATTAATATTGTAATTGTAATATTTTTTTTTATTTGAAAAAAAAAAAAAAAATAACTTTAATACTTCTTTTTATTGTAGGTGGTATTTTAAATATTTTTTTTAATGAATTTGAAAAATTTTAATAAAAATAATATTAATAAAATATTATATATGGGAATAATATTAATACTATTTCTATTTTTTTTATTTTATTTAAAAAATAAGCAAGTTTTTTTTATCTAATATATTTGATTAATTTTAGTGTAATTTTATTAGAATCAAAACTTTTATTTTTTTATATCAAGCCACACAAAATAATTTTATATAATAAACAAATAAAAAAAATTTACTTTTAACATACAATAAATACCAAAAATTAGAATTAATTGTTCATAGATTTTTTTTTTTATGAAGTTTGTTTTAGTTGTTTTATTTATGTTAACTAGCCACATCTAGTAAATACTAAAAAATTTCATTTTATAGCATAAGTTCTAATATTCTCCACATATATATACTAATATAATCATTAAATTAATGTAGAACCTATATATACCATTTATCGTAAAGAATATCTTTAGGATTAGATTTAAATAAGGTTATAATTTAAAGTTTATTAATCATGCTATTTTTGTTATTAATTAATTCCAAAAAAAAAAAAAAAATCATATGTTTTTCTTTTTTAATTCTATTACCATTCATTTATTCATTTATTTAGGGCAACTTTAAAAAAAATAAAAATATTAGTAATAATAATGGCTCATAATAAAATAAAAAAAAAAAGATATAGATTATAGGCATTTTAATAATATATAAAATATAATAATAGGAATATATTTATTTTTTGAACTATATTGTTCTGGTTTTTTATTATTATTTTATAAATTTAGCTGTCATCCATTTTTTTTAACAATAAACATTTTTCTTTTTTTTTCTTTATAAGTATATTAAATTAATTAAATTAATTTCTTATAAAAGAAATTGTGGATAATATATTAATAAAACTAATATATTAAACACATATAATTTTTTTTTTCTTTTTTAACGACAATAAAAGATTTTGAACCTCATAGAACGTAATAATATGCTACATTAAGTTTTTTATAATAATCTAAATATATTATGAAGTATTCTCTCTGTAAAATACTTATTTAATAAAAATAATTAAAAAAAACATTAAATGTTAGCTTTAATAATAACAAGTAAATAAAGTGGCAAAGCTAATTAGTATAATAAGATAAAATAAAATATATACAACATTTAAGAATATAAAGTTTAATCACAATTTGAAATACTATAGAAATAATAATGCAAGACAATAGAGAATAAAATGAATGGATTTGAATATATAAAATATTTATTTATATACTATTTAAATGAAATATAGTTATTACCTTTAAAAAAATATGATTTTTTAATAATTTATATTATAGCAAAATTTGTAACTATTAAAGTTTATTTTATAATATCAAATGATAGTCTTAATTTATATATATGTCTTTTTTTTTATATATTTTCATCGTTAACTCAATATTCTATTAAAAAGTATAAATAAATAAATAAATAAATAAATAAATAAATAAATAAATAAATAAATAAATAAATATTTTCACAAAGAATTATTCTAATATTATTTTATAAAATAATTATTGATTATTGATCTAATTGATTAAACAATTTCGTAACATAGTGAATTATTAAATGCATTTGTGAATCAATTTTAAGCTATTTACTTCAGAAGATTATATTTTATAAACATAAAAATATCATTAATTTTGTTTTATAAACAATTAATGTATATATAATTAATAATTACTTTAATGATTATCTTTTGTATAAATATAGAAAAGAAATGTTTATTATTCTTATTTCTTATTTTGTTTTATGGTTAATTAAAAAAAAAAAAGCATTATTCCTTGTTTTCTTTTTTTAATCTCTTTTTCTCTTGTTTTATTAAAAATTTTTCTCTTACACATTGGATTGATTCACATCTTTGACGATTCATTACTTTAACATATTTTTTTTCTTGAACATTTTTGGAACCAGAACATAATGTTCCTTTCATAACATTATTAATTACATCATTAAATCTTTTTTCACATTTTTGTTTTTCTTCTTTATCTTCATTAATACTTTTACGTTTATATATAATTTCTAATTCTTGCTTATCATTTTCTAAACTTTGAGTATTATCTATATTTGTATTTTCAGTCTTGATTTTTTTAGTTTTATGTAATTGATCCATATCCTTCTCATCCACTTTGTTACTATTATTGTCTTCATTTGTTATTTTTTTTTCTTCAGGTTCAAAATGTCTTAAAGGTTTTTTGATATGGTTATTATTACTAGCATCTGGTAAATATTTTACATCACGGATTAAAGTTTCAATCATAGCTGATTTAATTTGTTTCATTTTCCATTGGTTAAATACATTTAAAAAGAAATTTTTTGAATTATATATTGGATCATCACTAAAATAATCTTCTAGTCTCCATTGAAATGTTCCTTTTGGATAGCCTGTATCTACCAATACTAATGGAAATTCGTCAGCTAAATCATACGATGGTCTTCCTAATTTACCATCATTATGTTGAGATAAATCCAAAAGAGTGTCGATGATTTCTGGCTCTTCTAAATGTCTACCAATTAAAAATAATATTCCCATGAAAAATCGAACTTGGTGCCATAAAAAGGCTTTTCCACAGACTTCGAATATATACATATCAAATGGTGATGATTTTTCTATATTATACGATTCTTTCTCTTCATTTTTATTTTGTTGTTGTAGAGAATGTTTTTTTAAATATTCATCATTTAACTTGTCAGGATCTTCAATAAATACTTCATTGGGCTCAACCTGGTCTGTTGGAATATTAATGGTTTTTTCTAAATGATTCATTTTATATATTTCTGCCGAGTAAACCGTTCTTCGATAATGTGAATTATATAAGGGATCTATTTTACAAAAATTTCTAAAATCATGAACGCCAACAAGTTTCTTTGCAGCTTTTTGCATCAATGGTATATCTAAACGTTGGGCTGGGAAAAAATATTTATAAGTTCTGTAAGTACAATGGAAACGAGCATTGAAATTCTTATCAACTGGTGACCAACTGATAATACGAATATCTGAAGGTAAAAGTCTATTTAGTATAGTAACATATGCTAATTCTTCTTTTTTCGGTTGCTTTTTCGACTTTATATATAAAAATAAATTTATTTTTTATTGTTAAAAAACATGTAGTTATAGGGTATAAAATAAATATTTATATCATAATATAAAAATATATCGATTAAAGAAAAAAGAATATTAAAATATTATAATAATTCATTTAAATATCATAATATTTTATCATAATTTTAAAATTCCTCTTATTACTATTAGGAATTTTATCACAATTTTAAAATTAAAATAAAATATTTTATCATAATATTTTATTTTAAATTTTAAAAAATTCTAAATTAAAAATACAAGAAAATATATAATCTCATACCTTATTACTTTGATTTTTGTTGTTACTTAATTCTTCAATAGTTTTATCTTTTTCTGAATTGCAAATCTCATCTATAGCTATAGCGTTGCCCATTTTTGAATTTAAATTTGTATTATCATTTTCTGATAATTCATCATTTTCCATTAATTCTTTCCATGTGAAAACATCTTCACCATTTGCTGGTAAATTTGACCGAACACATAAATTAACAATTTGGCAAAATGCGCTTACACCTTTGTCAGTTCTTCCACAACGATTATACCTACAAGATTCTCTATCTTTGATTAATTTCGCAGTCTGAAGAGCTTTAAATAAATGTGATTCAATAGTATCAACATTCTCACCTTCCTGGGCGGCATAACCATAATAATTCCAACCAAGATAAGCTATTTTTAATGCTATTGGCCTTTGATTGTATTTTTTTATATCAAAAGGTCTTTGTTTATGAAAATATTTTTTTTTCCCTTTTCCTATAATATTAAATTCTTTTTCATATGATATTATTCTTTCAATCAATTGTTCCTTTGTCCATTTATGATATTTTACACTATCCATTTTATAAATTATTAATTCTTCATTATATATATTATTAATTAAATATAGTGTTATTATAATTATAAAAGATGAAAATAAATAACTTATTTGTTATCCAAAAACTTTTAGTATTAATATTTTATAAAAACTTTTGTGATACGTTAAAAAAAAAAGAAAAAATTATTTAATAAAATTATTTATAAGAAAAAAAATAAAAAAAAATTTTAATATCATAATTAATTTAAATAGGAAACTTTATTATAATTAATGATAAAATATACATAAAATTTTTATAAATATTAGTTTGACAAATATAAAATAAAGAATAATTAAAATATATATGTTTACTAAATTCTAATGTAGCTCATAAATCACTATAAAAAGACCATTTATATTAATATATTATTTCTAACTAAATTTTTTGTATAAATGTTTATGTAATATAAATATATATGCATATATAATATATTTTATTTTAAATTATTTTTTTTTTCCTTCATTATTTTATTTTTTATTTCTTTTCTATCTCAGCAACGGGAATTTCCTCAATCGGTGGTTTACTTTCATTTTCTTTCAGATGCGTAGAAGTATCTTCATATAATTCATTAATATCACTGTTGACATTTTTAATTACATCATTGTTTTCAGTTGTTTTTTTAATATCTTCATCTTTAATTTAAAAAATAATAATAAAAACAGTAATAAAAATAATTAATATTTACTTTTATTAATTTTGTATTTTATTTTATCAACTAGATTATTGTAAAAAATATGTCTTCAACAATACCTTTTATAAAGCTCTCTACTTTCTCATAATTATTCAATACACGATCAAATGCTGTTGTTGTATTATCTTCTGGAACCTTATATAATTTATTATTTCTTTTATGTTCTGCGAAAAGACGGTCAACTTGGTTTTGATTAATTGAGGTATCAGCATATAATTTAACAGATTGACTAGTAGATTCGCTTAGGGTTCGATGCTTAGGTTTTCTAACTCTAGATGTAGGATAATCTTCCTTATTAGATGTAGATAAAGTTGAACGATACTCATTATTATTACATTTTCTAATATTTCTGCCAGATGAAGAATTATAAGTATCACCACTAATATGCTTTCCTCTTCTTATAGTAGAGGTTCCAGTGGCATTTGTTGTTGAACAACGCTTTGGTCTAGTTGATTTTAATTTAGCACCGTAAATTAATTCAGTCTGCTCCAATGGTGATTTTTCTCTTTTTAATTCTTCGTTATCATTCTTTTTAATTGGTGGTACGTGTTTTTGTTGTGTTTTTTGTCGTATTGGATAATTTTCTGGGTAAGTAGATATATTTCTTAAATACATTTCTGTAATTAATCTTTCTTTTTTCCATTGATCAACAGAACAATAAGGCTTCTTTTCTTTTAATCTTTTTAGCAATGTCTAGTTAATAATATATTAAACAGCATCAATAATTGAAATTAAAAAATAATTTGATACTTATTAATTAACAATAATTATAAAATACTTACCATTGATTCTCTATTCATTTCATTTTCTAATCTTCTATTTTGATCTATATGTAAACTTCTAAATACAGGCTCAATAACATCATTATTATCATCTAAATTAGATGTACCAACATTATTCTTTCCTTGATAGATCATTCGATTTAATATATTTTGATTATTTTTTCTTATTTCATCATCTTTCTCTATATATATTGATAGAATTATAGATAAAATATAAATATTAATATTTAATATATACATAATGTTGTACCTGAAATTTTTCAATTTTAATATATATTATATTCGTTTTCTTGCCTTTTTTCATTTGTCTTGCTTTTAACTTTTGATCAATGTGCACATATCTTTTTGGAGAATCATTGTCAACAGTTTTCTTAATATTTAAAATATTCATTTTATGAATAGAATATACATAATTATTCCACATATTTGCCATATAGCGATTGCAAGAAGGCTTTATTGAGACAAAAGCTCTATAATTGTTTTTTAAGCTCTTTTTATTAGTACTTTTTTTCTTTTTATTAGCTTTAGTTTTTGTATTAGTATTATTTTTACTTATAGTTGTATTTTTATTGCTGGGTTTATTACGATTAGTTTTTTTATCATTATTATTCTCACTTTCATCTTCAGAACTATGGATTGAAATATCACCTGCAATTACTCTTTGTCTTTCCATCTCGATTCTATCCAATTCTTCTTGAACTTTTCTATTTCTTATTTTACCGATATCTGAGTTTTTTATAGCATTTCTTGTGGATAAAGGCATGCCCTTTCTTAATTTCTTATCGAAATCTGAATCATCAGGATTTTCATCTCCAAAGTGTATCTTTTTCAATTTTCTATTTTTCATTCCTTCTCTTTTTAGATTTTTCATATTATGATTATCATTATCATCGTCTTCGTATTTGTTTTGTTTATCAAGTGGACATGTATGTAATCTATTATGTATTATATTTCTTTCACATGAATTATTCCTATTTCTCTGTTTTCCAGCTACTGCGGTACGTGGTCTAGGTATTTTATTTTTTATATAGGGATTGCTATTAACAGGATCTACTGTATCTTGATTATTACTTTTACTTGTTTTATTATAACTATTATTTGTGCCCTTATTTCTATCCATATTCATATTTTGATGATTTTCGCTATTATCATTTAGCTTATATAAATACGCATTATCAAATTCATTTTTATCATTATTGGTGTTATTATTTTTTATCTTTTCATCATCCTTATTTCTATTTCCAGATAATCCTTCATCAATTTCTTTTTGTTCATTTTTATTGTTATTATTACTGTCATTGCTATTATCATTATTATTGACAGAATCCATATAAATATATTTACTAATATAATCATTATTATCATTATTATTTGTATTTTTGTTATTTATACTTGAATATTGCTCATTATTTTGATTAGAGAATAAATTTTTATTACTATTAGTAGATTCATGAATTAAATCATCTTTAATATTTATATTTTCTTCCTTTTCTTTATTATAAGATAAGCTTTTATTAATTATATCATTCGCAATTGATCTAGTTTTAATTTCACTAATATTTCCATCTAAATTAATATTTTCATTTTCATTCCCTTCATCATCAATTAAGCTTTTATTAATTATATCATTCACAATCGATCTAGTTTTAATTTCACTAATATTTCCATCTAAATTAATATTTCCATTTCCATTCCATTTATCATCAATAACATTTTTATTAGTTATATCATTTGAAATTGATCTACTTTTAATTTCACTAATATTATTTCCTAATTTAGAATCTTCATTTTCTTTTCTTTTATTGTCATCAGTTGAATTTACATTATCTATATTATTAATGATTGATCTAGTTTTAATTTCATTAGTATCATGTACTTCATCATTATTATAAGATTTACTTTCTCCATCAGAAAATTCATCCCCAAAGTTTGTGGTTGTTGGACGAGAAGTTATATCATCATATTCTTCTGTTGCACCATTTGTCTCTGTTTCTGATACAGTTGGAACACTTCTTCTAATAACTTTTGTTGTTGTAATAGTTTTTTCAAAAATTTTTTCTTTTGTCACTACATAATCTGAATCTTCATATCTTTCTTGATCACCTTCTGTTAAATCCTGTAATGAATTTTGACTATTACTTTTGATTGTTACCGGTTTTGCTTCATCTACCCCAGAATGATATAATTCTTCATCATCACCTATAATTTATAATTTACATTTTATTATTTGAATTGTAATAATAAATAATTATAAATAATTATATATATATAATAAATTTGTTAAGCAACATTCTAATCATTAATCTTACTTAAATTTTGGATTTGAAGATCATCATTTTGGTCTATATTTATTTCCAAAACATTAATATTAGGAGGAAACAGTATTTAGTTATTATAATGTTTTTTTTTTTTAATATATATTGTTCTCTATTTTTCAATTTTAATTTAATACCTCTTTCAGATTCCATTATTTATATATATATATATAATTTGATCAGATATTATATTATATAAATTATAATGAATCTTGCCCTGATTAAACTTTTAGTAACAATAATTATATAAAAAAGAAACTGTTAAAGTTCTAAAACTGAAATATATTGAAAAAAGAAAGTTCCAATACTATTATTAATTATTACATATATAAATTTGTGGAAATAAACAAGTGGTTATTAATACAATATAGCATAAATATATAAATATAATAATTATATTAATAAGAAAACAGTCATTATATTAAATATATCCGATAATTTTTATAAATATTTATAAATACATGTTTTTCATTTATATGAAAACCTTTATATTTATTTATTTATTTGTATATTTTTTAATAATTCAGTTTTTAATTTTAAATAATTTTTTAAAAAATCCCGTAAATATAAATATATTTTGTTTTTTATTTTATTTTATATCTGATTATATATATTAATAATTTGATATATATAAGTAATATATATACCCACAATTATTTATTATTAATATCAATTTATTAATGAAGATCCTGTAATAAAAAAAAAACAATCCCAACTGTAGAATATTGAAGGTATAATTCTAACTTGTTATTTCATATATATTTACAGTTCTCAAAAGTTTTTATTTTATTAAAATTTCTTTAATCCTTTTTGAATTTAGTTTTACTCAATAATTTTATTATATATAAAATAAATATTTATAATAAATATTATATAATAGAGATAAAATATTACTTCTTTCTTTACACTGTTATTTTATAATTTTACTAGAAATAATAAAACATTAATTTAAGAATAATAAAACAAAATCATTATAAATAAGTATCATCAACCTTTTAATTTTTAAGGAATAATTTTGTTTAATTTGAAGTTAAAATATTAGTTTTTTTTTATTATTTTTATAAAGATTAAGATTAAAATAAAATTATAATATATTTTAGTTATAATTAAATGGAATTATTTATTTATATATATAACATAATCTTTATTTAATTATATAAAACGTTAATAAAATACTTTTTTTATTACTATTAAAATTAACAAACATTTATATTATCTATGTTGTTTAAATCATTAAAATTAAGGTTTTTAAAGCTTCTTGATATTATTGTAGATGTGTAAGAAAAAAAAAAATTATAATTATTAAAATTTTATAAAAAAATATTTTTTTTTTATCTAAAAAAATATATCCATCATATTAATATTTATTTGCTTTATATTATTTTATTTTGCTTTTATTTTAGCGTTATATTTTTATATTTAATGAAAATATATCTTGAATTTATAACTATTTTTATTTTTAATTTTTTAAATATTTGTAATTTTTTTTATTTGTTTTATTGGGTAATAAATATGTTTTTTGTTAAATATTTTAAATAATTCTTTATTAATTATACTGAGATGTATAAATTAATATGAAATAATCAAATGTGTTAAAAGAATATGATAAAAAATTGTTAAATTACTTTTAATATTTTATATGATTTTAATTTTTTTTTTTTTTTATTTTCAGTTTAAAAGAGTACATTATACAAAATCTTTTAATTATTAGTAAACAATATATTTATTATATAATTTAATATTTTGTATATTTGTTTAATGTTATTATTATTATTATTATTATTATTATTATTATAAATGTTATTTTAATTTTTTATAACATGTCAAAAATAACTCTAGCTTTCTTATATGTGAACCATATCTTTCTCATTTCTTCTAAACCAATTAAACCATCTTCCATTAAATAACCACTAATTAAACGTGGATCAACTTTTTCGAAATAGACATTACGTACTTCAATAAATTTATCACTTTCTCTAGTCCACCATTGTCCATATGAAGATGTAACTTCACTGGCTTCATTTTCTTCCATGTTAATTTCATCTTCGTCTTCACCAATTTTATCTCTTTGAGTTACAACAAAGACAGGAACTTCACCTTCATGATAATAATTTACAGCCATTGCCATACACGCGCTACCCATTTTATTAACAACAGAACCATCTTCACCAACAACACGATCAGCACCTAAAAGACAATAAGTTACTTTTTTCGTCTTTAAATAATAAGCTACTGAGGAATCAGTAATTACTGTTATACGAATACGTGGCTTTTGAGAATTTGGGAAGTATCTTAATTCATTTTTTGAAATATAATCATTTAAACGTTGAGCCAAATATAAAGCACCTTCATTTAATGGGCGTGATTCTAAAATAGTAACTTGCAATGTATATGGTTTTGGACTGTTATGTACAGCATGACATAAAGCAAGTAATAGTTTAAAAATAGTTGAACTGAAACTAACAGTAATAACTGATAAGTTGTAATCAGCTTCAATACCTGAATCTTGATCAACATAATTTGTATCAAACATTGGGAAAAGATGTTGAATAGCATTTCTATTGATTCTCTTTTGAACAGTAGCGGCAGAATCTAAATAAGTTTTAATGCTATTAGATAGAGATTCTTGAAATTCTGCAGTATGATCTAATGAACTACCACGGGTATCAATAAAATTTTTGGCTTCATTTAAAATAACACTTACATTATTAATAATTGATGTACTCATGGTTGGTCTAATAACGGAAATATGATGTGCTATATTTAACAAATAAAGAAAGGTTTTATTTAAGTTATCAAATTTTTCTCTTGGAGTTTCTTCTGTTGCTACTTTAAGTAAAGCTAATGATTTCCATGTATATTCTAAAGCTCCTGATGATCTATCTCTTTGTAATTCATATAAACCGGTATGAATTTTATCAGGTAAATAAACACGATCAATGATATCTTTAAGTTGAGGTACAATTTGATAATTATTAATCTTTTGGGGTTCGACAAATGATACTTCACTATATTCAGGATCAAGTTTTATTTTTTTTGGGTCAGTAATAATCTTAAAAAGATATGGATGAACTATACCAAATTAATTATAAAATATAGTGAAATAATTAATAATAATTTTTAATTTAAATAAATATCATTTAACATGTAAGTTATTTTTTTAAAAAAAAGAAAAAAGGTGTGATATAATATCAATATAATATAAATATATTTATTTAATATTGATATTATATAAATGAATAATTCCAAAATTATTCATTTATTTATACATACCGACACCTTCTACGCCATTATTTTTTATTTTTAGTGGTTTTCCTGTTCTAATAAAATGTAAATCATGTTCGCTGAAACCTGTTTTTTCTTTAATATCAGTAAGAGCTCTTTGCAAAAAAGACTTATCATTTGGTTCAAGACTTCCTGTAATACCTTTGTAATTTTCATTATATACCAATAAAAATATATAGATTTTAAAATGTATTTATTTTAAAATAACAAAAGTCAAGCAATTTAAATTGAATTTCAAATTATTTAAATTTACTTATTGAGTAAGTTCATTTATAAAATTTTTACCTCCCCAATGATGTTGATATGATGATACTTTATCGCTTCTTTTTAAAAGTAAAATTTTATTTCCTTGAGTTTGAGGTAATAAAGATTTTTTCCATTTTGGTATAGCTTGTGGTAACACATTGGTAGGTGGATCACTAATGGTTAACAAAGAAGTAATTAATCTGAGTTGATTCATTTAATATTACCTTTTTTATTATATTATATATACAATAATTATTAGAAAGTTTTTATTTATTTTGAAAGGTCATTTTATAATTTAATTTAATTCTTGAAAAATGTGGTTTAAAAGACTCTTTAATTTATATATTTTTATTTTTATATTTATATAGCTATTATGAATAATTGTGATTATTGTTTTAATTTTCATATTTCTTACAAAATAAGAAATTATAGAATAGAAAATAGTTTTTATATATATTAAATATAATTTCCAACAATTTAATATTCAGTAGATTTTTGTATATTGAAATTCGTATTTATTGAAATTGCTTCTTCAAAATAGTATTATTAATTAATTAGTAATGTTTAAGAATGAGGAAATAATAATATAATTTGTGATTATATATTTTTATAGCGTTTTTATTATTATATAAGTATATTTTCTTTTTAAACATTTAATAATATTTTCTATTAAAATTTCTTCTTTATTAATTCATACCTTTATATTTTTTTATAATATTCTCTATTAATAATTCGTTTTTTTTTTATATTTTTATATATTATATAAAAAATATTTTTAAATAAAACTGGTTTATTATATATTTTATTTAAAAAAATTTTTTTTATAAAATTAAAACTAATAAATTAATGATTGAAATTTTAATTGGAATGAATGAATATTTATTAATTAATAAATGAATAAATGAATAAAAAATATTTTGAATTTAAAATTATTCAGTTTATAAATTACAAAAAATATACATTAATAAAATTAACTACTTTTATTAATTATATAGTGTCAATATTATTTATTATACTAAAATTAAATGGAAATTATTTAACAAATGATTTATATAATAAAGTATCTTTTTATTATATAAAGCATTTTTTTATATAAGTATCTTTATAAATATTATAATCTATTAAATGATTTTATATACAATAAAAATATTTTATATATACTCTTATTTTCAATATTGCAAAAAATATAATAATATTTAATATCAGAATTTTATATAAACATATTAAAAAGATTAATTTCAATTATTTACAAAATTTTATTTGATCTTTATAGTTAATGTATATGTATTTGATGGATTGTACATTTCAATTATATTTTTATTATATATAATTTTTTTAAGGTATACAAAAAAGAAGAAATTATTATTATTAAATACAACACATGTTAAATGATATTAAATTTTTATATATTATCAAAAAATAAAATAAAATCTATATTTAGAAAACAGTAAAGTAATGAAATAATAAAATAGGTTATATTCAAAAAAGGTTAAGATATATCTATTAAATATAAATACTTTAAATGTCCATTTATTATTATTTAAATTTATCAATATATATACACTGGAAGAAATAATCCTTTACCAATCCTTACAATAGAAAAAGGAAAGTAATTTCAAAGTAAAATATCATGGCGTCAGAACCGATTAATTTTTTTTTATTACAGCAGATATAATAATATAAAAAATAACGCTCAATTTAAATATATATATTAATATATATAATGATTATAAATAAAATTTATAATATGAAAATAAACATTTTTCTTTTTTTTTTTTTAATTATTAATCTTTGTTTTTAATTTAATAAAAAGCATATAATTAAAACATACCATTAATGTGTTTATCTAGACGCTTTTTTTTTAAAAAAAAAAAATTACATTTATATATTTAATAGTGTATATATAAATTAAAAAGTCATTTTTTTTTATATTCAATAGTTATTTATATTCAAAAAATTAATCTATAAATATCTCATACTTTACGATTTAATAAATTTTAAAATATTAAATTGAAATCTTTTTAAATTTTTATTTGTTCATGGTAAATTAAAAACTTATATTAAACGGCCTATACAATGAATAAAAATTAAATGTAATAACGTATCGTTTTAAAATGATTTGTTAAGATTAATTTATTATTCAAAATAAAATATATTAATCATAAATTAATATTTCTGAAAATGACTTTTATAAAATTTTAATAGATTTTATACTAAATTCTAATATATTATATAAATATAGATTAATAATTATTTAACATTAATATATATTTTTATATTTGTAAAACTGAAAATATTAAATATTAAAATTAAGTGACTAACAAACGTTTATTGTGGGAGATCTATAAAAAAAAATAGTATCTTTTTTTCTTGAAAATAATAATAATAATAATAATAATAAATTAATAAACAACTAATAATAATGGGAGGAAAATAATATTGTTACACAAACCTAACACAAAAAATATTAATATATATTAATTATTTTTATATAAATACTTTCATATTTTTTTTTTTAAACTTGTATATTCTATTTCATTAATAAAATAAATATAAGAAAAAAATATTAAAATTCTATTCATAAATAAGATATATAAAATTCTTATAGTTAATTTAATAGTAGCGAAATATATATAATAATGAAATTTTTTGCTATTACCTCAGTTTTTTTATTGACTTTTGTCAATTTTACATTTGCTGCTTGGGAAGCTGTTATTGATAATTCTTTAAAGGATTATAACACTTTCCATCAATATTGGAATTACAAATATCCATGGGGTTCAGATCATAACGGTTCTGCACGTATGTATGGTAGTGCAGAAGATCATAACCATGTATACTTAAAAGATAATACTGTAGTTCTTTTAGCTACAAGAATTAATTGGGATGAAGGTAAGAGTACTGCTAATCCACATCCAGCTATTCATTATCACTCTGGTGCTATTCATTCAAAACAAACTTTCACTATTAATGATCAATTCCCAAATTACGAAATAAGAGGTGAATTTATGGCCCCAACTAATGGTGGTACATGGCCGGCCTTTTGGTTAAATGGTGCCTGGACCTGGCCACCAGAAATTGATATCCTTGAACTTAAAGGTAGTAATACTAACTGGTTCAATACTTTCCGCACATCTAGTGATGTATCTACAACCAAAGTTAATATTAGTAACCCAGGAGCATGGCATCAATATCGTGTTTGGATTACAAAGGTCGATAATACTAATATGGATATTCACTTTTATATTGATGGTGTTTGGAAGGGAAAACACACAGCTAATCACGTTGGTAAGCCTTTCCATTTAATTATGAATTTACAAATGGAAGGTTCTTCAGGTGGCAATGGTCCAAGTAGTAATACTTATTACAGAGGTAGAAATATCTATGTCGGTAGAACTAGAGCTTATTAAGCTAACCTTTTTTAAACATAATTATGATAATATTTTTTAAATCTGTATTATAAGAATATCATTTATATATAAAATAAAATTATATTGTACTAAAGTAAAAAAAAATAAAATTAATTTAAAAATATTATAATAAAAATTTTTTTTACATAATAACTTGGTTGAAATAATTGAAACTTTTATAAAAGTAATTTACATTTCAATTACTGTGTATAAAGTAATAAAAATTAATATTAATATATGTTAAATATAGTAGTATACCACGTTAACATTTCTAAATATTATTTCTTAAAATATTTAAATTTTTTTAACAATATTTAAAAATATTAATGGTATACTACTATACTTAACGATGATCTAGTAAACTCTCGTAGCATTTTAAAAGGGGCATTTTCTCACTCTCAAATAATATCATTATATTATTAATGAAGTCTTTTGATAAAATTCTAATTATAAATCTATTAATTTACTTTTTAACCTTAAAAGTCATATTTTTAAACTTTTAATACATTATATTACATTACATTTAAATTATAATAAATTAAACTTTTAATTCATTACATTAGATAATATAATTAAACTCTAATTAATATATATTATTAATAATATACATTGAAATATACTATAATATGTATTTTTTATATAAATGTCATTTTCATTTCATTGTCATTAAATACCTTTAAAGTTAAAGTTTTTCAATGGAGTTTACTCCGCAATTTAATTTTATCTTTAAAGAATGAAAGTTTTTATACAAAATATAAAGCAAGTTTTTATTTTATAACATAGATAAAAGGATACTAATTAATTAATAATACTATTCTATATATTTATTATTATATATTTCACTTTTTTTTTCTTTTTGTTTTTTCAATTATAATAAATGTTATCATGAATTAAAATTTTACTTTATATATATTCGTAATATTTAATTATACTGTATTTAATATACAAAAAATAAACTTTTTATATTAATTTAAAATTTTCAAAAAAAAAATTAATATATAAATAAGAAAATTTCTTTAAAAATTATCCCTTTTTATAAATAAATAGGAATAAAAATTATCTTTAAAGGTAAATTAGTAAAATAGAAATAAATAAATAAATTAATAAAATAATAAAATATAGAAGTTGTAATAATTAATAAAAAATTTTTTTATATATTTAATAAAAATAAAAATTAATATATAAATAATAATTATCTCTCTCTTTTTCAAATTTCAACAATTTTAAATAATAATTTAGAATTGAAAATATGTCTCAAATTACTAAACACGTTTTAAAGCCATTACCATATTCTCTTAACGCTCTTGCTCCATTCATTTCTGAAGAAACCCTTCGTTATGTAATGAAAAAAAATAAATAATTTTTTAAAAAAATTATATATTAAATGTATGAATCATTTTATTAAATATTATTTTTTTTAAAAAATAAAAAGCATTATGGAAAACACCATCAAACCTACGTTAATAATTTAAATAATTTATTATTACAAAAGGAAAATGTTGAATTTGTTAACAAGCCATTAGAAGATATTATTAAAAACAAATCTGTCAGTGCCGGTCTTTTTAACAATGCCGCACAAATCTGGAATCATGACTTCTATTGGGAATCTCTTGCTCCACCAAAGAATGGTAATGAAAACCCATTACCATCTGGTAAAATTTCTGAAGAATTAATTAAGAATTTTGGTTCATTTGAAGCTTTTAAGGAACAATTTACCAAAGGTGATTTTCAATATTACTAAATAATTTTTCTATATTTTTTATTATCTTGTAATTTATGTCTCTAATTATAAAAATATTTCAATATAAAATGTATAAAATAGCTTCAATTACCCGTTTTGGTTCCGGATGGGCTTGGCTTGTCCAAAATACTAAAAATGGAAAATTAGAAATTATTTCTACTTCTAATGCTGAAAATCCATTAACCAATCCAGACTTAAAGCCAATTTTAACTTGTGATGTTTGGGAACATGCTTACTACATTGATTATAGAAATGATAGAGGAAAATATGTTCAAAATGCATTCTGGAAATTAGTTAACTGGGATTTTGCTAACAAGAACCTCCAATAAATAACATAAAAATAAATTTAAATGCTGATAAATAAAAATTCTAAAATGTAATAATTCAATTTATACTTGGAAATGCAAATATTAAAATAATACCATAAAAAACAAAAATATTCTAAAATAATAATTATTATTGCAATTTTTATCATAAAAAACAAGAAAAAGGGACATATGAATAATAATATAAAACAAAAACAATAAAGATTAAAAAAAAAAAAAAAGTAGTTAATTTTTTATTGATATTTTTTAATTTATTTTAAAATTATTAAAGATGTTAAATTTGATAAAATTTAAGGTTTTGTGGCTTTTCTTTAATATGTCAATTTTTAAGTTATAAATTATTTTGGTAAAACCTAAAAAATATTTTTTCCATGAAGATCGATCGAGATTATATATTAATGATCTAAAAAAAATATTTATTATATTATTATCATAGTTAAATTTACATTTTTTATTTATAAATATAAAATATATGATATCTATATTTTAATTATTATTATTTTGTTTGATGTTTTTTTTAATTACTTTCAAAAATATATCAACTATTATTTGTTAATAATGTAAGGACAATGGAAAAAAAATTATATTTCAAGTTTAATTTCAATGCTATATAAAATTAAATGTAGGAGAGAAATGTATAGTTTCGTATATGAAGTTTCCATTTTTTTATTTATTTTTTTGAATTATTTCTTTATATTGAAATTTTATTATTATTATTATTTTTTTTATATAATCGAAATTATTTTTCTATATATTATAATAGCTTTAAAATTAATTAATTATTATTTTTTCATTTTTTTATTTTATTTTTTATTTTTTATTTTTTTTGTTTTTCTTTTTATTTCTTTCTATTTTTATTTAACTAAATTACTATTATATTAAGCTTTATGATATAGCATAAAATAATAGAAATAATAAAAGGCTATTTCTTTCTTTCTTTTATTTTACTATTTATTTTTTTTTTAATAATAAACAATAGTATAAATATGTAGATTGTTTAGTTCCAAACGCGAATAGTTTTATCATATGAACAACTAACTAAAAGACCATTTACATATTCTTCAGATGGTTCAATAAATGTAATGTCACGAACAATAGCCTTATGACCGTATAACTTCTTAACAAGTTTAGCTGTTGGAATTTCAAATACACAAATAGAATAATCATTACTTGTAATGAAGACATATTGACCATTAGAATGGAAACAACATCTTGGGTTAGTGAATTCATCAATTTGAGCTCCATAGAAAATACGTGGCTGAGCATTAGAGCGGTTTCTGAATAAAATGGTTCTTCCTGATTTATTGTCGGTACAGCATAAAATGTATTTGTGATCTGGTGATGGAACTAAATTCATTGGGGTGAATGAAACCCAATTATCACCATTAAGATTCATGTTAATTTTGGTTTCTGGGAAACCTTCAATCAAATCAATATAGTGTAAATAATTATCTTCACGAACACCTACTACAGCTGTATAGATGTTATTATTTTCTGGTGATATTGTAATACAAAGTGATTCACAAGCACCATTATAAGTTTTAGTATCAACAAGTTCATATTTTGGAATGATATGATTTTGAACATCATGAGTCTTTTCTTCAATACACTTATAAATATTAACAGAATGATCATAAGAAGAAGAAACAATGAATTTGCCATCTGGACTGAATAAAGCTTTGGTAACAAATTTTTGATGATTTTTAAATTGTTGAATACATTCATTAGTATCTATATCAACAATGGTAATTTGACCATCCATACTTGAAGTTAACATTATATGTTCATAAATTGGATGAGTATCAATTGAAAGAACAGCTCCTTTATGATGTTGGAAAATACCAACGACTTTTCCGGTTTCAAGTTCTGTAGCACGAACGGATTTATCAATAGCACCTTTGATTTTAAGAATTCAGTAAAGTAGTTATAATTATTAAGTGTTTTATAATATAATTGTAATATATTAAAATGAAGAAAGTTTTGTTTATAAAATCATTATATATTATATTAATTATATATAGATATTAGAATACAAATTAAAATTAGAAAAGAAAAAGAAAAAAGTAAGAAATATTACAAATATTGAAATGATAGTTTGTTAAAATTTAAAATTTTATTTATAAAGAAATTTATATTTACCAGAGAAAATATATGACTTATTTTGATTTTCTTCAGATTCATCGAATATCTTGGATGGAAGTTGTTTACTGTGAAGTGATATAATATTGGAATAGTGAACATCCTCAATAGTTTTTAAGTCATTTTGTGGGTATTTGCCATCACATTCAAACTTTAAATCTTCATCAAGATTTCTTTAAATTTTATATTATATAATAAAAAAAAAGTTAATTATTTGAAAAAGTAATATTTTTAAATATTTCGTATATTAATAGAAAACATTTAATATAGAACTTTTATTTATTTATTTATTTTTTTTTTTAGTAATAATATTATTAATTTATGAATATTTATATATTTATATTTTTATTTTCTTATTTTCTTAATTTATTAATAATTGATTATTATTTTTAAAATTAATACTTAATTTTTTCATTATAAATGCTTTTTTTTTTTTTTTTGCTTAAAAACTAATTAAATTTAAAAATGAATATATAATGAAATAAAATAACTATATATTTACTTTTCTACTGATAATTTTGAAAGTCTATCAATAGTGATGAATTCTTCATAGTCTTCTAAAACTGCTAATAAAGTTTTATTTGGGAAAGGTCTAATTGAATCATCAAGGATTTCTAAATCATCAGAAGCTTCTTCATTGAAAATTTCAAGAGTATTATTAAATCTATTTTCCTTTAAAAATTCTCTAACTAATTTGAAAGCAAAAAGACGAACATCAAGTTTAATGTGCTTTTCTTCCTTTTTTTGAACAGATGGTTTAATAGTGTAATCCATTTTAAATTTTATTTTCTACTTTGATAAAATAAAATATAAATCTTTAATTTTATTAATTGTAAAATATATAAATATATTATCATATTTATTATATTATATAATAATATATTATTATATATTATCTCTATACATTTAATCTAAATTATTTTAAATAATATTTTATTTATTCATTTCTTAATAAATTTAAAAATAATTTTGGTTATTGTTAAACAAAAAGTAGAACAATGAAAATTTATTGAAACAATAATATAAAAATAATTATATAAATCTATCTATATATATATAAATAATTATATATCTTAAGAGAAAAAATAAACAAGGAAATAATAATTTTCAATATAAAACATATAAAAATTATAAATAGAATTAAATTCTTTAAATTATAATATTCATAAAAATAAATTTAAAAAATGAGTTGTGGAGGTGGTTGCTGTCCAAGAAAAAATTACAATAGTGATAAACCTTTATCTAAAAGAATACCTCAAGTTGTTTTAGTATTTGCTATTGTTTGGTTAATTGGTTTTGGTTATATAGCTCAATTATTTAATCAACCTACTAGAAAACCAAAGAATAAAAGACGTAATAAGAAAAGAAATAATCGTAACAATGGATTCTTTGGAAAATTAAGTGATGAGCTTCATAATGGAAATAAACTTACTTGGGCAATAATAATATTTATTATTGTATTATTTATTCTTCTTCTTATTCGTGTTATTCGTAATCAAGCTAAAAAATTAGAAAATCAAATTCAAGATAAGTGGGAAGAAGCAATGGCAGAACAACAAAGACGTTATAATGCACGTATGAATGATTATTATGATTATAATGATGAGGATGAGGATGGTCCTCGTATTCGCGAGTTAGAAACAGAAGAAGAAGAAGCTCAATGGAGAGAACTTATGGAAAAAGAAAGAAAAGAAAGAGAAAGAAAAATTGCATCTGAAAATAGTGATGAAGAAAAGAAAACTAAATAAAATATTAAATTAAATTTTATATATATATTTTTTTTATCATAAAGCATAAGATTTAAATTAAATTTATTAAATATAAATGCATATAGAATTACTTTTATTATAAATTTTAAAAAGCTTGATGTACATTCTTTATTTTTTCTTTAGTTCAATAACTATATATAATAAATTTTAAAATACAAAATAAAATAAACTAAAAACTAATAAGTAAATAAATAAATAAATAAATAAATAAAAAAAAAAAACATAAAACATATAATTCTTATTTATTCTTTATCTATTATAGAGTTTTATATTATGTTAAAATATTGTATTTGTTTATTAATAATGATAGTTTTACAAAGATTTAAAAGGAAAGAAATATAATAATAATCATAAAATATTTATTTATTGTTATTAGTATTGTGAATAATTATGAACATTTAAATAATTTCAAAAATTCATCTTGGATGATAAATTTGGTTATTGTATGTAAAAAAAAATTTTTTTAAAGTTATCTTTTTAAATCATATTAATTTTTTTCTCTCATAACTCTTCTTCTATCACCTAACTCTTTTCCTCTTTTACGTTGTGCAATACGCTAGAATATATAATAATAATAATAATAAAATAATAATAGTTTAATAAATAACATTCTTGTTTATTTATTTAGTAAATTTACTTTAATTTTAAAAATGAAATATAGGTACCTCAACAGTGGAATTACCATCCTTAAACTTTGCTTTAAATAATACATTCGCGTTATTAAACATACCTTCCTTTAATGAAACAACAATAAATTGAGAGCCTTTAAAACGGGTTCTTAAAAGTTGACCAATATTTTGAGTATGAGATAAATCAAGGGCAGCATCAACTTCATCTAAA
Source organism: Piromyces finnis (assembly GCA_002104945.1). Classification (NCBI taxonomy): domain Eukaryota; kingdom Fungi; phylum Neocallimastigomycota; class Neocallimastigomycetes; order Neocallimastigales; family Neocallimastigaceae; genus Piromyces; species Piromyces finnis. The sequence continues at coordinate 284,196 of MCFH01000046.1, forward strand.
ATATACATTGGTGCTGGTTTAAATTGTAAAAGTGATAAAATAAGTGAAAGTGCAATTAAAGATCTTTGACCACCACTAAGTTCAGTTAAACTTTGCTTCCAGACACCACCAAGACAAACCTTAACTTCAAGACCTTGAGTGATAATTTGTCCTTCTGGTGGTTCTAATTTTGCTGAATTACCAGGTAAAAGTTCACTAAAAATTGAACCAAAGTCACTAAATTATCAAATATTAAGTATAATTAGTATTTCAATTACTTTATGTCATTATTTTTATAATTCTTCAATACAAATTTATGTACTTACACATTAACTTTTTCCCATGTTTTTTCTAAAGCTTCTTTCTTATAACCGTCTAAAGATTTAATAGTTTCTTCAATTTTGCTTTTATCTCTTTTTACAGTAGAAAACATTTGCTTTAATGATGTTTCTTTCTTTTCAACTCTGTGTTATAAAAAAAAAAATTAATTATTATTCTAATCTATTTAATATATTTTAAAACCACACATTTTACCTATCAATGGTATCCATAACTTTCATATTAATTTGTTTTCTTAAACTTTCATGACGTTCTTCAAGTTGTTTTAGTTTTATTTTTGATTCACCAATATTGTGAGCATTAAAATCATATAGAGTATTTTTCTTTCCAAATAATCTATAATATATTATGAAAAATTTATAATATTAATATAACTATTACTTTATATAAAAGAAATATTTATAATAATAATAAAATTTGGAAATATGGAATAAAAACTGATGTATTACGATTTTTGTTCATTAATCCATGGATAATCATTTAACATATTTTTTATTAATCTATGAGAATTTTCTTTATCATTATTAAATCTTTCCAGATCATGCTTAATTTTTTTTATGGCTAATTGGATTTCTGTGTTTTGTTTCGATAGATTATTTAAATCATTTTCTAATCCTTTTAACTGATCATCATATTGAGAAAGTAATTTTCTTTCCTTATCAAGTTCTTCCTTCGATTTTCGATACTTTGTCTATAAAATATTATTGTTATAATTTTTATTTTAGTTTAAAAATTGTATAAAATTTTATTTTTAAAAGATATCCTTTAATAATTATTTAATAAACTACTTACTTCTGTTTCTTTTATTAAATCTTCAAACTCTTTTAACTGAAGTTTATATTTTTCTAAATTTTGATTGATATTACTTTTTTGATCAACAAAAGATTGTTTTTCTTGTTCCAATTGGTCTTATTTTAAAATTTGTATAATAATAATAATAATAATAATAATAATAATAATAATAATAATAATAATAATATATATATATATATATATTTCATTATTAAAGATTTTCAATATTAATTGATTATATATATATTAATATATACCAATTTCGCATTGAATAACATCAACATTACGCTGATAATTCTGTACAATTTTAGTCTGCTTTAAAATATTCTTCTTTGAATTATTAAGATCAACCTAAATATATAATTTTAAATTCTATATAAATAATATGAAATATATTTATAGTATTTATTAATTTATTTATATAATACCTTCATTTGTTCAAGCTTTGATTCTTTATTATTGGCAAAATCATTCATTTCATTTTCAATTCTTTTAGATTCTTTTTTATAATAAGCTAACTTTTCATTTGAACTCTTTGCAATTTCTTCTTGTTCAACTAATTGTTTTTCAATATCCATTACCATTTGTTTACACTATATCATTTATTAAAAAGTAAATATTTAAAAAAAAAAAGATTAATTTTATATATATATATAAAGTTTTAGAAAAGCTAAATTAAATAATTTTAAAAACTAACTCGGGCGTAAGAGCTTTTTGAAAGTTGGTCATCTAATAAAGACTGTTGATGAAGCATTAAATCGTAATCCTTTTTACATTGTTTATAAATTATAAGTTTTTGTTGGTAAGCTTCAAACTCGCTCTTTACATTGTGTTCTTGTTCTTCTAATTCATATAATTGATTTTTAAGTTCCTTCAAATCTTGAATTTTGTTTAATATGCCAGCAGAAGTGGGCTTTGCACCACCTGACAATGTACCTGATGGATCATAAATATCACCAGCTAGAGTAACACATCTAGCTTTAACATTTGTTTGATTACTATACGATAAGTCTCTTGCAACACTAGGATCTATAATTTAAATAAGTTAATAATTATTTTCTATTATAATTTTTTTTTAAAAAAATGCACTTACCATTACAAATAAATGTACTACCGAATACTAATCTCATAGCGGATTCAACCTCATCATCATATCCAATGAGTGAAAGTGCAAGATTTGCTTTATTATGCCATATACTTTTAGCTTTATCAACTTTCTAATATTGAATTAAATATATATATATTTACTTTTTTAATATAGTAATATAATTATAACTATATATAATACATATAACATACATTTTGTGGTATTGAATAAGCATTAATTTTATTTAATGGCAATATAGTAACTCTTTTTCTTAAACGACCGCGTTCTAATAAATCTGCACCAACAACTTCATTTTCTACTACAACCTTCATTAATAATTAATAGATATAAAATATAATTATATTTTCAATAATTAATAAATTTATTTTTGATTTTTATAATTATATATATACTTAAACATACATTATATAATCTTCCACCTGCTGTAATTTCTAATGCTAGTGAAGTATCTATTTTATCTTTTGGAATAGTAACTAATTCAGCAACCAAACCTTTAATCGTTGATCTATCAAATCCTGGATATGGATCAGTGAAATCAAAGTTTAATGATATCAATTGTGAACTTAATCTATCAATTTTCTTTTTTTTTTTAAAAAAAAAAAAAAAAAAAAAAAAAAAAAAAAAAACAATTAAGATTTATATTATATTAATTTACTAAATAAATATATAGGAAAAATTACATCTCGAAGATATGACATATCTCCTTTAAAGTTTTCTAATTGATTTATATAACTTCGTTCCTTATTTGGATCAATATCAATATTATCAACTTTATTCTAATAAAAACATATATTGTATATATATTAGATTTTAAGATTTTATAATTTATATATATATATTTAATTTATTGAACTAAAAATTTTTTAAATTTTCATTAATTTTACTTTTAATTCATTTAATTGCTTTTCGATAATTTCTTTTTCTTTTAATAAATTTTTATTTTCTCTTTCAGCTTTATCAGCCTTTGGTTTCCATTCTTTTAAATCTTCATTAAGATGACTTATTTTAATTCTAGCTTGTTCATTTTCAGTTGATGCAACTGTCATTTGTTTTTTTGATTCTAATACATTAAATTGTAATTATAATTAAAATTTGTATATTAACTTCAATTATGCTTAAATATTAATTATTTGTAACTACCTCTAAGTTGCTCCATATAACCGTTTTCATGACCTTCTTTAGCGGCCATACCAGTAGTAAGTGTTTGTAATAATTCTTCTAATTTCTGTGTTTTCTTTACTTCTTCTTGATGACTTAATTTAATTTCTTCTAACTTTTTATTTTCCATATCATATTCATGTTTTTTCTTTGAAATTACTTTTTCTACCTTTATTATTAATTAATATTAATACCATTATTTATGTAATAATTAATAAATACATATATAATCTACCTCTTTAGCATTTGATTCAAGAGATTCTAATGATTTTGCTTCTTCTCTCATACTATCAATTTTTAAATCTTTTTGAGTTTTTATTTTTACTAAATGTTTTGAAATTTCTTTTACGGCTTCATCCAATTCTTGAAAACGACCACCTGTTTTCAATTCCTGATATATTGTTATTATTTAAATTTTTATATTTAATTAAGATATAAAATTTCATTATTAAATAAAACAATAATACTTATAAATTGTTAAGAAATTTTAATTTACTTTCTCTCTATGTAATGTTATTTCGTTTATCTCTTTTTCCATTATTTTTTTTTGTTCTTCAAATTCATTATATTTATTATTTAATTGGTCTAAAACTTGTTGCTTTATTTGAAGATCTTGATCCGAACGTTCCAATCTTTCCTTTAAATTATAGTATTTTTATATTTAATAATATATATGTCAAAATTGTTAATTATTTGATTTGTATATTATTGGAAATTTAAAATTTATTTTGAAATCTAATTCCATTAGTATACCTGATTAATTTGGAAATCATATGCAATAATTAATCTTTTTAAATAATCTAATTCCGTTTCAATTTTTTGGTATTCAATAAATTCTTTTTTTTGGTTTCTTAGTTTATCTAATTTTGGGAAGATTTCTTCATTTAAAATCTTGAAATTTTTTTTATTAATTATAATTTTAAATTCAAATAATTATTTCAAATAGTATATAATAATAAATAATTTATTAAATGTTATATATAATTTTTTGTTAAATTATACTTTAATAATAAATTATATTAATATAATTTTTAAATGTGTAATAAAATAAAATAAAATAAAATAAAATTACAGAAGAAATTTCTTCTAATTTCTTATCCTTTTTTGCCATAGTTTCTCTAGCTTTTTTCTTTTTCTCTTCAAACATACGTGTACCTGCTGCTTCTTCAATCATTGCTAAAATTTCTGGTGGTTTCATATTTAAAACTTGTGTAATTTTACCTTGCATAATTAAAAAATGTGGATTATTTACATTAAGCTGAACGGATTGGAAAAGATTAGCAACATTTTGTTGTTGAGCATTATGTCCATTAATTAAATATTTATTACGACCACCAATAATAATCTTTTAAATTAAATTTTAATAACAATTATAGAAATTTGTTCATTTTCTTTAATCATTTTATTTAAAAAATATAATGAATATAATCTAATATATTTATATATATACTTGACGAGTGACTGAAATTGTTCTAAATTCTTCATAACCTAAAGGACTTTTTGTTCTATCTTCATTATTAAAAACTATTGTTACTGAAGCTTTTGTAATACCAGCTTGACCTCTTTTATATACCAAATCTTGTAAATTATTTGCTCTTACCTTTTGTGAAATAACAAAATATAATTGTAATTATTAATTGATAAAGAAATGAATATATTTGAAAAGTAGATTTTATAATATACACTATTTGGATTTAATATAATTTCCTCATTATTAAAAAGATTAAATTTAATTGAACATGTAATTACATGACTTAAATTGGTTATACCAAGTAAAAAACATATAGCATCTAATATATTGGACTTTCCTGAACCATTCAAACCAGTAATCGCATTAAATTGTGGATCCCATCCAGTAATTACTGTTCTCGAGGCATAAGATTTGAAACCTTCAATAATTAATTCTTTTTATTTAAAATAATAATATATACAGAATTAATTTCAAAAAACGAAATAATAATATAATTATTATTTAAATAAAGCAAATTATTCTATTTAAAATGGCTTCATCAATTTAAATTTTAATAAAATAAAATATAATTTTGCTATTCAACTTCAATAATACCTTGTATTCTCATTGCATTTATAATTTACTAATTTATATTTAAAAAAAAAAGTATTAAGTTTACAAATATCTCATTAAAAAATTTTTTTATTAAAAATAAAATATACAGAAATACAAAATAGATTTTGATTTATTAACATATATATATTAAATAAAGTTTTAAATTTTTTTTTTTTTTTAATTGTATACTATTTTTCAAAAGTATTAATTATTTATAATGGTATGGTGTTATATATACATTGGTATGACAAGTTTTTTAAAAAAAAATAATTTTCAAGATATATCTGATCTAACCCTTAATAAATATAAATAATAAATAATATAACATTACAATGTAATATATATATTTAAATTATTCATTTATTTTTGTTCAATTAAAAATTTTTTTTTTTTTGTATTATAAAAAATTTTATAAATAACATTTTATAAATTATAAAAAGCAAAAGCAAATGGCAAACGAAGTATTACGTGAAGATAAAAGAACAAATTCTCAATTAAGACCAATATCATCAGTATTAAGTTCATTAAATAGAGCAGATGGTTCAGCAAGTTTTTCATTTGGTATATTAATTAATTATATATTTAATATAATTAAAAAAAGTTATTAGATTTCAAAATTTAAATTTCAAATCACTAAATAAATTTATTAAAATAATCAATTTTCAATATTATTAATGTATTTTTATTTTTTATATTTATTGAATATTAAAATAATATATAAATATGATTTAACTAAAATATTAATAATCGTAAAAAAAAAATAAAAAATAAAATAAATAAATAGGAAATTCATCAGTTTTATGTTCAGTATATGGACCACAAGAAGTCAAAATAAAAGATGAATTATTAGATAGAGCTACAGTAGAAGTTAATATTACACCACAAATTGGAATTGGCTGTATGTTTTTATTATTAAAAATAATATTAGAATTTTAAATATTAAAACATAATATAATTATTTTAAATAACATAATCATTTAATTATAATAATAACAGCAACAACAGAAAAGAATATGGAAAGAATTGTTAGAGAAGCATTTAGTGACGTTATAATTACTAGTCTTCACCCAAGAACTTCTATTTCAATTACTGTTCAAATTACTCAGGATGAAGGATCAGTTAGTTTCATATTATAAGAATACTTTTACGAAATTAATGATATTCAAAAATATAATATTAATAAATTTTCATTTTAAAATATTAATAATTTAATTTTTTTTGAATTCTTATAATAAAAAAGATAATTTCAACTATTATAAATGCTGTCTCATTAGCATTAATTGACGCCGGTATTCCACTTCGTTCTACTTTATTATCAGTTACTTGCGCAGTTCAAGAAGATGGTGTAATATTATTAGATCCATCTAATGAAGAAATAAAGGTATGAATTAAAAAAATAAATTATGTCTATTTTTTTTTTTTTATTAAAGTTTATTTGGTTTTTTAAACTTTTTTCTATTCAATTTATTCTCAGAATGCTACTTCTACGCATGTATTTGCTTTCAGTAATACTTCAAATGATATAATTAGTTCCGAATCTACTGGTACATTTTCTGAAGAAGAGGTAAAATATAATAATATCCAATAAAACATTTTATATTATAAATATATTTATAGTAAATATCTATTTATTTAATTAATTTATTAATAATACTAAAAATTGTTTTTTTAAAGTATTTTAAATGTGCTGATATATGTAAATTAGCGGTTTCTTCAGTATTAAAATTTGTTCATTCAGCAATAGAACATAAACTTCAAAAAGAACAAAAAAATTAAATATATCGGTTAATCTTTAGGAATGCATAATAATAATAATAATAATAATAATAAAAGCTTTTTATATAAATCATAACATTTTAGAATTTTATATTATTTATATTTTTTTTTATTTTATTGAGAAAAACTAATTCAATAAAAATTAACAAATACATACTTTCTTTAATATATATTTTTATGAAAAATAACTTATTAAAAAAAATGAATAAATAAAAAATAAAAAACAAAAATCTAAATAAAATTCATTAAAGGAATTTAATCCTCTATATAATGTATTTATATAAGAAACTATTCATTAAAAAATAATATACAAGTTTATTGAAAATTTAAAATTTTTTACTATTTTTTTTTTTTTTTTTTGGTCTGACAATTTATCTATAATACAACAATCAAAATATTTTACATTAATATATATTAAAGTTAATTATGAATAATATAATAATTATTATAAATAAGTGAAAAACCAAATTTTAAATTATTACTAATATAATATGAAAAAAATAAAAATAAAAAATAAAAAAGTACATAAGATTTAGAATAATAAATAAAAAATAACTATGATATTTATTAATATAATTAATAATTTTGAGTTTAAAGATCTATTAGCTGATGATGGAAGACTTTTCATATCTTTCTGAGAATTATTGTTGCAAATATCTGTATTATCTGTATAAAAAGATTCCGGAATTGTACCTGTAATATAGTTATTTTCAACACAACTATTATCATGTAGATTTATATTATTTTAGTTTATAAATAAAAATTTAGTAGTTTATAATAAAAACTGATTAAGAAACTTACAAATATTCAAGATTTAAAGTTTCATAACTTAAACCTTTTGGAAGATCACCAAAGAAAAAGTTATTACCAAGATTTCTAATAAAGTTATTAATAATTGAAATTGAAATATTAGAAAATAAAATAATTAGTAATAATAATTATTATTAACATAGACACTTACAAATTATTGATATTAAGATTTTGTCCAACTTCTACTGGAATTTCACCTCTTAATTTATTAGAGTTTAAATTACTATATAATAATATAAAATATATTTATGTTAATAAGTAAATTATTTAATATGTTTATTATCAAAAAGTAATTTTATATATATTTACAGTTCTTCAATCTTTGATAATTTATGAAAATTTGATGGTATATTTCCAGTAAGTTCATTATTATTCATGACACTGTTTAAATAATTTAAATGAGAATTTATATTGAATAACAAGAATATAAAATTAAAAATAAAATAATATTATATTTATATATTTATATGACATACGCATATCTTAATTCGTGTAAATCTGCAAATGAATCTGGTATATTTCCATGAAATTTATTGTTTGATATATTTCTGTTGATAAATTATATAAAATTATTTAGATAACATTATAATAAATAAATAATATATTTTCTAGTAAGAGTTTAAATTTTACAATTTAATTAAGTTTTCCATATTTCCAATTTTTGAAGGTAATTCACTATCAATTTCATTATTTTGAAGATATCTTTTTATTATAATATTATGACAATTTTAATATTATATTAGAAAATTTAAGAAGGAAATAGTTTATAATAATAATATATTCGAGAATTATTATATTACTAACAGATATTCTAAATTATTCAATTTAGATACGCTATCCGGCAAGCTCGTTAATTTATTATTACTTAAATCACTAAAAAAAAAAAAAAAAAAAAAAAAAAAAAAAAAAAAAAGAAATATAAATATTTAAAAAAAAATTCTATAATAAAATAGACCATATTAAATATTTTAATCTTTTATAATAATTACAGATATTTAAGTTCTTTTAAATTTCCAATTGATTCTGGAATAGGACCACTAAGATTGTTATTATTTAAACATCTATGTAAAAATAATTTTTATAATTCTTAATTAATATCATAAAAATATATTCACTACAAGATTTTAAAGCATTTTAATTATATTTTAAGTAAAATTAAATTAACTTACAAGTATTGTAAAGAATTGAATTCACCTATTATATCATATAAATCACCACTAATTGTTTTTCCTTCTAAATATCTATAATTTATTTCAATATATATTAATTTATTAATTATACTTTTTTATTTATTATCATTTTAATTATACAATACTTACAAATCTGTAATATCATTTTTTGAATTACAGAAAATAACTTCTGAGCTAGCACAACAACCATCACTTGTATTCCAATTAACTTCTACATTCCATTTTGTTAAGATATCAGCTAATTTATCACAATCACTTTTACAATGGCAAGCAACAATTAGTACTATTATGAGTACACTAAATAATAAGATTTTCATTTTATGAGAATTTTTTATGTATGTGAAATTTGAAGATCGAGGTCTTTAATCTTTAATGTAATAGAATATTATTGTATTATTAAAAATTCTAATCAAACTTAGAATTTGTTTTTTTTTTATCTTTTTTTTTTTTAAAATTTCTTTAGTGTATATAAATTTTTATAATTATAATAAAAACCTTATTATATAATATCTTATTATATCATAATTGTTTAAATATTACAATAATACTCTTAATATATATTTTAATATTTTTATATTAATAATTTAATGTGTTAATAATTCAAAAAGGAAATAAGTAAAATTTTGTGGTTACATTTTTTAATATATAAAAAAGCGGTTAATTTTGATTATAAATAAATATAAATTCTAATAAATATAATTTTGAAAATTTCCTTATTTATCAATTGTTCTACTTATTTTTTAGGATTTTAATAAAAGAATATAAACTTTATTATATTAAAATTTTTAATCAATTTAACCAATACAATATAATATATAAATTATAATATATACAAATTGTGTAACAAAATTTTATACTTCATTTTTATTATTTTTATTTTAAATATTACAATATTTCAGTACATTATGTATAATTTCAAAAATGTATGTATTGCATCTTAAAGAATTAATCTTACAAATAATGTAAATGTGGATTTTTTTATTATATAAATTATTCTCTTCTAATACTAAATTATAATTAATAAAACCAACATATCAAGGATTAAAAAAAATGATTTATGGCCAATCATTGGTAAAAAATAATTTAATTTCATTTTATACATAAAAATAAAACATTTAATTATTTATATAAAAATTAAAGAAAAAGAAAATAATTTGTTATATAAATTTAAAAATATTGAATATCACTTTATACAACATAATATTAAAAGTATATATTTTAAAAGAATAATAAAAATATTATAAAAAAATATTATTAAAATAGTAAATTTTCTTATTATTATTTTATTGGAATTTAAATTTCATATCTTTATAATTTAAATTCTAAGTAACTATTAATTTCTCTCACAGAAACAAAATAAATATTAAATAATATATACAAAAAATACAACAATAAAACAATAGTGTAAGATATAAAATTCTAAGATTAATTCTAAAAGGAAAAATTATATTCAAGTTAGAGAATTATCATTGAATATCTAACATTTAATTCAAAATATATGTCTAATTAGTATTTAATTCTTAATTAAAATGGATAACTGATCTTATTATTATATATTAAATTATAAAAAAAAATACTTTAAATAATTTATAAATATTTTATGCAAGGTTTTCAATAAAAAGTATTATAAAAATATTATTAAAATTTGTATTAATTTTTCTTTTTTATTATTTTAATTTTTTTTTTTTTTTATATTAAGTATTAATTATATTCAATAATAAATTTTTAGGATGGATTTAATGTTAGGAAAGAATAAAAAAGCTTCATTGAATAAAGATGAAAATAAAATTGAACTATGGGTTGAAAAATAGTAATATATTTTTATTACAATACTATATTATAAATTTATTTGTTTCTTTCTATCTTTTTCTTTTTCCTTTTTTTTTTTTTTTTCTTATCTTTTTTTACTAATATATATTTAAAAAAAAAAAAAAGTCGTCCTAAGAATATGGATGAAGTTAGTTCTCAGGAAGAAGTTGTAAAAGTTTTAAGAAAAACAATGGAAACAAAAAATGTTAGTTTTTTCTTATTAATATTTGTTATAAATCATATTTTTTATATATGTATATCTATTTATTAATTCATTTACATTTATATATATTATATATCAATAATTATCAATAATTAAATATAATATTATGCCCAAATTTTGTTTCTATTTCAATATTTACAAAAACTCAATATTAAAAATTTTAATATGAATTCTTTCTAAAATGAATAAATTTTTAATTATTAACATCAAATTCTTATAATGGAACATTTATACTATGATCATTAACTAAAATAATATTAATTAAATTCAACCCTAAATTCATTAAATGAATTGTTTTTGATATCAATTATTAATTTTTAATAATATTTATAAATTTTAATTAATTTTAATTTAAAATTAAATTGCATTAAATACATATATTATATTTAAAAATAGTTACCACATTTGCTATTCTATGGTCCACCAGGTACAGGAAAAACTTCAACAATTTTAGCATTAGCAAGAGAATTATATGGGTAATTTATTATAATATATATTTTGAAAATAATAAATTCTTTGTTCTATGCATATCATGTATATGACAATTTATAATTAAATATATAACACTTTATTTTTATTTCATTTCAAAAAGACCTGAATTAATGAAATCAAGAGTTCTAGAATTAAATGCTTCAGATGATAGAGGTATTGATGTTATCAGAGAAAAGGTTAAAAATTTTTCAAGACTTGCAGTATCACAAAATACAAAGTAATTATCTTTAAAATATATTATAATAGAAATATATATATATGCAATAAATATAAATATAAATATATTTGAAATATATAATTTTTATCAACTATTAATGAAAGTGGAAATGCTTCATGTCCACCATATAAAATAGTTATATTAGATGAAGCTGATTCAATGACTAATGATGCTCAAACTGCATTAAGACGAACTATGGAAATTAGTTCAAAAGTTACAAGATTTTGTCTTATTTGTAATTATGTCAGTAGGTTAGTAAAATAATATGTGTTTATAATAATAACTTTATAGGATTGTTAATTTAACCTTTATATTTATAAACGTAATAAAAATTCTTTATAAATTCTTTTATTATTATAACATATTATATTATAGAATTATTGATCCATTAACATCAAGATGTGCAAAATTCCGTTTTAGATCACTTGCACAAGAAAGTATGAAATCTCGTCTTGAAGAAATATGTAAATGTGAAAATATTCCATATACCAATGAAGTAAGTTATGTATTAAAATATAGTCGGTTAATAATTCTTTTTAATATTTATCCTTTATTCAAATATTTTAGGCTTTAACTGAACTAATTAATGTATCAGAAGGAGATATGAGAAAGTCAATTACATATCTTCAAAGTGCTTCCCAATTAAGTAAAATTGAAGGTTCTTTAACACCAAATATGATTTTGGAACTTGCAGGGGTATATAATGTTAAATAATTTACTAATAATAAATATTATATTTATTAACAATAATATATATTTAGGTTATTCCAAACGAAATTGTGGATCAAGTAATAAGAGTTTGGATTAAAGGTACATCAAATGAAAAAATGGAAATGGCTAACAATATAATTTTATCAGGATATTCATTATCAAAGTTATTAACTCAAGTAAGTTTATATATCATAAATTCATTAATTATAAATATCTGAATAAAAACTAAAAGAAAAAAATTTAAAGATTAATAAAAGACTAGTTGAAAGTATTGAATATTCCTCAAAAATTAAGTGTTACATGGTAAAATATTTGGGTATGGCAGATAAAGCATTAGTTGAAGGAGCGGATGAAAAATTACAATTACTTAGTCTATTACATTCAGAACTTCATTCATAAAGTTTAATATTATTATATATAAAATTATTTTAAATTTTTTATGATTTATATAAATAATTTAACAATTTATCATCAATATATTTTTATTATTTTTTCAATCATATGTTATAAAACATGTTCAATTTAACATTAATAATACAATAATATTGTTTTATTTTGCTTTTCAACTTTTATATACCTATATTCATATTAACATATTTATAATTTATTAATAAAAATTTAATTTGCAATAGAAATGATAAAAGTATATATTTAATAATGATAATGAGTGATATAATTAAAGAAATTAATGAATATTGAATTAATTTATTGTATAAATAAAATAAAATAATTTTAGCTATTTTAAAATTTAAAACTAAAAAAGTAAATAATAAAATTAAAATTTATAATTTCTTTTTTTTTTTTTTTTTTTACTATTTAATTGATTATTTAATTTTTTTTTATTTTATTTTATTTTATTTTATAAAAATGAGTTTATAGACTATACGAGAAAATATTACAAAATCTTAAGTATTATTATTATCATTATTAAACAACTATAAATATTTTATAATGAGAAAAAAGAATTATTGTAATATATAAAAAAAAAAAAAAGTTACATTATAATAATCCGCAATTTTTTTATTATAACCTTTTTTTTTAAAAATTGAACCAAAAACTTCTTATTAAAAACATTAAAGAATTTTAAAACAGAAATTATTTATAATTTATAAATAAAATTAATTTTATATTATAAATTTTTATAAATGGAACAAAAGTATTATTTGTATTTATTATATATAATATATATATAATAAATTTTTTAATAAAATTCTTAATAAAAGATAAATCTAATTTTGAATGGAAGCATTCAAATGCAGTTTCAAGCGAGTTTTTCTTACTCCAATTTCTTTTCCTTTTATTAAACTTTTTCTTCTATCATAGTCTCGAAGTGATTTTTCAGTTATTATTGAACCTATTCTCTTATCATATTCTTCTTTAAATTTTTTATCATCTTGTAAAAGTAATAATTCAGATCTTGCTTTTTTGTTTAAATCCTCTGTATCTTCATTTCTAAACATTGGATCATTTGGATTATTTAATAAATTGATCCATAGATTTACATCTTCATCGCTCATATCATTATCCTCATTATCATCATTGTCACTGTCATCATTATATAATTCATTATCAAAAATAACATTGTTCTAATCATTATCATCATTATTGTTTTTATTCTTAATTTTAAATTTAGGTAATTCAATAACTGATAATAATAATTTACAATTACAATTATTATTAGTTATTATTTCATTACCCTTTTTGTCAATAAGAATATTCATATTTTCGTTGTATAACTTTTCATATACATTTTGATAAAACTTTCCTTTATAAAAAGCTACACCATTTCTAGGAAAGGATCTATAGCCGATTCTATCGTCAAATATTTTATAATCTAATATATTATTCATAATGCTTTCTGGAATGTTTTCATATTTCTATCCTTTTAATACTGAATGAGATATTAATTTTGAAGCATATAATTCAGATTGATTTAACATACTACCTACATTTGAAAAATTAATTTCTATATTTACGAGTCCTTCGTTTTTCTCTTCAATATCATCTGTCGATAATAATTTCATTTTGTTAACTTTTTAAATTTACTCACTAATACATCAACATTTGGAAAATTTTCTTTTAAACTTTCTGCCCTCAATTCTCTATCAATAAATTTAACATTTTAATGTTAAAATCAAAATCATCATAACACTCTAATATATATTTAAGAAATGAACCAAATAATCTTTTAAAAACAATATCGATAGTTGGGTTTATAGTAATATCTCTTTTATTACTATTATTTAGATTTCTTTTTTTCTTTCTTTTTTTTTTTATTTTAAATAATTAACCCACAAAATTAAAATTATAAAAAAAAAATTTTTAACATTAAATATATTAAATATATTTTGAGTATACCCAAAAACTTTAATTTATTTATTAATCTATTTTTTTAATATATATATTAATTAAACATATAACATTGATTTATTGTTTTTTAATTATAAAGAATGTAATCATTTTTAATTCTTATAATTTTAATTCATATTAATATATAATTATACTATTATTTTGTTTTTGGAAAAAATCTTATTATATAATAACTTGATTATTAATATCATAAGAGAATTTCTTCATTTTATTTATTAGCTCAATATATTAAATATTAAATAACGGTATAGAAAATAATTCATTTGAAATAATATATTATATATATTAAAATCAATAATTATAATTAAATCAATAATTTTTTTTTTTCATCATATGAAATCTATTTAATTATATTAATGTAATATTAATTAATACAATATTCTCTAATGATAATATATTTAAATCGAAAAAATAATTTAAAAAAAGATTGCTTATTAATTTATATTATATTATATATATTAAATTTATAAATGATAAATACTTATTCGATAATATTTTTTATTATATATAAAGGAAACAGCTTCACCTTTTCAATTATTATTAATTCTTCTAAATAATTTTATATTTTTTTATAAATAATAATAAAAAACAATTTTATTTTAACATTAATTACATATAAATATAAGAATAAAAATCATTAAGATTTCAATATTAATTATAAATAATTCAATTTAATATTCTAAATAAGAATAAGACATTTTGCCCAATAATACTAAATACTCTATAAAAGATTTTTTATAAAAAATTGAAATAAAAAGAATTTAAATCATTTCAAAAAAAAAAAAAATTATTTTTTAAAAATTTATTGTAAATAAAAACTTCAAAATAATAATTTATATATACATTTTTTTTTAATAACAATAATTAAATTTAAAAGAAAAATAAAATTCTATCAATAACATTACCATTTCTACTTAATAATATATAATTCACAAAATGTTTAAAAAGGTTTCAGTTATATTAAGTTTAATAAGCATTATTAATACTGTCCAATGTTATTCTTGTGATCCAAATACTTGTAAACTTCCAGATTGTCTTTGTCCTTCACACCTTCCTCCAGGTGGTATAGATCCAAAAGATGCTCCACAATTTGTCTTAATATCATATGATGATGCAGTAAATGACAGCACTTTCGGTATCATTAAAAATATGTACAAAGGTCTTGCTCACAGTAATGGTTGTCCAGTTGTTGCTACTCATTTTCTTCAAAATCAATACACTAATTATCATTATGTTCAACAATTATATTCCCAAGGTGATGAAGTAAGTAATTTTAATATTAATTTATAAAAATGAAGATTTATCAAAAAATAATATTTTACATTATTGAAAAAACAGGAAAAGGAATTATTAAATTATTAATGATTTTTTTTTTTTTTTTTAAATAAAAAAGATAGCTCTTCATACTTTTTATCACACTGAGTTAGCCTCACAAAAAGAAATTGAAAGTGGAAAAACCGTTATTAGTACTTTTGCTGGTATTCCCGAAACAGAAATTAAAGGTTTTCGTGCTCGTAAGTATATTTTAAGATAATATAAAAAATCATAAATATCAAACATAATTTCAAAGATAATAATAAAATATTTTTTTTATCTCTTTATTTAAAAATATTTATTGTAATTAATAACAAAAACTTTATTATTGATAAATATTAGCATTTTTAAAATATAATAATGAATTACTTCAATCTATTCAAAACTTAAAGTTATTATATGATTCAAGTACTTCATCTGTACGTGAAGATACTACATGGCCATACACTCTTGATAATGGTGTTTCTGATGAATTCGATTGTCAAGCACTTAACATTTGTGGAAGTATTACTAATCATAATGGAATTTGGGAAATTCCACTTTACTCAACATTTTATACCAGTATGTTTCTTTATTATAAAAAGAAATTACATATTAATTTTTTTATAAAAATAAAATAATCATTTACTAATTTTATATTATCATATGTAAGATAATAATCCTCCAGTATCTATGGATCCACCATATGATGATGGTGCTTTATTAGATGTTTTAAAAACAAATTTTAATAATAGATATAATGGTAATCGTCAACCAATGGCTATTGCAGTTCATGCAATTCACTGTAATGAACCAGAAGCTAAAGTTTCACTTTATCGTAATTTCATTAAATGGGCACTTAGTCAGAAAGATGTTTATTTTGTCACCTATTCTCAATTAATTGAATACATGAAAAACCCTGTTAAAGCTTCTGAACTTTCTGGTCATCCAGCAATTAGTTGTTCAAAATTCAATACATATACTGTTAATGGTAATGAAATATGTGATGGTATTGATAATAATAGTGATGGTAATATTGATGAAGGTCTTGTTGAAAATTGTGGTATTGGAAATACTTATTTTTCAACCTGCTTCGGTTGTCCAACTTCTGAACCATCTGTTGATAATCCAAGCCCATCACGTAATGGTAATCGTATTTTAGTTCCATCTATGGGTTGTACTGAAGGAACTTGGGATCCAATTACTAGTAGCTGTGTTAGTACTACTGGATCTACTTATTTAGATACTACTACCTCGGAAAAGGTTGTCACTGAAGATAATATTAATAATGGTGGAGATAATAATAAAAGTGGATCATTATCATCATTTATCCCAACATCTATAATTAATATTTCCTTAGTTACTATTTTAATTAGCTATATAATTAATTTCTTTTAATAAATTTAAATATATAGATATATAGAAAGACAAATGTTTTTAAAGGCATTAATTATACTTATCATAGAAACAATAAATATTATTAAACTTTATAAAAAAAAAATTTTTTTTTTTAATGATTAATGTATTTATTCATATCCATATTAAAAGTATTTAAAGTAAAAATTATATATATTATTAAAATTTTATTATTAAATATGTATTGAAATTTTTATATATATTTAAATATTTGTTATAAATATAAAAGGAATCTAGTTTAATGATTATAAAAAATTTTATAAACTTTTTTTCTTTTTTTATTTTTAAAATTTCTTTAAATAGATATGTAGTTACAAAAAAAATGTTTTAAAGAAAATAAAACAATATTAAATTTATATGAATTATATAAACAAAACTATTAATTACAATTATATTACAATTATCAAAAGCATTTTTAGATAGATTATTAAAATGAAATCAATAATTAGAAATTAAAATAAAAAAGTTTAAATTTTTTTATACATTTTTTGTGATAGTATTAAGAATTTCATTATTCGTGCTTAATGGGTAACAATAATACCATCTTCGAAACCAACATATTCAAGAATTTGTTCTAGTTTATCTTTATATTCTAAATGACCACTAACAATTGAAGATAAATCAATATTTTCAATACCTTCAACATCTACTTTTTGAAGACCAGCGATATGATTGCAAATTGCACTAGCTCTGAAAAGAAAACTAAGTACCCAATCAGTTTGACAATAGCCATTAATAACCCTACCAGCAGTCATAGCACGTACTTTCGCCCAATTTAAAGGATTAGACTCTACTGGACAACCAAAAAGATAGACTGAATCAACAATTGAATGACATAAATATTTCGATTTTTCAATATCTTCTAATGCCATTTCATCATCATCATTCATTGAATTATCATTACGTTTTTTATACCATGAAAGGAATGATTCATCATTATTTTTTTTCATATTTAACTCAAATGAATAATTCCAAAGCTCTAAAAGGCAATAGTAAATAACTCTTGCACCTAATGAATAACCAACTAGTGTTACTGGTCTTTTACCATGAACATACTTTTTTAATGTAAAATATTATATATACATTTAATATTAGCTATATTACTTATTATTATCTAAAATATTTATTTTATTTACCTTTAATAAAACTTCTCTTGCCAAAACTTTACCAGCCTTTTCTGATCTTTAAAAAAGAAAAAAAAATATCCAATTAATTTTTCCTATTATTTCAATAAATATTTTATTTTATTTTTTAACTAATAACTTTCTCTTTCACCATACTTATCCAAACCGGACGTCCATGGATTATCAATCATTGTACCCATCTGAACAAGTGCTACAGGCCAAATTAAACCTGAAACAACACCTCCCAACTATTTACAAAAAAATATATAATATAATATAATAAATAAGTAAATAAATAAATAAAATAAACTACAAATTTAAAAAAACCTTTTTTATTATAAAATATTTTATATAAAAAAACATAACTATACTTACAATAGTTTGTTTTAATAATTGTTTAACTGTAAATGTAATAGAACCACTAACAAGCATACTTTCCATTGCTTGTCCTAATTTAATAAGAATTCTTGAATCAAATTTTAAAGCATATATATTACTTGACATTGTATTACGATTATTGATTAAACTTTCCCATGGCTTATAAATATCTTCCATATCTTTCATCCATCCAGAAATACAAATAATTACGTGAAGCTTACTAGGTGAATTTTGAACAGGAATAGTTTCAACTGAACTGCTATTTTCATTATTATTCACATTAGTTGATTCAGAATCTGAAAGTTCAATATTAACAGAACTTTGAGATAAAGATTTTTGATGTCCAGATCCATTTTTAGGTGTTAATATTGGACTATTAGTAACACTACTGTTAACACTATTATTATTACTATTATTATTACTGTTGTTGTTGTTGTTATCCTTTTTTTTCTTATTCTCATCACTTTTCTTTTTTTCAATAAATTTATTAATTTCTGGGTCAGTTCCTTGATATGGTAATTCAATAAATTTAAATTCTTTTAAACCGCTAAAGACTTTATGGAAATTATATGCTATTGATTATTATATAAAAATTAAATTAAAATAATAATTTTATAGTTTGTTAGCATACAAGAATTTAAATACCATTAAATTATTATTATTATTATTATTATTATTATTATTATTATTATTATTATTATTATTATTATTATTATTATTATTAAACTTACCTGTAAGTCCACCACCTGTAAGACCAAATAATGCACCAAAAATAGCTACACCAGAAGCAGTGGTTAAGAAAGAACCAATACCAGTCATAACACCAGCTGTAGTTATTCCAAGAAAAGCACCCAAAGAACCTAACCCTGCTCCTAATGTACCTAAACCAGCACCAACAATTGGGGCAGCTAAACCTCCAGTAACACCTATAATAATACCACTTCCAACAGTAGCCAGACTCCACATCATCCATTTACTTTTTGCACTTCCTTTTTCATTCTTTAAGTATGGATCTCCCTCACTGCCATTTTCTTTTTCTTTTTGTTGTTCTTCTAAAGCTTTTTGATATTGTTCCCAAAGTAAGCAACTAACTCGATTTTCTACTTCTGGTATAATAGATGCAAATTCCATATCAATATCTTCTTGTACTTCAAAAATATAATCTTCACTTGCTTGTTTTAAAAGTTTCATTTCTTTTTTTAATAGAACCTCTTCAGATTTTTCTTCCTCTCCTTCAATACTTATATTTTCTAGTTTTTGAGAGAGTTCTTTTTCAAACTTTTTTTTTGATATATTTTTATATTCTGAAAGTAAATCTTTTAAGAATTGACGTAAGACTTGTCTTAAACGTGCATCATATATATATAAATTACTAGAAACTTGTTTATTTTTACTCTTGAATTCAAAAGTTGAGTTCTTGGTATATTCCATATTTTGAAAATAAAGTAAAAGAATTTCAGTTAAACCAGCACATAAAACATTATTGGTATTTCTTTTTTTATTTTTATTATTTGAACGTTTGAGGATCAAATCTTGAAGTTCTTTATCGGAATAACCTTCTTCTCCTTTCATAATTTTTGTTTGTTCTGAAAATATTTATTTATAAATTATGATATATTTAAAAATTTAAATAAATAAATAAATAAAAATCATTAAAAATATTATTTTTATAATTTCATTTAAATAGATATTTATGTATTTATATGATGCAATAATTTTTAACTAAATGTATAAATAATTGATATTTAAAATTTGAAATAATTATATACCCTTAGCATTAATATTGTAGGTTTTAAATAAAAAATCCATTAAAAGTCGACTCCAACTACTATAATTAGTTAAAGCAGGTATTTGAAAATTTGAAAAGTCATAGTCATTTTTTGACTTCTTTTCTAAAATTTCATTCTGTTCTTTTTCATAAAACTCTAAATCTTTTAATAGTAATGAATTCATATCTACATTATTTTTTTCTATAATTTTCCACATTAAGCCAATAAAAGGTACTGGATTTTTCTTAATTTCGTCCAATACTTTTATGTAATCTTTTGAAGAATCGTCTAAATTTGTTTGTTGCTGAGAAGAAATTTCCTTCATTTGTGTTTTATTTAATTCATTTTTAATATCCTCTTCGTTATTCATGACAAAATCTAAGTTTATACTTTAGTATAGAAACATGAATTATATAACCAACAGAATTGATAATACCATATAAATGAAAATACAATTTTTATTTATTTAGTCTTTATTTTTTATTACATAATTAAAAACTTTTTTTATTAAAGAATTTGTATTTTATTTACCTTTATTTTATAAATAATAATTTAATTATTGAAAATTTTTATATTACTTTTTCAATTAGACTTTATAATTTCATAATTTCTATTTTATATAATAATAATAATAATTTATAAATATTTTATCAATTTAGTTTTTGTTTATTTTCCAAATAAAAATTATGGAATTAATTTATTTGAATAATAAATTACAAAGAAATTAAATCTTTTTGATATTAATTATTAATCTTCTTAAATATTTTCTTGCAATCTTGAATATTTTAAATTGATGTTTGAATAAAAAAAAATAAAATTAAAGATTTTTTTTTTTTATTTTATCAGTAATAAAAAATAAATTGAAAAGGATAATATATATACTACATATATTGTTAATATATTATTTTATCATTTAACTAAATTTTTAAATTTTTGTATTTATTTATAGTAACATAACCATATAAAAAATAGTTGACAAAAAAAAATACTTTTTTTGTAACTTATTATTTTTATTGCTCTGAAAGTTTTTTTATTCAAATGAAATAGAAGAATTACATAAATATTATCGTTTGGTTATAAGTGTTAAGAAGTACTTTAAAATAATATTTATAATATTCATTCATTCATGTGCAATTAGAAATCAAATATTCATTTTCATTTTGTAGTATACTACAATTAATCTTTTCATTGTTATCAATTTTTTGAAATTTAAATTTTCGTTGTTACACAAATTATGATAATTAACCATATTTAGAAATTTTTTAAATAAAAAATTAATAAATGTATTGGTAATTACACAAATAAATTTTAGGAGGTTTTTAATTAGAAACAAAATAATAAATACCTTTACTATAATAAATTTTAAAAATACAATATTTCAGTTTAATGTTATAAAAAGATGTTTAATAAAGTAAAGTAAAAGTACATAATTTCTTTGTCTTTTCTAATAAGTAATAATGAAGATAATAGTTATTATATTTTTATATTACAGCGGTAAAAATTTTTAATCAACAATTTCAAATTAAAAAAAGTTAAAATAAATTAAAAAATAATCAATCTAAACTTTAATACTATCTGTAACATAAATTATTATTATTACAATTATATTAAAAATTATATATTTTTTTAAATCATTTTATATATAATATATAATATTCATAATATATAAAATATAAAAACTGTTATTAAAAATATAGGTTATATTGATATTTCTTAACATAAAATTAAATTAAATTAAATTATAATAATAATAATATTTTATGTGTTAAATTTAAAAATAATGTCACTTTACATTCAAAGTATTATATTATTGTAGTTATTTTTTATATTTTGTTATATATAATGTTATAATAATAGTAATAATTAATTAGCTTATAACGTGTACAATTATAATTGTAAGGAAAAATCAAAAATTTTGATAAAAATATATGAAAAAATAATAATAATAATAATAATAAATTTTTATAATTACTCTAAATAAAAAAAAACTTCAAAATTTTAGGATTGAATATTTCTGATTATTTCTTAATTTCAAATCATCCAATATTTTTAACTACTATAGTTAATATTATTAACATATTTACTTTGTTAAATAACAGAATAGTTCATTATCGATTTTAAAAGATATGAATTATTTTATTAATAATAATAATAAAAAAAATAGCAAAAAATATAGTAACAAATTAATAATAACGTTTTAACAATTACAAATCCATTTAAAAATAATTATCATATTATATTAATATATACCTAAATAGATTTCATTATCTTATTTTACAATTTTAACCATTATTAGTATATATTTTTATTAATTGTATTTTTTTTTTAAACTATTATAAAATAATGATTTAAGGATAATAAATATTGGAATGTATATATATATGCATGATATTATATAATTTGATATGATATTAAAAATGAAAAGTTTTTTTATGTTATTTATTATTAAATATAAATCAATAAATTTAAATTCATTATTATTAATTATAATAAATTTTATTTTTAGTAATTAAAAGAAAATTAGAAAGTATAAAAAAATGTATAGTATTTTATAGATTTTAATATTATCTATCATTCATTAATACTTATCATAGTATTAGAAAGACAAACAATATAATTTTATATGAATTAACAATTTTATAATATTTTAGAAATAAAGATATATTGATTTATTTTCTAATTTTATTTTGTATAAATAAAATAAGTAATATTTTTTGTAAATTTTGCTTTAATATGTGATAAAGTTTTAAAAAATAAATGTAAAGGAAAATTTTAAGATTTTTAAATTATTTTCATTTATATATTTATTCTTTAAAAAAAGTATAAAAGAAATAATTTAACTAGTAATTTTATTATTTTTAATATAATAAAATAATTTTATAATTAGGAAGTAAATATTTACTAAACTAAAAGCTTTACTTATTAGTATTATATTATTAATTTTATTAAGATAAAAAGAATAATGGAATTTCATGATAAATATGATTCAGAATTAAGAGATGAGGTAAAATTAGTTAATTATTTTATATTTATTAAATTTCATATTAATACTATTTTTTTTATTTCATTTTAAAAATTTTATTATAACATAAAAAATTTATTATATATATAAGGATATTATTCCATTTACGACAGAAGCATTAGATATTGTCGAAACAGTTATTTCATTCTTTTGTGATTGCCTAAATAAGGATAATCCAAAGTTAATTACATTAACAAATGGAAAATTATCACCAAAAAAAGAAGACATTAATTTGCATCCAAGTCTAGATGGTGATCCAACAGAAAAAATTTGTCAAAAGACATCACTTTATAAAAATGCCACAGTATTCCAATATGATAAAACCAAAAATACAGAAATGATTAATAATAATCTTAATACTAGTTTTGATGATTGTATACAAGATACTGAAAAAATAATTAATAAAATTGAAAACGAGTTTCAAAATAAACAAAAGTATAACGATACTTTAATTCTTTCAAGTGATAGTGAAGAAGAAGAAGAAGATATAATATCTCAATATAGTATAGCTAAAAAAGATGAAACTGAAATTATTATTGGAAAAAATGAAAAAGAATATAAAAAAAATAATGAAGTAAATAGTCATGATGAAGCTTTAGTGAAAAATTTAGAAACAACACCAAAAGAAAAAGACAGTTTAAATAAAAGTCAGACATTATCTATACTTAAAGAAAAAAAAGAAAGTCAAATTGTAGAAGAAGCAGAAGATGCTAATAGTTTGGATTTCCCACTCGAGAAAATAGAAAATCATTCTAATAAAGCTGAAAGAGAAGTAGGAGAAGAATTTGTTGAAGAAAATGATAAAGACCCAGATGATAATTTTAATGTTAATGATTCAGTTAAAGAAATTAATGAAGAATTTAATGAAAATAGTTCAAAATCTTCATCAAAAGAACAATTGAGTAAGAATAGTGAAAAGGAAATAGAAGCGAGTGATGTAAATGGAAATAATGGTAATGAAGGAGATAATGAAATTGAAAGTGAAAAGGATAATGTTGAATATATAGAACAAAAAATCATGACTACTCCAATAATTAATAATGAAGAAATGAGTAGCAAGTCTTCGAGTCATTCTTCACTTGATGGCTATTATTTAAAAAATGCCCAATTTCTTCATGATAGTAATGATAATATTAATTTTATTCCACTTCAAGAAAAAGAAAGATCAAATAGAATTCGCTGGAAATATCATATTAAACATCATTCAACTAATAAAAAATTAAAATGTAGTAACTTTCTTATCTATTGGAGTCAACCTTCAAAAATAAACCCTGTACCAAAAGCAACTGCAGAAATGTGGATGAATTATTATCATACCACTAATGTAATAATTTTTTCAAAATATATATATGTTAATTATTAATATATATATTCTTTAATTATAACAATTTCATTAACAATTAATATATTATATTATATGTTATTTAGAGTGGAAGAAATGATGCTACCATTACTTATAGATTTAATGGCTATTACAATACTCATGAAATTAATGTTAATAGATTTATGAAGGAATATAAAAAATACATATCAAATCCTTATATTGAAATTACTAAAGAAAAATTTCCAACATTATATACGCCCTTAGTTTTAAATCCAAAAAAATGGCTTCCTGAATTAATTCGTTCAAAATTATTAATCTCAAATGATATTATGAATAAAGTTTTAGTAAATTAATAATAAATTAACTAATTTCTAAATTTATATTAGTTATTCAAGCTTTCATATATCTACTTTCATTTTGATTATTAAATTTAAATATAATATATATAATTAAGCATTTAAATATGTTTCATTAATTTATTAATTTAAATAAAAATAATCATAGCCTGTAATTATATTCATTTTAAATTAAAATTATTATATATAAAATATAAAATATAATAAATAAATTTTTACAATCTAAAGTTTATGATTTATATAATTTATTTGTTAATAGTTATGATTTTTAAAATAATATGTTTGTAAAAATTCAAATTTGAAATAGATAAATATGCTAAATTTAATGATCATAATTGTTTTTCTTTGCTTTATTTCCGTATAGAGTTATTATTAAATTAAGAAAAGTTAAAGCTTATGTATTAAATTAAATTATAAAAGAGAAGTTTTAAAATGTTACTTCTAAAAAACTATAATAAATGACAATATATATATTTTAATTTATAAATTTTATCTATATCACAAATTCTAAATTTAAATTTCTGGATTTGGATTTAGATACGAAGAAAAAATTGAATCATTTCTTAATTCTTTGTTATTTATAATAACGTAATAGATATGTAATAATAATAATGGGAATCTAGATGTAAAATAATGTAAAAAGCCATCTGGGATAGGGCCAAGAGCATCTTTAACATAATCTGGTAAGTCCTGGTAATGATGTTTCTAATGATTAAAATAAATAAATAAATAATAGTAATAATAATATGTAAATTTAAAATTAATATTTAATTCATAAAAAATATAATTATATTAGAATTATAAATTTTTATACCTTATTACGAAGGGCTCTTAACAAATCACGAACACTGCCTCCATTATATTTACGATATTTACCAAGATTATTAAGAAGAGCTTTATCAATAACTTTGTACCAATCATTCGATACTACTAAGTTGGCATTAGTTTCTAAAAGTTGAAGGAGAGGTGATGGTGGATCTCTTTGTTCAATCTCAAAACGATCTGAAGCTTCTTGTAAAAAGTTAAGACGTTGTTGAGACGACCAGAAATATGGATGTGACATGATTGCTTTGGCACTTGGTCTTTTACGATAGTCTGATTGAATCATATGTTCAATTAAATCTTTTGCTTCTATATTTATATCAAAATCATTATTTAAATTATATTTATTATTAATAATATTTGCTTCACGGTAATAGTTATCACCAAATGGATGTTGACCGTTGGTTAAAACATAAAAGAAAACACAACCAGCAGAAAAAATATCAATGGCTTTGGTGATACGAATTGGTTCAGGATGATCATCAATGCTTATTTGATCCGAAGAAATCCTGAAATATGATGAGGAGTTATTTGATGAATTATTAGAATTTAATGAATTTGTATCATAAACTTCATTTGAATTTGCCAATAAAAGACTTTCGGGTGCTCTCCATCCAACAGTACCAGCTCCCATATGAATAGTATTGTTAAATGAACTTTGATTATCTTCTAATTTTTTACATAAACCAAAATCAGAAATTAATACTCTTGGGTGTTTTTGATTCTTTTTTGGCGCAGCAATTAAGATATTCTGAGTATAAAATAATATTATTAATTATAATAAAGAACAGAAATTTATTTAAAATAAATATATGGATAGAAACATCGTAAAAATATAATATATAACAAATAATATATTTATTTATTACCTGTGGCTTAATATCACGATGTACAATTTTTAATGAATGTAAATGCTGAATACCAGATATAATTTGATATAATAAATTTTCTGGCTTTATCTGAGTCCTTATGTTAGAATATAATCCTATATTTTGTTTTTCTATGATATCTTGTAGCGATGCTATGCATAACTCAATAGCAATATACATAAATTTATCTGTTGTTTCCTATTAAATTAAATTATTTTAAATTTATACATTTTTAATTAATTATTGCTTGATTATTAAGCCTAGTATTTACTCTATAAATAACTTTTATAAATAATATACTTCATTATAAAATTTAAAAAAAAAAACTTACTCTTGCGAAATATCTAATAACATTAGAATGATCATCACTTTCTTGTAGTAGCTGAACCTCCTTAGTTGCAATATCATAAAAATCAATTAAAAGACGTTTAACAGCTACTTTTCTACCTTGGAATGTTCCTTTATATACCACAGTACCATGACTACCATAACCTAAAACTTCATCACTAATAACTAAAGATCCAATATTTAATGGGAAAATAGATTCATTAAATTTATCAGGCTTTTCTGCCAATGATCTTTTATCAGTAGTAGAATCATTACTTTGAGTTGCATCTCCTGATTTTGACACATCAGAACTATTATTTGAAAAATCATTATTATTATTCATTGAAGGTTGGTTTTTATTCAAAGATTGCAGTAAATTAATAAAATGATTAACAATTGCTGATTTCTCCATTAAATTGACCTTATATCCAATAACAGATTTTTCATCTTTTTCAAAAGTTATAAATTTATTTTGTATAGAATAGTAAATAGCTCCACAAACTATAAAAGAAAATACTACTTTTCCAGTAAAATCAAAAATAATTTTAGAAATAGCAAAACCTTTAATACCATTGTCTATTACAGACTGATATGTAGATTGATCTTCATTGGTATCACATTGATTGTCCCTCTCTAATATTAAATTATAATCTTCATAATAATCTTGTTCTCCAAGTAAACAAGCTGGGAAATAAGGTGAACCATAATGGCAATCCCTTAAGTTATTGTTTTCTTTATTAATTTTTGATAAACCTTTTTCGTATTCGTTATACTTTTCTTCATTACCTACTTCTTCTATAATTTCATTTTGTTTATTAAGAACTTTTTCTCTTGGATAGTAAATACTTAATTTATTATTTTGTGAATCGTCTAAAGTTAATACTTGCTCATTATCAATTGTTGATTGGAAGTTTGGAAATTTTTCTGACGATAAAGCATAAAGATTACCATCTATTGAACCAATAAATGCCTTTTTTGAATTATTTAATTGTTCTTTTGGCCATATTGGTTTGGCTTTTGATAATCTCAATTTTTTATCTTTATCAGAAGTGGTTGAAGAAACACTAAATGTTGAAATTACTGGAGATGAAAACTTAAAATTTAAATACTTTCCACTTCCTTTTTCATGTATAACTAAATCGCCTTGTGCGTTTGAAGAAGCAGATAATGATTCAAATATTTTTTTATCATTATTAGTATATTCAATTGCTTTTTGTTCATCAAAATTGGCAGTTGTGTATTCTGAATAGGATACATTCCATCTAAATAATATGATAAAGAAAAAATTAATTATAACTAATATTTATTTATAGTTAAAAATAAAATATTATAATACTTACTTTATTTTTCCTGTTAAACTATCTTTGATTATTAATTTATAATCTAATTGATTTGTGTAAATTATTAAAAACATATCAAGCTTAAAATTAAATAATGGAAGAAAAAAAAAAATATATATATATATATATTATTATTATTATTATTAAGTAATAATGAATTCTTTAAACCTACCAACTCTTCCTATATGAATAACATCGGATGATTGCTTAAGACCAAAAGATGAATCCATGGAATATGATTTAATTAATTTTCCTGTAAATGGATTCAATACTAATATATGAGTAGATTTACTACCTAAATAAATATTTTCATTTTGGGCAAATGGTGCTTGTTCTATTAAGGCTTTAATTGAAAATGGTAAAACCTTTATTGGATTTTTATTGTTATTTATTGATTATTTTTAAGATTTTAAAGTATTTTTGTTTTAATAATGATTATTGTAATTTTTTTATTTTTATAATAAATATTATATATTATTAATAAATATATACTAAATATTTCAATAACTTTTTATAATATTTATATTATATATTACTATCTATTTACATGTAAATCTTCTCCAGGTTTCATAACAAAAATATTTCCATCTTCGGTAGGTTCTGGAATAAAAATTTCATTAAAAATGTCTTCTCTTCTTAAGGCTATTTCATCCTTTCCTTTTTTATATTCTGATGAAGTCTTTGAACTATTAATTATTTTTTTATTACTTTGTTTACGCTTTAATTGTTTTTCTTCAAATTCTTTAAAAGGTTTCTTTGAATTTAAATCTGGAAAATCATATAATTTTGATTTAACCATAGAGCCTTGATCAATATCTAAAGTCCACAAACGTTCGCCTGTTTTTTTATTAATACCATGAATATTTCCATCAAGAGTAGTAACCACAGCAACATCAATAGATGTTATACGAGATTCATTAAATTTATCTATTGAATTTTGCTGACTTCTTCCTTGTTTAAAAATGTATATCAAATATACTAAAAGGAATAGTATAGTAGATAATTGATTTCCAAACAATATCATTTTAAATTTCTTTTAATTTTGTTTCAATAAATTAAAAAAAAAAAAAATGAATATTCTTATTTTTTTCCTTTTTTTTTATTTTTATTTTTGTTTTATTTTTCTTTTCTTTTTTTATATATTTTATTGTTTTTTACTTTGTCTTATTTATTTTTATTTTTATTTTTTTATTATTAAAAATTTTATGAAATTATCAAATTTTATAATTATTATTTTTTTTTCAGGTTTTTATTTTGTAATTTTATTATTTTTCTGTTTTAACTTTTCTGTTTTCGTTTTTTCTTTTTTTTTAATTCTATTATTATTTTTTAATATCAATCACTATTGCTAAGTATTTTAATTACATAACAGCTTTATTATTTTTATTAAATATATAATTTACAAAAAAAGTGAAAATATTTATTGATTTGTTTATTTCATATTTATTTTAAAATATATTTCAATATAATATTTATTTGATTTTTCTATTTCTCTAACTTACTTTTTAGAAATAAATTATATTCTAATATTCTAATATTTAATTTGTTTAAAATAACGGTTTTTTTTTATTTTGCTTGTTTGCTTTTTTTTTAAAAAAAAAAAAAAATACTACTTTTAAATAATCTAAATAATAAATTCAAATAATTTTTTATTGAAATATTATATATTTTCTATTACTTAAAATAATTAACATTGACATATATTAATATAGTAAATAATCGTTTTTCATTAAATGTAATTTCAAAAATGTAAAATTTTATTTTATTTCTATATTTTATTTTTATTTTATTTTAGTTTTTTTTATTATTGTTATGTATATTTCAGTTATTTATTCGAGTAACTTTTTAATATTTTATTTTAAATATTAATTGAATGTTATTTAAATTTATTTATTTATTTATTTATTTATTTATTTATTTATTTATTTATTTATTTATTTATTTATTTATTTATTTATTTATTTATTTATTTATTTATTTATTTATTTATTTATTTATTTATTTATTTATTTATTTATTTATTTATTTTAAACTTAATTAATTTAATCCAATAGAAAAATAATTAAAAATTAATTTAAAATTTTAAAATATATTTCATCCATTTAATAATTAATTATACTTATACTCAATCATTCAAATTAATATATATTTCTCAATATATTATTATAATTAAAAGTAAAAAAAAATGTTTTTTTATATTTATTTGATAATACAATAATAATATGTTTATATACACTTTTTACCAAGAATCGACTATATGAAAATTTAAGGTTAATAGATAGAGTAAAATAGTATATAAAAAAAAAAATGAAAAAGATGAATTATTAATTATTTATTGTAACTTTAATGTTTTATATTGTTTTTCTTTTACTTTATTATTTTTTATTATGGAAATATAAAAATATTACTGATTTCTTATTTTTAATTAGTACTTAAAACTATTATTCTTTTAATAAAAATATAGATATATATGATAAATAAAATGATAATAATATTAGCTGATAATTTTTTATACATTCGAGATTTTAAAATAGTAAGAAAATTGTTTATCTTTTAGTTTGTTTCAATATTCTGTTGACATTAAAGAGTTATTGATTTGAATCTATTAAACATTGAATATCAATTCAATTTTATTAAACTAGTTATTTTGGCATTTTAATAAAAATTACTATAATTTATATTTATTTTTATTATATCAATTATATAAATTATATTATTAAATTTTTAATATATATTTTATATTCAATAAAAATAAATTTAAATTTTCAAAACATAATACAAAAAATATTATTTTTTTTTTCTAAAAAAAAGCAAATTTTATAAAATCGAAGGTAATAAATTCATTATTATTATAGAAAATGATGAAAGATAGATAGATATAGTATTATATAAAAAGAATTCAAATAAATTGTATTATATTAACATTTAGTTGATGAAAATAAAGAATAATAAAAGTAATAATATTAAAAATAATAAAAAATAAATTGATAAAATGCAAACAAACAAATTCTTAATAATAAAATAAGTTAAAAAAAAAAAAAGTAATTTTCATTTTGAAGCTAATTTAATAAGATAAATTGTTGGTTTATTAAGTTATATTTAAATTAAAAAAAAAAAAAAAAAAAAAAAAAAAAAAAAAAAAAAAAAGAGAGAGAGAGAGAGAGAGAAAGAAGAAAATTACTGTTTTTATAACTTAATATAATTTTAATATTATAAGCTCTAACAAATTTAATAAATTTTTAATTATCTAAATTTTTATTTGGTATATACATACTTAGTAACATAAAGTTTTTAAAAATAGGAAATACTTACAGTATGGATTTCAAGATTCTTAGTTTATTTAGTTTTCTAATATGTATTGTTTCATCATTAAAAGATCTCACATACAAGATAGATAATAATGTTTACGTTGCAACATTAACAAATTATGATTCACTTGTTTTGAATAAAAATAAAGATGTCTTTGTTATGTTCTATTCTCCAATCTGCCCATTCTCCCAAAAAGTAAATTTTTCAAATTTCATTTATTATATTAGAAAAAAGTCAAAATAGAGATTTAAAAAAGGATAATATAATAATTAAAAAATGTTTTAATTATTTCCTACTTATTAATGTTATGCTTATTATCTATTAAATATAAAAAATAAATTTAACAAATTTAAGTTATTGCCAACTTGGGAACAATTAGCTACAAGATTTAAGGCACAATCTGAAGATATTATTTTTGCCAAATTTGACGGCTCAGAAGTTGATGTACCGGAATCTTCACCATGGATTGAACTTGAAGGTATAAATATAATTGTACTTAAATGGTTTTATATTATCACTATCATCTTAAAAAAAAAAAAAAAAAAAAAAAAAAGAAAAAAAACTACCCAAATATATTACTTTTCTCTTTTTATTATTATATTTTAATTTTTCAATTATTTTATTATTCTACATATATTTATATTGATGAAATAGAATTCCCAACTATGGTTTTATTTAAGAAAACTGATATTGATAAAAAGAGTTTTATTATGTATCCAATTGAAGGTTCACGTACTTTAGCTAATTTAGCTAAATTTATTGAAAGTTTTTCTACCAATAAAAACTATATTACACTTACTAAGGAAGAATTAGATGAAATTGATAATTATGATGATGTTACTCCATTAGAAATCGATGAAGACGAAGAACTTGATGCTAACGATGTTAAAGTTCTTTTAGATAATATAGATGCTGATGCTGGAGAAATTAATGATAGTAACGAAGACGAAAAGGAATTTAACGATGAAGGAACAATTAATGAAAAAAGTAAATATTGTGATAATAATAATAATAATAATAATAATAATAATAATAATAATAATAATAATAATAATAATAATAATAATAATAACTTTCATTATTGTTATAATTTGATATTGCTTCATTTTTTTATTATTAAACATTTTTATATTCTTTTTTAAAATTTTTGTTAAAACGTAGATAATGATTCTATTCCACAAACCAAAAATTCTGATATTCCAAAGACCGCAGCTTCTAAAGATGAACTTTAATAAAAATAAACAAAAGTATTATTTTAATTTATTAATTTGAAAGTTATAATAACAGGGTAATAAACCAAAATAATATAAATAAAAATGATTAATAAATTAAAAATATAATATAAAAATTAAAAAAAAAAAAAAAAAAAATCTTAAATAGAAAAATAAAATTGCATTATATAAAATATAAATTGAATGTGTTTAAGCAATAATATTAAGTCTGTATGTTTTAAAATTCTATTTTTTACCTACTAAAGACAAGTATGGAAAAAAAAAAAAAAAAAGATAATATTTGATATCAATGTAAATTAATAAATATCACAATAATTATATCTAATAACGTTTATTATATAATATTAATAATTTAAAATTTGCTACTAATGAAATATTAAAATATTTCTTTTATAATATTAATAATTCCAAATATCATTGAATGATCTTTCTATAATGTCTTAATTATTTCTTATTTATTAAATAAAATTAATCTATAATGTCTTAATTATTTCTTATTTACCGTTTTAATCAAGTTCTTCTGTTCCCTGGCTAGATGGTTTCTTGTTAGATAGAGGTAGAAAATATATTTAATCAATAAAGATTTTTGGTATAATAATGAAAATATTAAGTTGTTAATAGCTCATGAATACTTATTCTTTGTAATATTTCTAAGAAATAATAATAATAATAATAATAATAATAATAATAATAATAATAAAGAAAATAGAAAGGACATGCCGCTAATCTAATAATATTAAAAAATTATTTATTAAACTTTCTAGGATATTTTCCAAATAATCACCGATTTTATTAAAATAAAAAAACTTTATTAATTATTGAAAATGTTTTTTTTTTTATATATAAATTATTATATATTTTTAATATTATTAAAGTATATTAAATATATTTTTGAATATATAAAACCATAAATTTATAAATTAAAATAAATTCTTTTGTTTTTTTATAAAATTACACAAAATATAATTTAATTTAATAAATTGAATTTATAATATATCATTAACAATATAAATTATTTAATTGAATTATTAATCTATATAAATAATATATTCATTTATAATATTAAATAGATTTATACCAATTTAATCTATTTAATTATTGAATTTTTGAATTCATTTCTATTATATAAATAATATATTATTTAATAGATAAAAGAAATTTTTTTTTTTATATTTTTTTTTACTCTTTTTATTTTATTTTATTTTTATCGTTATAAATAGCTTTTCTATACTTACTTAATGTTATAAAAATTATTTTTAAAATATATTATAATTATTTTAAATAAAAAAAGCTTAATAGAAAATATATATTCTATTTTTTTAAAAAAAAAAATAGCAATAATGAGATTGAGTGTTACATTCATTTTATTAGCTACTTCAGCTTTATGTAAGAGCTTAGCTTATAATAATGGGTATCCTGACTGTCAATTTAGTAATCTTGTATATTATACAGATAATGATGGAGATTGGAGTATTGAAAATAATGAATGGTGTTTAATACCAAAAAATTTTGCTACATGTTGGGCATCAGCATTAGGCTATCCATGTTGTTCAGGCTCCGATGTTGTATTAATTGATAATGATGGTGAATGGGGTGTTGAAAACAATGAATGGTGCGGAATAATTAAAAATTTCAGTAGTAATAATAGTATTAATAACAATAGTAATAAGGATGATAATGATAATAATAATAATAAAGGAAACGGAAATAATAGCAGCAACATTAGCAACAACAAAAATGATAATAATAGAAGACCTGTTGACCCCTCTGAAACTGCAAAACAGAATTATTCTAAACCAGTTGCTTTTCCAGGTGCAGATGGAGGTGGTAAATTTGCTACTGGAGGTCGTGGTGGTGAAGTTGTTTTTGTAACTAATTTAAATGATAGTGGACAAGGTTCATTTAGAGATGCAGTAAGTAAATCTAACCGTATTGTCCTTTTTAAAGTCAGTGGTACAGTTGAATTAAAAAGTGATGTTGTTGTTCAAAGTAATATTACTATTGCTGGACAAACTGCACCAGGTGGTCATGGTATTGTTTTAAAGAATTTTAAGCTTGGTTTTGGTGGCACAAATGTGATTTGTCGATTTATTGGTTCTAGACCAGGAGAACGAGGTTCAAATGCTGAATATGATGCATGGGGTGGTGCTAAAGGTGCTAATTCTATCGTTGATCATTGTTCCATTGGATGGGCTAATGATGAACAATGGGGTCTCTATTCATACACTGATGACTTTACTATTCAATATACAGTTATTGGTCCTGCAAACTCTTTCTCTTATCATAAAAAAGGAATTCATGGTTTTGGTATTATGCTTGGACGAAAAAATGTTTCTTATCATCATAATTTAATTGCGCATAACATCTCAAGAAACTTTAGAGGAAAAATTCCTGATAAAAACACTTGTGATTTTACTAATAATGTTATATATAATTGGGGTTACCAAACAACTTATGGTACTATCGGTCACTTAAACTATGTAGGAAATACTCTAAAAAAAGGACCATCAACTAAAGGTGGAAATAATTATGTTAGTGTTGCTGATAGTGGTACTAAACCTGAAAATTATTCAATATATTTAACAGGTAATCGTTTTCTTAATAGTAATAACACTCCATACAATGATTTTAATACATACAATTGGAAGGGAATTACATATAAAGATGGCTCCAAAAATGAGGGAAATACAAAATCTAATACACCATTTATTATGCAAAATGGAAGTGATAATTCATCTACTATTGAACATGTTGAATCAGCTGAAAGGGCTTATGATAATGTTTTAACTTATGCTGGTAATGGTATTTCTTCTGACAAAAGAATATCCATTGATAAACAATGTGCAGCAGAAACAAAGAATGGCACTGGTAGTTTAGTTGGTGCACGTCCATACAATGAAGCAAATTCTTCTCAAAAATCAGATATAGATAAATATGGTATTAAATGTGGTGTTAAATTTGAATACCCACCTGCAATCACTAAATATGATATTATAGATACAGATGGTGATGGTATGCCAGATGATTGGGAAATTGCTAGAGGTTTAAATCCAAATAGTAAATATGCTGCTGATGGATCTTTAGAAAGCAGTGGTGATTATTGTGGAAGAGGTTACACCAATATTGAATATTACTTAAATGATCTAACTATTAATGCTTTTCCATCTGGAATTGTGAAACGCTCGCCAACTCTTCAAGAAATGTAAATATATAATTATTAAAAAAAATAGAAAATAATATCTTAATATTTAAAATGTTATAATTATTATATAATGTAAATATTGAAAACTTTTTTTTTTTTATCAACGCCTTTGATTTTTAATTTTTAATTACTTATTATCTAATGTTTTATTATTTTTATTATTATTATTTTGACTATTGTTATAATTGATAATACATATAAAAAAAAACAAATGATAAAACACTAATTTTTATGATATATTTTTTAATAAAGTATTATTTATTAATACAATTTGTTCAATTTGTTATTTTAATTAAAAATAAAATTTATTATCAGTATATAATTGAAATTAGCTTTAAAGCAATCTTATCATTTAATTTTACTAGTAAATGATAAAATTTATATAAATATACTAAAAAAGATAGTTATATTTGTTGTACTAAACATTAAAATTATTTAATTTTCCATTAATTTTAATGAATCAAATCCACTACTTGATAAGAAAATATATATTATATCAGAAGATGTTATTGAAGTCGACAAATTCAATATTCCCTATTTTTATATTTATAATAGTTTATAGAAAAATTAATAAATATTTATTTCTTATTTTATATTTTATATATTATAAACATAAATTTAAATCATACATTAATATACGTTTGTAAGCCAAATATACGTTTTTGTGCAATTCTATCATTTATATATTGAATTTGTGATGGCAATGTTGGTATTTGATTAATTGCAATGTTATTTTTATTATTTCTATTAGCGATATTTGCTTCAATAAATTGAAAATGAAAATCAAAGAATTCTTCATATGTATGATAAACTTTAATTGATTTTCCTGCTTGTTCCTTTAATGAAGGGATTGTCTTTGAAACATCATTATTCAAATTTACTATAATTTCATATACCTTTAATTTTAAAATATTTTATTAGCTTTCATCATTTTGTTTTTGTTTTATATTATAAATATTTAAATATTTATATATATACATAATATTTCTTTGCATTCTTCATTTTGCATATAACATTATTAACAATTGCATTTCTAATTGGATATTCCTCTGATAAACTAATTTGGCTTCCTTTTTCTTCATTATCATCATAATTGTCCTTATTGCTATTAATATATAATATGGTATGTTAGCATTTATCAATAATCAATTTGCTCTATAATATAATACTAAATAATTAAATTAATACTTCAAATTGATATTTTCATAGAAAGATATTCTATTCATGATACTCTTTCGTTCATTAGATACTATATCAGATTCAGGAGTTTTTTCAACAGATTCTTTTATTTCTATCACACTCTTAGCTTCATTATGTAATGGAGATTTTGAAATTTTTGAACTAATTTTTTCGGATCTTTGATCATATCTTTTAATAGATGGCTTAAAAGAACTTATAATATGTTTATTTTTGAATTCTAATATTGGTGGAACATCTTCTTCCTCTTCCCTAATAATAACTGAGGATTCTCTTTCATGCATTGGAGTCTCAATAGATTCATCATTATCATTATTATTAATATATGCATCAAGTGATTCATTAGAATTGCTAATAAAGGTATCTAACAATTTAATTACTTCATTAATTCCATCTTGATTTTCACCACTTTCTTCAATAAGTTCGCTTTCAGTAGATTCTTCTTGAGGAATATTAATATCATTAATACTTTCAATGCTAGAACATGAACATAAATTGTAATTTGATACAATAGTTGCAATCTCCTGGTTTTTAAGTGGTGATATTTGGTCGAAATCACTTGAATTATCATCAAATGATTTTGGTGAACTTTCCGCTTCATACTTAAATTCTTTATCGCAATCCAGATTCTATTAATAATATATTAAAATATATGAATATATATATATTTTTAAATATATACAATTATTATTTTATTAGGATATATATATATATTCTAATTTTATATTATAAAATTTACCTCTCCATTTTTATATTCATCACTTTTATTTTCAGGTATAATAATTATTCTTTCTTCCTCTTCTTTGCTATTAATTTCAACCTTATTTGTTTCTTTTTCTTCTGATGTGGTTGACGTAATATTATTTTCTTCTTCTTCTTCTATTAAGTCCTGACTTTTATTACTTATCATTGAATATACTTTTTCTGATGGTAATCTCTTTACAATATTTGGACCACTTTCATTTTTATTTATTGATTGGTATTCTCTAATGCAGTCAGTTAAATGACTTAAAATTTCTGATTTTGCCTCATCATCTTCGCAAAATATAATTGTTAATATATCTGGATTACTGAAAGTAATTTCAATTGCATTTATTAAATTATTTTCTAAAATTATGCATAAATTATTATTATTATTATTATTATTATTATTAATTATTATTATTATTATTATTATTATTATTATTATTATTATTATTATTATTTATTATTATTATTATTATTATTATTATTATTATTATTATTATTATTATTATTATTATTATTATTATTATTATTATTATTATTATTATTATTATTATTATTATTATTATTATTTATTATTATTATTATTATTATTATTATTATTATTATTTTATTATTATTATATAATAGTATATTACCTTCAGAATTTTTAAATGATTTAACTTCTAAATTTGAATATTCGCTTTTTTGTATCAATTTTAACTTTCCTTTTGTCAATTTATCGGTTCCTTGAGATAATGACTTTGCAATAATAATTAAATCATCAAAAATAAATAATAATCTTTTTTTTTTCTCGAAATTGTGACTATGACCTGATGATAAAATTGATGAAAGAGATTGGGTTGGTGATGATAATTTCTTCATATAAACACTAACTTCGCATTTATACTTTAATCTTCTACTTGGTGAAACAATACTGATTTTCTAATATATTTAAAAATAGTAATTAAAAGTATTAAATGTTAATAATAATAATAATAATATTTTACTAATGTAAGTGTTATTATTAAAAATAATAATAATTACTGGATTAAATCTTGATTGGAAAGCAATAAGATAATGTGCTGCTTCTGCTTCTTTTGATGCACCATTAACTACAGTTACTACAGTTTCCAATTTAGAATAGGCATTAATTAAATTTTTATAATCCTTACAAGATTCATCTGTAAATTTAATGAGTTCCTGCATTATTAATCATAAAAAAATATATATTACTAATAAAATAAATTAAAGGTTATGATAAAAATAGATAATATTATATATATCATACCCTAAGTAATAAGGGATATTTACAAATTCTTTGGACAGGTTTTATACTACATATTTTTATAATATATTATAAAGAAATAAATTATTTGCTTATATATATATATATTTAATCAAAAAAATTATTTTATATAAATTTCTAAAATAATTACAGAAAACTTTCTAATTTAAGAGATCTAGATTCCTTTTTATGAAATTGATTCTAGAAAATTATATTTCAAAACGAGATTGATTAATTACATAATATATTTTTCATATTTTAATTAATAAACATTTACATTTAAGAATTTTGAAATGCTTTTAGAACTTTTTAAGTCTTCCAATTTAGTGATAGCATATGCATAATTACCACAATAAAGCATATACATTTTTAAATATTCATTCTAATAAAATTATTTCGCATTTTATTTATTCAATATTATGATATAGTTATATATATAATTTATATAATTAATCTTTAGATATTATAATTATTATTTAATACCATCATAAGCCATATATCACCAATTTCTTCAACGCATTTATTTTGTTTTTGTCTTTCTTCAAAAAGAGAAAGTAATTCCTTTATAAATTAATTTTTATTTTTAATTTTAAATTTAATAATATAAAGAAATTAGAAATAATAATTATAATAATAATAATAATATTTAAAATATATTTTACTTGATTGACACCATAAAGTTGTTCAATATTAGAAAACAATGTTCCTAAATCTTTTTTCGACAAAATATTATTATTTCTCATCGGCTTGATATACAACTATATTTTTTATTGTAACAATATTAAAGGTCTCAATTATTTAAATTATTATAATTTTATAATAATTACAAAATTTTATATAAACCTCAATAATAATTGATAGATCATTAACATAATCTCGTTCTGTATCAATCATTTCATATATAACTTCTTGTCTTTTAATATCTTTTTTTGAAAGTCCCATTTCATCAGCAACTTCCTTACCTCCAATAAAATCAATCCACTTCATTTTTAATTTTGCAGGGCCATTAATAAAACCAAAATCAACTTTTTGGTTTGATTTTACATTATTACCTAATAAACTCGAACCACTTTTGGATTTCACCATATCATGATTACTTAATTTTTCTGATGAGTTTCTCATGCTTATATTATTTTTCTCCGCATTTGGACCATTTTCTTTCATTGCTAGAATACT
This sequence comes from Piromyces finnis, assembly GCA_002104945.1. Taxonomy (NCBI): domain Eukaryota; kingdom Fungi; phylum Neocallimastigomycota; class Neocallimastigomycetes; order Neocallimastigales; family Neocallimastigaceae; genus Piromyces; species Piromyces finnis. The sequence continues at coordinate 325,402 of MCFH01000046.1, forward strand.
TTCATTTTTTGATACATATCTAATTGAACCTTGATAGGCATTATACCAGCTACGTTTTCCATCAGTACTTGTTCTATTTGACACACCCTTCCGAAGGGTAGAGTTCCGAATTTGTTTTTCTAATTCTTTTAATCTATCATCTTCATCTTTTTCACTGTTTTCATCTTTTTCATTATTTTTATTATCTTTATCTTTTTCATTATTTTCATCTTCTTCATTATTTCTACTATCTTCATTATCTTTTGTTTTCTTTTCATTTATATCATCTGAAATATTATTTATTAGCATAGAACCTTCATTATTTATAGAATTTTTTATTAATTTATTATATTCCTCTTCATCAATATTTTTAACGAAATTATGCGGGAAAAAACCTTTGACTCCATTTAATTCCCCATAACACCACTCACCATCTAAATGAAATATTTTTACAACATCTGATTTTTTTAATGATAATTCAACTTTTTTTCCAGCATTAAAATCATATAAAGCTTTTGCATATTGAATGGCCGTTGGTTCGGCAAACTTAACACCCATTTTCTATTTATTAATTTTTGAAATATATCACTCTTTCAACTTTCACTACTTTATTATTATTAAAAAATTATTTCTTATTTAGAAAACTTAAAAATAATAATTTTATAACCTATCCTATTAATATAAAAATAATTTGAAAACTATTTTACTATATTCTTTAAATATTTTTTTTTAATTTAAAACATAATATTAAAATATTAGAAATTAGAAATATTTTTTAGAAAAAGGTAACTACTTAAAACGAACATTCATTTTTATAATAATTATGAAAATAATTCATATATGAATTAATATAGAAATTTAAATATATTTTTATTATAATTAAACAAAATGTATCATGAAGAGACAAATACATTATATGAAATTATTATTAAACTTTATAATATAGATTTATTATATAACTATATAACTAATAAAATATATTATTATATTATTTCTTATAACTTTAAAAAAAAAAATTAAATAAAAAATAATAAAAAGCACTTGCTATATTTTAAAATATTATAAATATAATATTATGTATATTTATATGTATATGTATATGTATATTTATATAGTGTATATAGTAAATATAAAAGATGTTGTTTATTATTAATCTTTTTAGTTTTTAGTTTGAGCTTTGTAGATTTAAAAAAAAAAAATTGATAATATTTTATAATAAAATTATTAATAATTATTTTTATGTATACATTAAAATGATTATTAATAAATTAAAATATTAGAATGTTATTAAATAATTTTATAATTTTATTTATATGAAATTAAAAATATATAATATACCTTAACTTTTATGAATAAAATCCAAATTTCATAACATCAAAAAGAAATAGATAAATTCAAAATATCAAAATATTATCAAAATAATCCCAATAATAATGTAATAACTTTAATATATATTATTCAAATGTATATAAATTAAATATTAAAATAAAAGTATATCAATTATACATTTAAAATTTAAAAATTATACTTGAAATCTCACACCAAAGATTTGATAATTCTTAATATTTAAGTAAAAATTATAATAAAGTGAAATTGTTAGAGAAAAGGAATAAAAAGTTTTTAGTATTAAAAATAAATAATAAATAAATAAATATGCAATTAAAAAGGAAAAAAAAAGGAATAATTAATGAAAAATAATATATAAATTAAACATACATTAATTAATAAATTAAAAATAAAAATATATGTAATTTTATTGATAATCAAAATAAAATATTTAAAATAATAATCTTGTGAATATATATATTGCATCAATATTTAATTATTTAAATAATAAAATAATAATAATACAATAAATATTTCAATTTTATTTCAATTTTATGGTTTAAAATTGTAATTCCATTTTATCGATATGAAAATATTATATTTAATAGTTACGATAATTAATTTTTTTTTTTTTTTTTTTTTTTTTTTTTATTTTATTTTATTTTATTTAATAAATATATAAAGTCTTTTATACTTCGACATAAAATATAAAAAATATAGATAAGACTATTTAATATTTAATAAACATGTTATTATATGAAGATGTTCAATACATTATACAGTCAGATGTCAAACAAAAAAGGTTAATACCTTTGGCTTCATTAAAAGTAAATGATGAATTTCTCGAAAATTTAAAATCAAATCCTGAAAGCATAACTATTCAATTTGGTTCAACATGTGTAAGCATTATAATAAAATAATGATATCATAAAATAATTTAATAAAAAAAAAATGAAATCATATTAATAAATAGCAATTACAATATTCATACAAAAAAACAGAAAATTGTGTCAAATAAGCAAGAATTTGAATTTACAATGGAAAAGGAAGAAAATAGAGTGGAAGTAGATTATGTACAGAGGAATAATTTAAATTCAAATTCATTAGAAATGTGTGGACGTTTATCACATACATTAAAAATGAAAAAGAAAATGACTCAACAGGTTGCTGATAAAATAAAAAATACGTATATGGAGTCAGGAAAAAATAACAAAACGTATATTATATTACATAAAGTATATTGTTATTGTTATTTTTAAATATATACTAAATAAATCCTTTTTATTATAAAATTTTATAATATATAAAAATGAATAAAAAAAATAAAATAATAACAGGAGTATCGTTTTAGACACTACACAAATATCAAGTATATTTATTTATTTATTTATTTATTTATTTATTTATTTATTTATTTATTTATTTTGGAATTAACTTATAATTAAATATATGAAATAAAAAAAAAAAAAAGATATCAAGAAACAAAATTCAAGGATAAAAAATAAAACTCGTTTATATGATGGACCAACAAAATCAAAATTAAGATCAACTTCACCTATTCAACCTGGAGGTTTAGATTTAAGGAAAAGAATTATTCATATGATGGCTCCAAAGCCAATAAAATTAGTAAATTTAAGTAAAGTGCTAAGAATTAAAGAATCAACAGAACCTGAATTATTAAATATATTAAATAAAGTAAATATAATAATGGTTATTAGTTATATATGTTACTTATTATTATTATTATTATTATTATTATTATTATTATTATTATTATTATTATTATTATTATTATTATTATTATTATTATTATTATTATTTATTAATATTATTATGTTTATTAATATTATTATGTTTATTATTATTATAATTATTTATAACTAATTTATTAAATTAAACAAATTATTAAATGGTATTAAATTATATTATATTTCATTATATTATTAATATTTAATTCATTTTAATAATTCATTATAAGATTTCAACAAAGAATCAAATAGGTGAATATAAGTTAAATCCTGACATTTATAAGGAAGTAGAATTTCAAACTTGGCATACATGGGATCATAACCAAAGAAATCAAGCTATTGAAAATGGAAAGAAAGCATTTGAAGAAATTGATTTACCAGCTTCAGCCCCTGAATGGAATAAATTAATACAAAAGAAGACATTAAATATATCAGCACCTGTAATAAAACCAGTAAATTCTCTTATTTCAAATACGAATGATATTAATCAAAGAAAAAGTAATCCAATAACAACAGAAAAGCGTGCAACAAAACAATTAATGTCTCAAATGAAAAGTCGTAATAAAAAAGCAAATGCATCTACAGTAAAAGCAGTAAAAATAAAAAGAAATGAGAATATTCCAATAGCAAACCATTCAGTTCAACAAGCTCAGGCTCAAGCTCAAGCTGAAAAAAAAGGTATAGAAGAATTAAATGTAAATACTAATAATAACAATATTAATAATCAAGATACAGCAGAAAATGAAGTTGAGAAAAAGCCTTCAATAAATAAAAGAAATGTTCTAGGAAAGAGTATTATTTCACACAAGGAAATTGATCGTTTACCAAAAATTAAAAAGAAATCATTAGCTGAAGTAAAAAAACAAATGGCAGTATCATCATCACAAAATGAAAAAGAAGATATAACTTCACTGTCAGCACCAACTTTGAAAAAGTTGACAAATAAAAGAAAAAGAATGGATTCTACAATAAATTCAAATCGTAAATAATGAATTTTACTATTTTAATGAAACAATAAAAAAAAAATATTTTAATGTTTATGTTATTACATTTTAATATTAACTAAACATTAACTAAACATCTTAATATATATATATAAATATTGATATATTGTATATATAATTTATTATATTTATAGCTAAACCTAAAAACACTATAACTCCTATAGAACCATTAGTCATTAATGAACCAATATCCACATTTTCTGAATACAATAATATGATTGAAAAATACAATAAGCATCAGCAGGAACTACAAAAATTAGACAAAAGTATGAAGGAAATAAGTGAATCATATAATAAGAGAAGACGCATTTTAAAAGAATATGATAATACTAACCTCTTAGATAGAAAACTATATACAGAATTTAAAGAAAAAGCAGAAGAATTATTAATGATAAAAAATCAATATAATTCAATATATAATAATCTCCAACAAATAAAAGAAAAATTAGAACTTGCAAAAGATAATCTAATCAACTCAATATAATTATTTCAAATTACATTTTATTTAATCATGATTAAAATAATTCAGATATAATATTAAAGAAGAAGAAAAAAAAGTTCCATAATAGAAATACATGCTTTATAAGATGATATAATATAACCGATAATAAAAATTCATTGTAAAATATCTAATATATATAATTTAGCAATATGTATATAATAATATAATTGTAACTATTATCCATTAATAAAATTCTATTAAATATTTTAAATTAAATATAAATTATTAAAATATTTATTAGTTGTAGTATTCTTGTTTTCATTTAAATTTTACTTTTAAATAACATTGTTTTCTTTATATATATATATAATTCAGATTATATATAGTGAATAATAACTAATAAATTGTTCATGATAACGCTAACATAACAAATCATAAATAACAATTCAAATTGTTATCTTTTTTTAAAAAAAACAAAAAAAATAAAAAAAAGAGTTTACTTTCTAAATGATATCTATATTTCTTTTTTTACAGCTGATAATGGAGTCGATATCGGTGTTGATTCTTTACTATCTTTACAACTACTTGAATATAATATCGGTGGTCTATATTCACATAAAGCGTAAAGCAAATTTCTTTCAGTATATCTTACTCGATATACTGGTGAAGATTTTGTTAAGAATAGATTTATCATCTCTTTGGATATTCTATTATATATAAATTAAATATTTAATGAAATATTAATATTTTATGTATTATCATATAATAATAGTAATAATAAAAGTAAATATAATATATATATATATATATATATATACTTTTTATCTTCATTCCTTTTATTTAACGGGTTTAGCTGTTTCATTAAATCAGATGTACTAACTTGAAGATTAAATGATTTAGTAGAATCTGCTTTATCTTTTATAATAATACATTAATTAATATAAATATTTATTCTTAATATTAATATAATACATATTATAAAAATATTATAAAAAGTATAACATACTTGTATTATCATCAGGTTTTTGTCTAATATTATCAATATCCCAAAGTCTAACAGTATTGTCGCTACTACCTGATGCCAAGATTCTTCCATTTTCATTAAAATCTAAGGAATATATAGTATCATCATGACCTTCAAACGTTTTTATACAATTTCCTGATCCAATATCCCATATTTTAATAGTTTTATCTTCACCTAATAAATAATAAATGAATCATTTAAGTTTTTTAATTTTTAAATTAAAGGACTTGTTTAATATAAATAATAATAATAATAATAATAATAATAATAATAATAATAATTGATAGAACAAACTTACTTCCAGTTACAACCGTTTTCCCATCCGGAGAAACAGCTATACTATAAATTGGACCTTTGTGGCCTTTAAATAATCTAACACATTTTCCTGTTTGAATATCCCAAAAACGAGAAGTACAATCTTCACTACCTGTAGCTAAATAATTGACATTTGGATGGAATTTTATTGTCTATTATATAAAAAATAAAAATAAATGAATTATGAATAAAATTATTCATTAAACTATGAAGATATCTTACTATTGTGTAATGAAACTTACATTAACATCAGAAAAGTGACCAGCAAAAATTCTCAATGGGTATATATGATCACTTTTCCATAAACGAGCAGTTTTATCATTTGATGCTGTTGCAAAATATAAATCATGAGGAGAGAATGTTACATCCCATATTGGATAATTATGACCATAATAATTAACAACATTTTGGTTCTTATTCAAATCCCATAAACGAACTCAAATGTTAAATGAATTAAAAATAATAAAATAATAATTAAAATGTTTATACGTCTATCAACAGCTCATTATTATTATTATATATACCTATTTTATCTTGAGAAACTGATAATAAATAATCATTATTCTCACTAAAACATGTTCCATAAACAGGACCAGAATGACCGATTAACTTTATACTTGTATTTTTTGCTTTATTCCTCATATAATCTTTAAATGAAACAAAACAGTTATCAATTAGTATATATCTCTTATAAATTTTTATATATTATCTTGAAAAAAATTTTTCTAATAAGATTACCGAAATCTTCATAGAATGAATAAGGATATGAATCATAAATTGATTTGCATGCACCTTTTCCTCTTTGTGTTGGACTATTAATATTTTTCCATAATCTTATTACTGAATTTGAAAAGCATGAAAGTAATATACTTGCATCTGAATTTATATTCATATGAGTAATTCTAAAGAGAAAAAATAAATAAAATAAAATTTAGTCGACCTATATTCAATCTAAAAATGGCATTACAAATTATAATAATTTACCCATCATCAGAATTCTTAAATGTATAACAACAAATTGAAGGTAATGATAATGATGTTGAATTAACTTTCTTCTTTATAATATTAATATCTTCAATTTCATCTGAAGCAGGCCTAAATCAATAAATTAATTTATTATAATATCTATAAAATTAATAATAAATTGATTTGAATTTATTTATTAATATATAATATATTTTTTCTCACCTTTTAATATTGTTGAATGCGTTATGTTCATCAATAATTTTATCAACTGTTCTCGTACTTTGGCCCTTTTAGTTCAATTTTATATTTAAATACAGAAAATGACAAAAAATTAATTATTTACAACTATTTATTATAATACTATTAATCTATGTTTTTTATATTAATTGATATATAGTTATATACTAACCCCAGGTACAGGTTTTGTATATAATCCTTTTTGTATTAATGAACTATCATGAGGTAGTTTTCTATCAACTAATTTTTTAAATATTATTAAGTATAATAATTTTAATTTCATATTTTCTTATATCAATATTTATACTAAATATTAACTATTCTTTAAGAAAATATAAAATTTACTTTGAAAATTTAAATATCTTGATAAAATATGAAATTCTAGATATAATGAATTATCCTCAATATATGAAAAAAGTATTATATAAAGTTTTAAACTTATGCTTATTTTATATTTAGTATGCTCGAATTGTTGTAAATATGGCATTTGTCTTGCTTTAATACTACTAGTAATTGTAGATAGTAATGCAACCTCTCTTGGATAATCCTTCCTAAATTCTGGTGAAAATTGTCTTAAAAATATAAATGCTTATTGTATTTATTATAAGATTTTATTATGTTTTATTATTATGTTTTATTATTACATCTCCAATTAAAACAAATATATATGATTTTGAAATTTTAATATATACCATTTTCAATATTATCATGAATTATTTGATCTAAAAAATATGCTACAAATATTGGAAAAATTATTTTTTCCATTTCCTCCTATTATAAAATTAAAAAAAAAAAAATTAAAAACCTTAAAAATTCATTATAAATTAAAAATATTATATGTTTATTACTTTAAGTTCTTCAGTTAGAGAATTTGACCAGATTTTTAATTTTTTAAAACTTTCTTCATATTGACCATTTGAATAATTTAATGCTACTATATAATTTTCTTCAGATTCATTTTTAAAAAATGAAAATTGATTTGGAACAGTATCAAAATCATGTTCATTTATTGATATTAGTTGTTCCTCTAATTCTTTTAGGCTTTTGACATTATTTTCTGGTTTAGAAAATCCAAATGTAAAACCTCTTTGAAATAAATAATTTTGAACGATTTTCTCAACATCAATTGTATTATTAGTTTCATTTATTATTTCATTTTTATATTTATTATTAATTATATTTGAAGGAATAGTGTTAATTTTATTTGAGTTTGAAATTATTGGTGAATTAAATTGAAATTTTTTATCTGCCATTATTATATTAATTATTTTTATTTCTCATTAAATAATTATTAGTTTTCTGTTTTTATTATTATTTTTTTTTTTTTTTTTTTATTTTATTTTATTTTTGGTAAAAAGTTTCATCCATTTAATATTTATTATTGTTGTTGTTTGGTTGTTGTTTAATACATATATATTATATATATAATTTAGCAATTATAAAATAACATAACAAATAACAAATTAAATTATCTAAAATATTTTCATTATATGTAATATTAAATTATTCTATAATAATTACCTAAAATAATAATAATAATAATAATAATAAAATGATAATAAATATAAAAAAAAAAAAAATGTATACTATATTGCTTTAAAATATTAATGTTCGGATTGTCCTTTAAATTATGAATAAAAATATTTTATGATATATTAATTATTTAATATATAAATTTTAGACAATTCTATTTAAAAGTGAATTTCAATAATAAAATTTTATATAATAATAAATAATAATAAAAACAAATTAAATATATAAATAAATATTTAATTATTGCTATTTGGCCTGATTTGCTACTACAAAATTAAATATTTATATAATTTAACTTATATATACAATAATGGAATCATTCTTTATTAAAAGAAATAAAGGTAATTTATACATATAATTATTTTTCTTTTATTTTAACCTAATTTCAAAAACATATTTTATTGCTTTTTTTTTTTTTAATTTTAAAAATTAACTGGAAAAAGTAACTTCTTCTGGCCAAAAAGTCTAGTCAAAAATCTAAGATAATTACTATACTTATATTACTAATGCTATCCCTTATTTGTAAAAAATAAATATATTTAATAAATTAAGAAGGTTTTAATATTTATTATACATTTCAAAAAATTTAAAAAACAAATTTAATCTTTTTACAATTTTACACATTTTATAAATAATATAATTTTTTTTAAAAAATCTTTCTTCAAAGATATTTTATTTATAAATTAGAAAAGCCCATTATATGAATACAAATTTTTATTTAAATATGAATATATATTTTCTATTTAATTAATATTTGTATAAATTTATTCATTATCTTGAGTTCTAACGCGAGCTTGAGCATTAGTAACCTTGACATTTAACTATATATATAATAATTATTTGTGATTTAAAAAAAAAATTAATAATCATCTTAAAATTTATAAATATAAAATTAAAATAAATTAATAAAAATTACTTGTTTGGCACGTTCAACAATTTCAATTCTCTTCTTGGAAGAAACATTGTGAGCAATTTCAGCAGCATATGTACGGTTGTGCATGAGTAAAAGTTCTAAATCCTTAACATTAGAAACAACAAACTTCTTGAAACCATTTGGTAAAAGATCACGAGTCTTCTTGTTAGAACCGTAACCGATCTTTGGCATTCTGATGGTTCCACGGAAACGTCTACGGACAACACCATCGATACCTTTTGGTTTTCTCCAAGAAGCCTTTTTGTTATTATTTAATTTATATTAATATTCAATTAATTAGAAATTCAATTTTCAATTGTGTGTATTATCATTTTTGTCTGAAATTGATTTTCAATTGATTCATTTCATTTTAATTCTATATTACTCTTGTTTTTATTTGTTTTTTTTTTTTATAATTTTATATAAAATCTTGATTCTATTTTTTTTTGCAATGTTTTTTTTTTTGAAATTCATTTCTACTTTATATTTTTAATTATCATAAGAATTATTTAATATAAACTTACATCAACTCTCTTGAAGCGGTCAGATTGGTGACGGAAGAATTTAGTAGTTTTCTTCTTAACAATTGGAGTCTTGTTAATTGGAGTGACCATTATGACTAATTAATAATCATTTCATTTTATTAATAATATATTATATTAAAATAATTAATTCTCTGTTTAATAATTTAAATTATTAAATTTATATTTTCATTTAAATTGAATAACTTATTTAATTATATTTTTTTTTAAATTTAATAACAAAAAGTTTTCAATTAATATTTAAAACAAAATTAAAATTTAAAAAAATAATAGAAAGATAGAAATTTCATGATTTATATTTAAATTTTATAATTTATAATAAAATATTTTGGACAAGTTATAATTTATTTAAATTTTATTTATAGACGCAACAATAACAGAGAGGAGAAAAACATATATTTATATATAAAAATGAACCTTAATTATGAAAACTTCTTAATTTTTATAACGAATAAGTCACTTTAAATTTTTTTACTCAGAAATTCAACACTAATAAATAGGACCTCATTTTATATAATTTCATTTATTTTTATTATATTTAATTTCATCATTTTTACCTTTTTATAATTACTTTTCTAATGAAGAGAGGGGAAAATTTGTTTTATTCATTAAAACAATAAGAAAACTAAATGAGCATTATTATCAACCAATCATTATTTAGAATTTAAGCCACATCTATTTTTTCTATATATTTTTTCTCTTCTCTCATATTGTGAAGTAAACTTTTAAAATTATTATTTTAATCACATGATAAGAAAATAGTTTTGTTAAAATAAAATAGGTTTAATTTTTAGTTCATTAAATTCTTTATTTATTTATTTATTTATTTATTTATTTATTTATTTATTTATTTATTTATTTATTTATTTATTTATTTATTATTTATTTATTTATTTATTATTTATTTATTTATTATTTATTTATTTATTATTTATTTATTTATTATTTATTTATTTATTATTTATTTATTTATTATTTATTTATTTATTTATTATTTATTTATTTATTTAGTTAGTTAGTTAGTTAGTTAGTTATTCATTTTGTTTTTATATGCGTTTTTATTGAAAATACCTAATTTACTTTTTCTATTATAATTAAATATATAAATATTTGTTTTTATCAACATATTATTATTTATTATTAAAATAAATATTATTTTTTATTATTTAACTACACATCTAATATAAATTTTCTAAAAATATATATTATTTTAACATTTATTTTATTATTTAATAAAATATTTATTATACATATTCAAAATTATTTAACTTGAATATATTTCAACTCAACAAAAATAAATATCTATAAAGATATAATATATGTTAATTAAAAATATAATATGAAAATGAAAATAAAAAAAAGATATTTAATGCTATTATCATTTTTTCTTTAATTTCATTAATTTGATTTCTATTTTTTTAAAAAAATATATATTTTATTTCAAAGTTAATAAGTAGTTACTTGTTGATTGAACTTTATCATTGATATATTATATTATCTTCCAATAACTTCATTAAAAGATGAAATGTTTATTTTTACGAAAGATAATCTTCCTGAGATTTTATTTTCTTTTATATCGATAAATTATATAAATGTTATATATTTACATAAATACTTGGTTTAATATAAATTAAAAATAATTACTTATTAATAGGAAATAAATTTTGTTATTTTAAGCTGGAATTGTTGTTACAGCAGTGTATGCATCTTGAATCATAATATCCATTACTTTACAAATTCTCAAAAAACCAATATCCTCATCATCCTTAAATAATGACTCCGGTTGAATATCTTTGCTTTTTGAATCAGAAAATTGATTATCAAGCTCATCATTAACTAAAGTTGTGAAACTATCTCTTCTTCTACGAGATTTGATTTTATTTGATGTAATTGAAATTGTAGTTGGAACATTTTTTGAAATTTCAATTTTGTTGTTTTCAATTAATTCCTTCTTTTTATTTTCTCTTTTAATTTTGTATTGTTCACGTTCCTGTATTTTTATTAAAGATTATAAATAATGTGAATTACAGAATAAAAAAAATACCAATATGTTTAATAATAATATAAATGAGCTTATATATTTAAATATCTACCTTATTAATATTTTGTAAAACATTTTTCATTTCATTCAACTATTGCGTACATACATAGATAAAATTGTTAATTAGAATTTCAAATACATAATATATAATATATATAATATATTTCATTAAAAATATATATACTTGTCCACAAATTGTATCCATTGTAGAATTTTGATATTCCATCATTGAACCAACATTAATAATAGAACTCTTTAAATATTCCATTCTTTCAACTAAAAAGTTATTATACTTTAAATTTATAGAATTGTTGTTTTCTAATAATTCTCTACGTTTTGAATCTTCTTTCAATTTCATTTCTTGTAATTCATCTGCTAGTTCTGGTATTTTAATTACTAAACTATCATCAATTTCTTCCTCACTTAAATACATAGGATCTAATTCTTCTTCAAATAATTCTTCATTTGAAGCCTTAACCTCGAAATCTTGATATTGCTCTTTATGTTGAGCCAAACGAAGTTCCGCTTCAAGATTTAAGCCAAAGTTAAAGGAAGAAATATTATTGTTTTCTGGATCAAGATTCATTTTATTTTTTATTTATTAGTAATATATAAAATATAATAATTTCTTATTTATTAAATTTATCAAAAAAAAAAAGACAATAATTTTTTGATAAACTGTTTAATAATATTAAAATATTTGGTGAATGTATTTATCTTTTAAGATAAAAATAGAAAAAGTTATGATATGTGCTTGATTAATGATTTAGAATTGTTTAGTTTGTTTTTTTGTTTGTTTTTTTAAATATATATATATTCGATATTGCCTGATTAATATATTAATATAATTACTATTATTGGTAATTTAAATTTTAAATTATTGTAAAAAAAATATTGATTTTTTTATTTTAACAATAATCTTTTACTATTTTAATAAATAATTGAACTGATAACAACTGAATTAATACAAAAAATAAATAGTTTAATAATAAAATTTATAATCTACTTCACTTTATTTTTAGTTACTAAATTGAATTTAACATTTATAATATTTTAAGGTGATATGTAATATATTTTTAAAGTATTATTTTCTATTTAACAAGACATACTATGTCATAAATAAAAATAATTTTAATAAATCATAATTTGATATTGAACAAGATTATTAATAAAAATAATAAGCCTTATACTATTGAATTATTCAGAGATTTTCAAATATCTTCAACATTTCTTATATTCATAAGAATGTTTTTTCTTATGCTCATTATACTGATTATTAGTATGAATTTTTTAAAATTCTTCCATATATTATGTTTACTACACAATAATTCTTTTATAATCAATATTTTATTATTTTATTATTTAGTTTTTAGATTTGTTTTTACTAAGTATTATTTATATCTTAAAATAAAAAAATATAAATATATAAATTTATTTCATTTCAAAAATTTTCATGATACACAATATTTAATTATATTAAATTAATACAATTTAACTTTACTATATAATATATTTAAATATATGAGTATATGAGTATTAATATATTGTATATGATATTTTTTAAAATTTTTTCAAAATTTTTAAATATACTATATTATGTATATTAATTATCTATAGTATGGTCATGTGATTATAGTTGAAAATTAAATTTTAATTATATATATTTTATTAATTTATAATTGCTAAATAAAGAAAATTTGTATAACTTTAATAGCAAACTGATTGGATATTGATGTTACTATTAAATAATTTAATTTTTATTATAATTAAAGTTTTAAAAAATAAAAAAATTATAATTAATAATATATTTTAGAAGAATATTAATGTTAATATTACCATTTAATTTAAATGATGCATTCTTGTATTTATAAAATTTTATTATATTAATTCATTTATTCACACAAAATAACACAAAATATGAGATTTAAGAGTTAGAAAATAATATTTTATAAGATAGATATGACTTGAATATTTTAATAAAAAAGTTATTCTAAATATAATTTTAAGTGTTGAAATTCTTGATTATAACTTTATATTCAATTTTACAAATAAATAGCTTGATAAATGTTTTTTATTACTTAGTCACATATAATAAATATTATATATGAATAAATATAAAATATTATACACTTGTAGTTTTAGATTATATAAATTTAATTTTGAAATTAGAAGAAATTTCCAAAGGAGTTAAACATTTGTTTGTGCATTTCTTCCATTTGCCTCATATGTTGATTTATAATATCATTACCCATAAAACTATTTGGAAACATAGGCTGATTAAACATTTGTTGCATTTGTAATTGTTGTTGCTGCATTTGTTGTTGCATTTGTAATTGTTGTTGTTGCATTTGTTGTTGCATTCGTAATTGTTGCTGTTGCATTTGTGATTGTTGTTGGAATAACTGTAACTGTAATTGTTGCTGGTCTTGTTGTTGTTGAGCTAATTGTAATTGTTGTTCATTTAAATTATTAAAACTATTTTGAGAGCGACTTAGTTGAGAACTATTATCTTCAAGTAATTGTGGCTGATAGTTGGATGATGAATTTAATAAATTATTAGAATTATCAACAACTGAAACATTTGTTGTTATTCTTCCATCTGGTTCGACTGTTGTTGTTTCAGTAATAGTTTGACCCTGAAAAAAAAATATATATTTAATGTATATAATTAATTATTTATTATTAACTAATTAATGATACATTGTAAATGTGTAATACTTACATTTTGAACTGTTGTTTTTATTGTAGTTTGCTTTCCGTTAATAATTTGTGTCATTTGAGAAGTAGAAGTAGCATTTGGTCCTAGATTGCCAGTATTAATTGATTGAAATACATTTGAAATATCTGGAATAGGTGCGAACATGTCATTTCCTTTAATTTAAAAAAATATTAATTATAATCATAAAATTAAAGTGTTAATAATGAATTAACATATAAATTTTTAAAACACTATTCTAAAATATTTATATTTTTATCATTGAAAAAATTTTTTTCATGTCTACTCAATATTTTATATTGAAATTAATATTAACAATAGGTACTTTTTTAAATAATATTTTTACAAAAATATATTTTTATATATTATATTTGCATACCAAAAATATCAAAATCCTGACCAAAAATATCTCTAAATAAATCCAACGGTGAATGAAATCTAAAGCCAGCAAATGGATTAAAGAATTGTGAATTTTGTGGAAATGGAGTAGTAAATGTATTAAAACTAAAATTTGTTTGAGATTGATGTGGAGTTTGATTGAAATTATTATTATAATAAGTTTCTTGCTGTGGAGGTGACGCATTACATTGAGATTGCTCTATACCTTCATCACCATATAAATCATATATTTTTCTTTTTTCTGGATCATTCAAAATTTCATAAGCTAATATTTGTTTAAAAGAAAAACAATAGCATAACCGATTTAAAAATGACAAATAAATTAGATTATTAAATTATAATCTACTTTGCTTTCTAATATTAAAACATTTTTAAAATCTATTTTTTATATATCACAACAATAATATCAAATCATGCACACCTTCAGCTATTAGTTTAAATTTTTCATTGGCCTCTTCAATTCTATGTTGATTTTTATCCGCTATTAATTATTTTTTATAGGAAATTATACGATTAAAAATTAAAGAATAAATAAAATATATATATATATATATTTTAATTATCAGTTATATAGTTATATAAATAATATATATCTTCAATAAAACATTCTTTTACTATTAAATAATAATGAAAAAATCAAATATAATATAAACTAACGATGCCATTTTAATGCTTCTTTTCTGTATGCTTTTTTTATTTCTACTTGCGTTGCATTCTCTGAAATTCCTAATATTTCATAATACTTCTTTGAAGGCATTTTATTTTTATTTAATATTTTATTTTATTAACAAAAAAAAAAAAATAAAAATAAAAATAAAAATTAAAATAAAAATTAAAATAAAAATAAAAAAAAAATAAACCTTTATTATTATATAATAAAAATATCCTAAAATTTTATTTAATTTTAATCAAAAATTTATAAAAATACATATCTAATAATAAAATAAAGATTTTGTAATTATCATATAAATAAAGAAAGATTATAATTAAAATATTATTTATTTATTTATTTATTTATTTATTTATTTATTTATTTATTTATTTATTTATTTATTTATTTATTTATTTATTTATTTATTTATTTATTTATTTATTTATTTATTTATTTATTTATTTATAATATATCAATATTTAAATTTTAATATTTCAATATTATATCTTCCTATATATTTATTTATATTTAAATTTAACAATAATTTCTTTAACTATAATTTAATTTTTAAATTATAAAAAATTCTTTAATCAATTATTTATTATCATTGTCTTTATTGATTATCGAGTTTATATCATTAAACCATGGGTGTTCAAGTACCTTATCAATGTTAATTCTAGCTCTTTCATTTCTATTAAGTAATTTTTTTATTAAATCGATAGAATCTTTTTTTTTTTTTTTTTAATAATATTCAAATAATTTGTAATAAAAGAATATATGCTTAGTTATAATATTTTATTGTAAAATTAGTAATATATATTAATAAATATGTATCTTTATATTTACCTGAAGAGAGAATAAATGGCACTCTTAATTTAGCTGAAATAATTTCATCTATATTGTAATATGGGTTTTCTTTGTAGATTAGAATATATAATAAAATACCCAAAGCCCATACATCTATAATATAATATATTAATTTAATGAATAAATTTATTATTATTTTAATAGCTATATTTATACCTTGAGGAGGACCAACATATGAATGACCAGTTAATACTATTTTTTATATATTATAAAAAATTATTTAGAATAGAATATTTAATAAATATCAATTAAATTGTATTTATTACCTTCAGGTGACTAAATTCGAAAATAATTTATATTAATAAAAAATATTTAGAATATATAAATATAACATATTTAAGTAGTATATATAATTTTTAAAATAATATTTCTATATTACAGCATAGTCAATAGTTCCACAAAATGTATCAAATGGATTTCTTCGATCATAGTGAGTAGATGAACCAAAATCAATTAATTCAGCATTACAATCTTCATCGACAATGATATTTTCATCCTTTAATATTATTATAATATTTATAATATATAATAAAAGAAATTGTTAAATTATCCAACATATATACATATATACTAATATTATAATATATATTCAAACCTTAATATCTCTGTGGACAATATTGTTATGATGAAGAAATTGTATAGATTTACAAACTTGATAAAACATTTTCTTTATACTATCTTCTGGAATTTCCTTATTAAATTCGACATAATCAAATAAGTCCATTCCAAAACCATGTTGTTTTGTAATTAAATAGAAATTTTCATTATCTTCGAAATAATCAATCATTTTAACAATGTAAATTTCTTCATTTTGTCCCTTTTTTTTAATTTCATTTAATATAGATAATTCCTTTGGAACTTTACCCAATTCTGGATCTTCAACCCAAAAATCGGATAATATTTTATTTTTAATAATATATTTTATAACTACTTTCTATTAATATATATATTATATAAAAAATATATTTTAATAAATAAATTACAATAATTATTGAATAATAAAGAAAAATCGATTATATTTTTATTTTTACCTCTTGTTTTGGATCATCTTTTCGATAAGCTAATTTTACAACACCATATGCACCATCACCTAAAGCATCAACAATTTCAAATTCATTAATAGAAACTGGTTTAGTCCATTTATATTCTAATTCTTTTTCTTCAATTTTTTCTATTTCTGGTTCTTTCTCAGTTTCTGTTATTTGATCTTTTTTAGAATCCTTGGTAATATTTTTAGTTATAGGTGTTATTACTTCATCCATTTTTTTGATAAAATGATCAATTCTTTCTTTTATATCAATTTCTCTGAATTTATTATATCCATTTTGTTTATTACTATCTATTGATCTTTCAGAATTTGGGGAACTATTGTTGCTGTAATTTCTACTGTACATTATCCATATAGCATAAACAGTATTTTCATCATTGTTTGATGTAGAATCATCATCATTTTGATCAGATGAAAATTTCCTCATTTTAATATTTACATTTATTGCCGATCCATCTTTATGATAAACAACTACTCCATTAGTTTTTACTTTTAATTCATTTAACGATTTTTCTAAATTATTTGTGCAAATACCAGCGGATTTAATACTATTAATACGATTATTATATGTATTTAAAAAGAAATCTCTAAAACTATGATTTGAATTTTCAGGCAAAGCTGAGGAAATTGGAAAATTATCTGCTCTCTTTTTACAATAAGAAGCAGAAAGAATTCCTCCTTTATTTAAAAGATTATCATCTTCTTCATTTATATTATCAACAATACCCCAGAAATGTGGCATAACATCAATAATATCCTTATCCATAAGCTCAGAGGAACTATAACCTAAAAGATGTTTTATAAATGTACTATTAAAAGTTTTAATTTTACCACAACCATTAACAACAATAATACCAGAGATATTTGGAATTGAGGTAATACTGACATGATATTGATTACATTGTACATTTAAATTAGAAATAGAATTAAGTGATGAAGATATAGAGGAAGATAAATTATTCGATGAGGAAAAAAGATCTTCTTTTGATCCTTCCTTTTCATACATCATTTTTAGTTCATTTATGCCTGTACTAATTGGGAAATATATATTATCTTTGGATTTACCACTGAAATTTTTCATCTTTATAATAGAATTAACAATATTATCCGATCCTTCAATACCAGGAATTAAGTTTTGAATTTTTAGATTCATCTCATTTACATCAGTATTATTATAACCAAAAACTTCCTTAAAACTTTTACTATAATTTAATATATTACCCTAATAATATTTATATAAAAGAAAAAAAAATAATAATAATAATAAATATATAAATATATAGTATATTCTTTAATAAAATATTATGCATTTTACCTCTTTATCTATTTCAATATCAACAACTTTATCTTTAACTTCTTCCAATACCCAGATATAATAAAATGAATAATCTGTTTCATTTTTGTATGTTTTTCTTTTTAACCATATAGAAACCGACTTTGAATCTTCATCATTTTCATCATAATTTACAATTCTTACCTAAAATAAATAATTATATATTAATATTGAAAATCTACCTATATTCGCATAAATTAAAAAAACAAATTAATATTTATATACATGAAAAATTATTACTTACAACTTGACCACAAATTAAAACTTTATCTTTTATATAAGTTTCATAATCTGATGCTTTTGATTCTGTTTCATCATGTTTTACTGGTGAAGAAAAGAAGAATGGTGAATCTGGATTTTGCTCACTAGCTGACTTAAGTGTAATACCATATTTAGCAGCTTCTTCTTGATCTTTTTGTATAATGCTAATAATATTATTTTTTTGGTGTTTTAAATGCTTTTCTGAAAATTTTTTAATGGATTCCATAAAACGATTAACTTTTTTGTCCTTATTTTTATTGGAATTTTCAGTTGTTAAATCTTCGTAATTGTTTTTTGAAGACTTAAATAAAATATCAATAACTGATTTTCCAACGATTTTATTTTTTATATTATTTTTGATTAATCCACAAAAGATATCATTAATTGTTAAGATTTTTAAATTACCATCAGTAGTAATAGTAGCTTGAGATTGTTCAGATATTCTTAAAGGTGAACGATAATTACAAATGGTTGGAGTTGCAGCAAAACTTTTATTGATATTAAGATTCTGAGTATTAATGTTTAAACTCAATTTTGGACCTCCTAATGTTTTTTTGGAAGGTTGGGATGTTTTTAAATTATTATTATTAGTTGTTAATTCCTGATTATTATCATTAGATGGTTCTGGTTCTTCTTCAATAATAATTTTAATATTATGATTTAATGATGAGATTTCTTTGTTTGAATTTCCAATAGATGCTGGAACATTCAATTTACTTTCATCAGGGGTTTTACTTGTCAAAAAGTGATTAAATTTTGACTTTATATTTTCATGTTCAGATGTAGATATAAAGTTATTTACTTTGGATACGAAATTGCTTACTAACGGAGAAGGTCTTTTTATTCCTGCTGATAATAATCCATTAAAATAACTATTATTTCTATTATAAATATCTAAACGAGACGAAATCTTTTGATAATCAGCATTATTAGATGAATAACTAAAACTATATAGCGACTCATTTGAAAATTTGGATAATAAATGTGCATTTTTATTGAATGATTTTGAACTTTCTTTTAAATTTAATAAATTCTCCTCATCTTCACGAATTCTATATAAACCTGTTGGTTGAAAATCTTCTATTTGATATCCACTATCATTTAAAATTTAATTAATTTTTTAAAATATATTAATTATTATTATTTATAATCATTATATAAAATACCTATTCAGTATTAAATTATCTATTGTATTTTTATAATCAATGGTTAAAAAAAAAGAAAAGAAAAAAAAAAATTTAAATATGCATTTGGAATACAATAAATAAAATATATTAATCAATTAATTTTCTCTATTTATTTATTATTCTGAAATATTATGATATAAAAAAATATTGACCTTCGCTTTTATAATAATCATTATTATGATTATTATGTATCAAATTTGCCATTAATATTTATGTAAATTATTAAAATATTCAAAAAATTATTAAAAAGTATAATACAATACTATTATTGTTTTTAAAAAAATAATAATAACAATAAAACAGTATAAAAGAATTATTTAAAGATAATTAAAATAAAAAAAAACTATATTTTAAAATTATATAACCTTAATATTTATAACAGTTTATAAAATTATTGAAATTTTATTAAATATATAATCTCTTCAAAAATACAATAAAAAATTTTTTAAGTTTTATGGTAATAACACATTAGGTTTTATTATTAAACAATTTTTTTGGACTTAATTACCACTAGCAATATTAAAAATAAAATATCAAACATTATCTATAAATAGTTTATAGTTTTAATTTGTTTTACAAAATATAAATTATTACTATGAACAAATCAAATAGAATCAATTTTTTGCATATTTGATTCGTAACTACTACACTGTATTTCTAAAAAATAAAATTACTCTTTATAAATTGCAATAACATTATTCTTCCAAATCAAAATATATTTATTTATAATTTTTTTTATTTATTTATTTCTATTTAATAACCTTTTTTTTATAATCAAACACAATATAATTAATAAAATAATTTATTATAAAATTTATTCAATTATATTTTCTTTATTAATCTTTAAAAAATGTCAACTGCATACCTATAACGTTGAATCTTGGTAAAATTGATTAACAACGCCTCAAACAACAGTTTTTTAATATTGCAAGCAGTTTTATACTTAAATCAAGTAAATAAAACTTAAATACTACAATGCAATTATCACATTTTCATATCGCGAAACTTGCGTTTTTAAATTACCTATTCTTATAATAGTAATTCTTTATACTTATTATAATTACCTTACTATTATAATTTTAATTTTTCTTTTTAAAGATTAATAAATTTTTCTAAAAGAAAATATAAATAGAAATAAGTAAATAAAAGAAATTTATAGCTAATAAACTAAACATACTTGATTGGTCAGAACTAGCCAATAAATAAAAAGAAATTCTAAAATAAAAGAAATTTATACTACTACATGTATATATTAATGTATACAAATTGTTTTGAAATCTACTTTAAAAACCATATTATTCTAATTATAATTTTTCATTAATAATTATAATTTTTATTGTCAACCATCTATAGAGACCTTAAAATATGTAAAATATTTCGTACTACTTTAATAAAATATATATATAATCTTATTTTTTAATAAAGCATATAATAATAATTAAGATTAATAAAAGAAACTTTAAAAAATTTATGTAAATATATATAACAAATAATAAGATAAATATAGAAATAATTAAAATTAGTATTTTATCCTAATATTAAAAAATAAAATTTTAATAATATACATATATATTATTATTCCTACATAATATTTTATTGAAATTAAAAAAATGATTGAAAAAATAGAAATTAATGAAGAAAATCGGATTAATGAAAAAGAAACTTCAATTAATAACGAAAATAATGCAAAGTCTGAAAAACTACAAGAAAAAAATAAACATATACTAACAATATCTCCACAAATAAAGTTGGTTGAAATTAAACCACAAGCAGCGCCATTCCTTTTCCGGCTTATAAATGAAAATCGATACATTATGAGTGAACATATTCCATATTTTCAAAGAATTCAAGGAATTAATGATGTAATAGATTTTATAAAAGCTAAATATGAAAAAGTTATTGAAACTGATTATATCTTTTCTTTGTTAACAAATAAAAATGCTATAAAAGAAAAACAGGCTTTCAGTAGTAAAAATAATGTTAATATTAATAATTCCTCTGAAAGAAATTTTTTATATTTTATCAATTATGAAAAAATTCCAATTGGGGTAATTGGTTTACTTAATATTGATTGGTATAATAGAATTGGTGAACTTCATTTTTGGATTGCAGTTAGATTCCAAAAAAAAGGTTTTATGAGTCAAGTGTTACCAAAAATGCTTGATTTTCTCTTTTATGATGTTAGATTAAATCGAATTATTGTAAAGTTAAGATCAACTAATAGTGCTGGAAAAATGATATTAAAAAAATTTGGTTTCATGTTAGAAGGGATTGAAAGGCAAAGTTTTTATTATATACCAGAAAATGAAATAGAAAATGGTGAGGGCAATGTAAATAAAATAAAAAAACAATTTGCGCAAATACGTCACCATAGATCTAAAAAAAATGATATTACAGGAAAATATTATGATATGTGTGTATATAGTTTAATTAGTCAAGATTATGTTTAAAATTATTATCATATAAAATATATTTATATAATTTATCTAAAATAACAAGAATGATAATATTAAATTTAACTTTTTATATGCGTATTTAACAAATAAATTTTAATCACCCTTTAATATAAATTGAAATTTATTTATTTATTTATTTATTTATTTATAAAATTTGTGTTTTAGTTTACTATCATAATTTATATATTATTTTTGTAATTTCATCAATTTTATAATTAAATATGTATATATGTTAATTCATTTTTTAATTTATAATTAAATAAATAAATAAGTGAATGAAATAAAAAATATTATCTACTATTCCTTTTATTATGTATAATAAAATAATAAAAAAAAAATATCAATAAATTTTAATATATATCATATAAATTATATTTTATAATTATAAAAATATATCAATGGTTAGATTAAATGTTGATAAGTAATTAGTATTACAATTTTTTGTAAAATTTTATTTTCTTATTAAACTTATTATTTCTATCAGATAAAATATAAATAATATGAAATGCTTTTTAAGATATTTTTTATAAATATGATAATATATTGTATAAAATAAATGTCAATATTTATATTTATACCATATATCATATTTATTTATGATACTTTATTGAAAATACATTTTTCTTTTTGAAAACTTTTTTTTTATTGAAACTATATACATATTAATATAATACTATCATTAATTCTAATTACTTATTCTTATCTTAATAAAAACAACAATGTATAAATGTATAGATATTTATATATTTTAATAATAAAATAATTATGTATGGAAACATTATATATATACTTTTAATTAATTTAAATGCTTTTTTTTTTTTTTTTTTTTTTTGGTGGCACTAATTATTTAAATTTTTAATCTTTTTTATATATTATTAATTAATGTATAATACTATACAATTTTTACTTATATGTATAAAGTAAGGAATTTTTTCTCTATTTAATAAATAATATTCATTCTTATTGTTAATATTATAATATTTGATTCTTTTTTTTATTGCCTATTAAAAAGGTTTATTTTTACTATATTATAAAAGAAACCTTTTGGTTCTATTTAAAAAATTTAATAATGAATATTTATGGTATAATTAAATTTTAATTTACTTTAAAAAAAAATAATAGGGTTAGATATTTTAAAATTATAAAATATATCTTACTTTATGTATGTTATAGTTATAAAAAAATATATGTATAGTATACTCGATATTTTACTTAATAGTACAGTTAAAATAATGTTATACATAAATAAAAATATGTTTATAATAAAATTAAATTCTTATAAAAAAGTATATTTAGAAAATAATTATATTAATATTAATAAAATATGAAACTTCAATAATTCTATTTATAATATAATTAAACATTATTCTTTCGACTATTGAAAAATGAATATACATTTTTTTTTTTAAAACTTATAAATCATATTTTATAATTATCAGTATTATAGTAATTAATTTATATTATTTTTTTTATTCAATATGATATAGTGAAAAATTATATATTTATTTATTAAAGTTATACATAGAGAAAATATATTAAGATAGATTTTTTATTTTAAATTTTCCTCTTTTTTTTATTTTTAATGAAATTCAATTAAATGTTTGTGCTTAATTAAAATCAAAAAATTAATTAAAATTTATTAAAATAAATATCTTACACAAAATAATAAATCAATATATTCATAATATATAAGATTGTATCTAATATATACTATTTAATTAACTTTGGTGATACAATATCTATATAATAATATTTATATAGATAATATATATAACTTACATTTATATTGGATATGCTATAATAAAGTGTATAGCCAATAGTAAAACTTTAATTCCATTTTTGTGTAAGGTAATACATTGAAAATTCCTTTTTTTTAATAATTATTTAAATAATATATTAAATATAATAAACATTTTAATAGAATAAAATAAACAATATATGATATAATATATATTATTTATATTAAACTATATGAAATTTTAATAGTGGTAGATATTTATATTATAAAATAACTATTATTATTGATAGAGGAGATTAATTTTCATTATTATTAGTATTTATATATATTTTTCTAAATAGTAATTAGAGACTTAGAGAAATAATATGATAAATATTTATTATTAAGATATAAAACAAGCGAAATAATATGATAAATATTTATTATTAAGATATAAAACAAAAGCATAATCTATGGCTTTATATATATTTAAACAAAAAACTTTGTAAGTTTTTTTTGTAATTTTTCAAATAATATCAATATTAAAATTAATACAAAATTTGAGCTATCAATATATTTATTTTAAAATATAAATATAATATATTAAATAATGTAATTCAATTTTAATTTCAAATATTACTTAGTATTATTAATTTATTTTCTTTAAAAAAAATTATTCCTTTTATTTTAATTTGTAATATCTTTTTTTTATTTTATTTCATTTTATTTCATTTTTATTTATTTATAATCTTACATTTAAATTAAACAGGATTTTATTGTTATCTCATAATTATTATTATAATTTCTAATGATTTAGTTATATATATTATTTATATTCATCGTTTAAATCCATATTAATTTATTAAAAACATTAGTAGTTATTCAAATATTTTTATAATTATAATCATAATCGCATATCATATAATTTTAATTTTATGTCAAAGTATTTAAAGTATAAGGTGAATTATAAAATTAGGAATTTTTTGTATTTATTTATATCATATTAATCCTATATAATTTATATCAATAGTAAATAGGTTACATTGATAATTATAGAACTTTAAGATACCACAAAAATCAATTCAGTATAATAAATAAAAATTATTTAGGAAATTAAATAATATTATATTTTAATACCCAATTTCGAAAAAAAAAGTAATTAATAATTTTAAAAATATATAATGATATATTTTATTTTATTATATGAAAATAAATATATTAATATGAATAACTTTTATAGTTTGTAATAAAATAAAAATATCTACTAGATTACTTATTGTAATATGAAATTCAATTTATATTTTATAAAAAGAATTATTAGATAATGCTAAGAAAATTATATTAATAACAAACAAAAAAGGAGAAAAAAAGAGAAAAGAAAATAAAAATAAAAAAGAATAAATAAGTAATTATAACAATACTATTTTATCAATAAAAATAATATATATTTGTTATTTATTATTTAATACTGAATAAATTATTTAATTTTACTGTACTGTAAATATAAATAATTGATAAAAAATCTTGTCATTTTTATTTATATCTATATATATTTAGATAATCAAGTATATAAATTATTATTCTCTTGTGATTTCCATAAATTATAAATTTAATAATGAAATCTTCAGATAAACCAAAGAGCAATTCAATTAATTCAAAAAAAGGTAATGATAACGCAACCACAAAACCTTCTAAAAGTCCTATTACGATTCCGATAAAATATTCAAATAAGATGTTTTCTAAAAATGAAAAAGGAAAAAATAATAAACATATTTCGGTTTCAATATTTAATTTTAAGAATCACAAGAGGTCATCTTCAGTAACTTTACCTTTTTCAAAAATGTCTTTTTCTAAGTTAACTGCACAATTAAAACAAAGTCATCGACAATCTAATTCAGGAAATTATTTATCATTTAAACCGAATATCAATTCAAATACTGAAACTTCTTCAATAAATAGTGAGAAGAAATCAAGAATCTCAACATCATTATCATTTCCACCAATTTTTAAAAATAACTCAACGAAAGATGAAGGTAATTCTATAACTGCTTCAAAATCAAAAACTAATGGAATTGATTCTATTTATAATAAATCTTGTGGTCGTTATGCATCATCAACACCGATATTAAATTATCAAAATCCAACAAGTATAACACCAAAATCAACCAAAAATAAATTAAAATATATCCCAAGAACTCGACGTAAATCATCTTTAAGTTCTTTATCTAAAACCTCTATATCTAAAAGCCCATCATCACCTTTGACTATTTCAGAAACAGAAAATGAAAAAGAATCAATAAATAAAAAAGTAAGAAGCATTAATCATCCAAAAATAAATACTTTAAAAAATAAAACAGATACATTACAGGAAACAAGTGTTGAAATTTCAAATGGTAGTAGTAGTAATCAAAGTGCAATTAATAATATTAATGAACAATTAGTTTGTAATGATACTAATATTCAAAATAATGAGAATATTTTGGTAATTTTAGACGGCAAAAAAAATATTCAAAAACATAATAATGATATTTCTAATAAAGTATTTTCCAACGATACAGTGAAGTCATGTAATAGCAATTGTACTACATTTTGTACTAATACAAGTTGTGATAATCTTTGCGATTCAAAAGAATTAGCATCATCACAAATAGAAAATAATTCTAGTGAAACTATAAATAAAGAAAGTACATTAAGTATGTTTATGCCAAAAGCTGTTTTAGGAAAAAATAGTTTACAACACTCAATGCAAAGAGAAATTAATGGTATAATAGAGCGTTTCGATCAAACCTCACTTAACGATATTTCTGGTCTTGATCAAGAATCTACTCGTATGAATACCAATAATCTTTTATTAACAGCTTTGAATAATGATATAGTAAGATCGAAGAATAAAAGTGTTCCAAAAAGTGGTATATCTACTAATATTACAAATGAAAATATAACTAAAAATATAACTACTTATCAGAATGAATTAAAATATTCTGATTCAAGAATTTATTTAAGTGATATTGATATTGCATGTCTAGATATCAATAAAATTAATAGCGATCTTAGTGAAAGTATTCCAGAGCCACTTAATATTGTTTATAATGACACAATAACAGTTGCTCCTGTAACAATTACTGAATTTAATGATATACCCAATGCTACGAACAATCCAATTTCTTCTTATGAAAGTGGATTAAATCTGATAAATAGGAATTTAAGTGATAAAGAGTTATCGCAATCTTCAGAACAAATTTTTGCAAAAAATAGTAAAATTTCAGATGGTATTAAAAATGACGCAAACATTAATAAGAATATAAAAATTAATAAAATAAATAATCAATCAAATGATTATTATTTAAATGAAAAAATTAATCATGTATCATTAAATAAAATTTTACATGGTGATGTTCATACATCGGTATTGGAAAATGCTAGTAAAGGTAAACAGATAAAAAATATGTTACAGGATAATGTTAATAAAATTGATAATGAAGAACAAAAACCGAAGATTAAGGCTCGTGTTTCTTCACTAAGACAAACAAAAAATCAAAATACTGATATAATTATAAAAGAAGATGAAAACTTAAATCAACAAATATTGGAAAAAAAACAAAATAATACAAATGATGGAGTTTTGTCAATAAAAGAACCAGTGTTTAACAATATGAAACATCATCCACAACTATTACAAGTAACACCTTCATATTTAACTAATTATCATCATGATTTAGAAACATTACATTTTTCAAAAAATAAAGAGTTATATTTACATAGCCAAAATAGTGAATTAATTAATAATAAAAGTAATATTGAATCTTTAAATGCATTAAAAACAGCACTATTATTCTTATCCAAAAATGAATCTAATTCCATAAATAATGATGATTATGAAAAAAACAATTCATTATTAAATAGAAAATCTGACCCTAGTATCTCAATATTTACTAAAAGAAAATCAGCAAATACTATATCTGCTGTCAATAATAAAGTTATTAATAATAAAAAATATTTGTCACTTCCATCTCTGTTATCATCAAATACTCTAATGCCATTAACTGATGGTGATGATGGTATGCTTGATAATTGTAAAGTAATGTATTCAGTAAGAAGTATAGATTCAGGTAGAAAACTTAGAGCCTATTATGGTATTGATTGTCCAATATTTTTAGGTGATGGCTCTAAATTAAAAATGTCGAATTACTATGGTGCAAATTTATATGATGAAGTAGAAGATAAAAACAAAGAAAATAAAAGAAAAAATCAAAAATTTGGCATTAAACGTTTAACATCATTTCTCCATTTAAGCAGTAATGAATTATCAGAACAAGAATATCCAAAAGATAAATTAAAAAATGATAAAGGTTAGAAAATTAATAAAGCACTATAAATTTAATTATTTTATGAATTTAATTTTAATATAATATATTGTGTATTATATATTTTGTTATTTCTTTATAGAAGATTCAAAAAAGGAAGATTGTCCTGTTGAATATATTCCAGTATCAATGGAAACAAAAGAAGAAAAAGAAGATCCATTAAATTTATATAACAAAAATGGTGAAATTATTCAGAATAATGATATTGACAGTAATCCAATAAATAAAGAAAAAATTATTATTCCAGTAAAAAGTGTAGTAACACCAAATTATTATAATGGAGGAGAATTAAAAAATGTTGGAGATTTAATAAAAAAGTATGATAAAGATAGTGAAATATATAGTTCTAAAGAATTCAGTTTTAAGGATTCTTTCTCATACACACTTCCATGTACTAATGCATCGTTAAAAAAATCCTTATCATTGGTAAACGGAAGAGATGAAACGAAAACTACATTTAATATGATTCCATCACATCTTAGAAATGTAATTACAACCCCTACATATCAAGGATCATTTTGCGATACAGAACCCTATCTCTCATCTTTTTCTTTTGAACATAGTATATCAGAGTATTCATCATCAGATAATTCCTTTGCTTCCGTTAATGTTAAGAAAATTACATCTACTACTACAACTACTATGAAACATCAAGTCAATTCATCTGTTTTAAAAAACGAAATTAATCCTTTAGAATTAGATAATTCTTATGTCATTAAGAAAGCTCAAGACGAAGAAGAAGAAATTGAAGAGGATAATATTTCATTTTCAATAGATGAAGGAAATAATATTGATAGTAGCTTCAATGATATATGTAGACATTCAACAAGTAAAATAAAAGATGAAGAAGTTGATAGTTTATTTTTACATACTTCAAATATGTATGAACTACCTGAAGTTGATATACCAAAGCAAGATATTCGTAATAAACAAGATAACAAACTAAATAATTCAAAATTAAATATATCAAGTACTTCATTTACACAGGAAGAAATTAATTCATCATTATTTAAAGAATTATATAATAAAAGTTTTATAAAAGAAACCCAAAATACTATGTCATATTCAACAACAAGCTATTCCTATGACTCATTTTCAGAAAATCCAATCAATAATAACTATAGCTTTTTATTGGATGAGATTTACAATAATGGCAAAAATACTAATAAGAAATTAAATAATAATAGTGATAGTGACGATGACTATAACTTTTATGATCCACCGGAAGATCTTAACTATTGTGATAACTACTTTGTTAACCGTAAAAAGAAATATAGACTTAAGAAGCCAACAAAAACAAAGAATAATAAGGAAGAAATTTCATTAAAAAAAACAAATAACACTTCTAAGTTAATTAATATTGACTCATTAAATAGTAAAATTTCTTCATTAAATAATATTTATGATGATAATTCAAAATCATTAAACATTATACCAGATATAAAAAATTCTAGTTCATTAACTGCTACCACAACTACAAAGTCCACAGTAATTAAAAATATGAATAATACTCAAAATGCTACAAAAAACCAATCTCTGACTAAAAGTGAATATTCTATTAAAAATACAGAAACAAAAACAACAATTATTGAAGATGATAAAGATGATGGTTATTCCTCATCAATATCTGTAACATCTTTTAATACTAAATTAAAAATATTTATTACCAATCAAACACAACCAGATTCCAATATAATTAAAAAACCACAATTAAGTGAAAGAAAATCATCTCTTTCTTTCAGTGAAAATCAAATTGGTTTTTTATCAAAAATAAATAATGAAAACATTTTATTAAGTGATGAAAAAACAAAAAAAATAATTCAAACAAATATAGAATTAAAGAATCAAAATTCAGTATCAGATAATAAAATAAATAATGATACATCAATGGAAATTGAAAGTAATATTAATGTTGTTATGAAAGGAGAACAAAGTGATTATGAATTGAATTTAGAAGGTGACGATAATGAAGATAATCAAAGCATATCATTTATCAGAAAAAATACTAATACTATAAAACAAAATCTTATAATGGAAAGAAAGTGCAAAAGAACAAAAAGAAATGAATCAAAGGATGCAATTAAGCGTTTCCCAAATAGTAAGAATGATGGAAGTATATTCCAAAAAATGAATATTAACCAAAAGAAGAGCAAGAAATCTTTATTAACTACTTCGCTACACAGTCATCATTCTACTGATTTAGAAAAGGATGATCAAAAAGAAAATAAAACAAATCAAAAGGGAACAATGAATATGTCAATTGATGGTAATGTCTTTTCGAAATATGATACCTACTCAACTTCTCTTCAAGAATTTCCTGATTTATATCCTCAATCTATTTCTTCATCCCTTTCCTCCATTTCTATTTCTGATAAGTATAGTAAAATGGAAACACAAGATAGATATGATTTATCTATGTCTTCATTTAGTCAAAGTGATTTTTATGAAGAAACAGACACAGAATATAGTTTTATTTCAAATAACATAAAATTATATCATCGCCAAAAAGCAAAGCATTATGCCAAGAATAGGGAAGGTGTTACTTATCAATGTGGAGATAGTATGAACTTTTTTAATGATGAAGAATATAGCGCTACTGAAATACTTAAATATGCAGATGTATCGAACGAGCAACAATATAATGGTGAAACATTTAATGCTGATCAAATTGAAAATGTTGATCACTATCATAGTCTTCTTTCACAATTTTTATTAGAATTATTAAAGAATGAGTGTTCAGAATATTTCTTTATATTCCATGATATGATTCAATTTCAATACAAAGTATTTCAAAATTGTGAACAATTTACTCGTGAAGGCCAAGAGATTTTTAATACTTATTTAACAAATTCCAGTGCCCTAAAAATTACAATTGATACTAAATTAGTTCACAAAATTGCTTATGGTATTAAATATTATGATCGTTGTTGTTTTATTCCATTGATTAATTTAATTTTGAAGGTATTGGAAAATAAATATTTAAAGTATAAATTGCACCAACAACCAATAGTTGAGACTGAAGGTAAATAGTTATTAATATTTAATTGAGTTTTTTAATAGTTATTAATATTTAATATTAATATATTATTTAATTTAGATCCAAATCATAAAAAAATAATTATGGAAGAATATTGTGATGTTTTAGATAAACAATATTCAACCAATATTAACTCCCTCAAGATATTAAATGGACAAGAATCACCAAATCAAATTTATAAAAATATGTTAATTCGCAAAAAAGTTTTAGACTTTTATGTTTTGATGTTTGGAAAAGATTACTTATTCAATAAGAAAAATGAAGGTTATTACTATAAATCAAAAATTATTAATTTTTCAGAAAAGTTAATTAATCCTACAATTAAAATAAAATAATTAGTTATATCAAATATATTTCTATCGAAAAAAAAAAAGGCAAAATCATTTAAGAAAATTATCTCATAATTATCTCATAATTACTCAAAAAAAACAAAAAACAAAAAACAAAAAACAAAAAAAAAAAAAAACATATATATAATAAAGATTTTAATGATTATATAATTTTATAATATATCAAAAAATTTCTTTTTAATTATATAATTAAGATTTTTTCTCTCTATCATTTTGATTCCACATAAGAAAATATTACATATTTTTTACTTTTAATTTTTTTTTTTTTTTTTTTTTTAAATAACTTATAAATCTCATTTTATTATATATTTTATAATTATAGAAGTAATAAAAAATATGTATATATGACATTATCATAATTATAATCATTTAATATCAAATATCAAATTATAAATAATTATTTAGTATATATATTTTTTCGTTTATTTTTTTTTTAAAAAACCGAAACTATTTTTGAATTATAAATAGCAATAAGTAGTTTATTCTATTCATATTTAAAATAATGAATTTTTATTTATTAATTAAATATTTAATAAAAACTTCATTTAATAAAATTATTATTGAAAAGATTTATATTTTTTAATTTACTTTCAAATATTAAAATTATGGAAAAATATATATACAAATAAAAAAAAATGTGGCACAATACTAGAGTATTTTTATTGTATCACAAAATAAAGTGACTACAATTATTAATTTATTGATTTAATATATACATTATTACAAAAATTGTAAAATATATATATTTTATTTTTTAAAAAAATTCTCTTTTTTTTTTAATTGAAAAAAAAAAAATGTCTTCTGCTTTAGTTATCGGTTCAACTGGTATACATTCTTTTATTATTTATTAATACTATTTAAGTTATTAATAAGTAACTTTATTATTATACTATTTATAAATAATAATTAAAACATAATAATTATTAAATTGTTTTATTGTTAAATAAAATAAAAAAAGGTGCAACTGGTATTCACGTTATTGAAGAATTATTAAAATGCGGTTCATTCGAAAAAGTTACTTCTCTTGCAAGAAGAGAAATTGATTATCAAGGTCCAAACAAAGAACGCTTAGTATGTATTTATAGTTTATCAATGAATAAATAAACAATAATAAAAAAAAATATTAATTAGTTTTCATGACAAATTGAAAATGAACAAAATAATAATAATAAAAATAATATTTAATTTTCTAATATTAAACACAGGTTCAATATATTGTTGATTTTGAAAATATTGAAAACTACAAAGATAATTTTAAAGGTCATTCGTAAGTAAATTATCATATAAATTATTTACTACTTTTATTTTTTTAATAATTTTAATTTTTTTTTTTTTTTTTTTTTTTCTATTATTATTATTCTTTTTTAATGAAATTTCAATTACTATTATTATAGTCATATGTTTTCATGTTTTGGTACTACTAGGTAAATATTAATAAAATATTTAGTTAACTATTTTTTTTTATAATTAAAATTAGAATATTAATATTAAGCATGTAAAAAAAAAAAATAAAATAAATAAATATTTAATGAAAGCTAGTTACTTCTTTAACATTTATATATACATATTAATAAATTCAATTTATTGGTAATTAAAATATTTAAATCTCAAATAGAAAACAGGCTGGAAGCGCAGAAAATTTCATTAAAATTGACCATGACTGTAATTAATGTTCTGGTTCATTTTATAAAAATTAATATAATTAGTGTATACTCAAATATTTTATTATATATTTAATTTAATCATAAATAATGATAATAACAAAACTTATTATTAAATAAATAAATAGATGTTATCAACGCTACAAAAATTTTCAAAGAACAAAATCCAAATGCTAAGCATTTCATTCTTCTTTCTTCTAGTGGTGCTAATTCTGGTTCCCCATTTTTATACATGAAAACTAAAGGTATTATTGAAGATGATATTAAAGAAATGAAATTTCCAAGACTTTCTATCTTTAAACCAGGTTCATTACTTGGTCGTGGTCATGACAGCAGAATGTTAGAAAATGTTGGATGTTTCTTTGCAAAAGGATTAAATGTTATTACTTCAGATAGAGCTGGTATTCCAGTTATTATGCTTGCAAAAGCTTTAGTATATGTTACACAAATCACATCCGAAACTAAACCAGAGGAAGATGGTACTATTGTTGAAGTTTTTAATAATAAACAAGCATACGAATTAGCTAAGAGAACTGATATTTTTGATTCTAAAAATAATAATGCTGTTAAAGTAGATGAAAGTAATTAAAATATAAATTAAATATAAATATATGTAAAATAATGTTTTTCTAGTAAGCAACTTACAAAAAAAAAAAAAAAAAAAAAAAAAAACTAGTGAAAAATTAATAGAAAAGAAAACAACTACTTCATTACATATATTTAAGGACAAAATAAAGATAATTTTATAATTGTGTTTTAATAAAAAAAAAAAAAGAATATCAAAAAAATGCAAAAAAATATTTAAAAGAAAAAAATTATAAGAGAAAATTCGCATCATTAATTTTTATTTCATTTTCTAATGTTTTTATTTTCCTTCTTCATTTACTTATATTACATAATTCAAAAATATACGTTAATAAAATATTGGAAGTTTATTATAAATAAAGTAAAAAAAAAAATTGGTTGTTATTTTATTTATGTTAATTTCAGAAAAGTAATTTTATTATTTATCAGTAAGAATATTTTAGAATATTACTATTTCTATCATTGTTGTTTTTGTTATGGGAGAATCATTACAATTTCCATTATCTTCTATAATAAAAAAGAATCAAAATAAATTAATAAAATTTTTTAATTTAGTTTTTAATTGTTTAATATAATTTTAATTATAATATTGTCATGAATACTTTTTTTTTATTTTATTTTTTATAAATATATTTTTCTTTTTATTTTAGTTAAATAAATATATATATATATATATAGAATAATAATAATAATAATAAAAGAAATATGTCTTCTGCTATTGTAATAGGTTCTACTGGTAAATATGATAAAGATTTTTAAAAGAAAATATTTTATCTATATCAAAAATTTCATATATCAATATTGAAAATTATAAATAATCTCTCAATATTAAATAAATAATTAAAAGGTGCCACTGGTATTCATGTTGTCAATGAATTATTAAAATGTGGTCTTTTCAACAAAGTTACTTCTGTTGCTAGAAAAGAAATTGATTATCAAGGTCCTAACAAAGATCGTTTAGTATGTATTCAATATCAAAATACGTAATGTTAAAAAAAAAAAAATAAAAATAAAAAATTATTTGTATTTATTTATTCACTTGTATTGTACTAATAAAATAAAAATTATAGGTACAGCAAATTGTTGATTTTGAAAAAATTGAAGAACATAAGAATGTTTTCAAAGGACACACGTATATATATATTAATATTTAAGATTATCATTCATCAATTAAAAAACTAATAATAATTCTAATAATAATTTTAAATAAATTATTTATTATTTTAATGCCTTTATTCAATATATTTTAATAAATTCATTTTAACGAATTGAAGTCATATGTTTTCTTGTCTTGGAAGTACTAGGTATATACCATTTAAATGAAATATAATAATTTAAAAATATATAAAAATATAATTTTTATAACATATTAACATAAAAAAGAAAATTAGCTGGCAGTGCTGAAAATTTCTTTAAAATTGACCACGACTGTATTTATCTTATATATTGATATATAATTATATTAAGTTTTTTTGACAAAGTAGTTTATATAAAATAACTAATTTTATCATCCTCTAATTTAAAAAGACGTTATTAATTCTGCCAAGATTTTTAAAGAAGAAAATCCTGATTCAAAATTACATTTTATTCTCCTTTCTGCTGTTGGTTCAAATGCTAATTCTTCATTCTTATATGTTAAAACTAAAGGTCAAATTGAAGATGATATCACAAAAATGAACTTCTCTAGACTTTCCATTTTTAGACCAGGACAATTGCTTGACCGTGGTCATGACTCTAGACCTCTTGAAAGCATCTCAAGTTTATTTGCTAAAGGATTAAATGTTATTACTGCTGATAGAATTGGTATTCCAGTAAATATGCTCGGTAAGGCTTTAGTTTATATTACACAAATCCCTTCAAAAGAAAAACCAAACGAAGAAGGAAACATTGTAGAATTCTTTGATAATAAAGTATCTTATGAATTAGCTAAAAGAACAGATATTCCAGGTTTTGAAAATGTCGAAGGTAAATAATAAAATAAAACAAATGATAAATTACAAATCTTATCTTTTTTGGAAAAAATATCAAAAAGAATAAAACAATATACAAATAATTTTATTCTTTATAGTCTTTACAATATATATCACACTATTGTAATTATTAAATCAAATATAGATAAAGTAAAATAATAATAAAAAAGAAAAAAGTCTTTTAAATTTAATATATAAAAAATATAATAAAAAAAATACAAAAAAGTTTCGATGAATTAATTTATCAGCTTCTACTTCAATAAAAATTAAAGTTTGGTAAAGATAATAATTAAAAATTAATTTATCTCAAATTTAAAATTTATTTATTTTTTCATGTATTTATTTATTTATTTATTTACTTTCTTATAATTATAATTTCTTATATATGTCAAAAAGGTTATTTTTATTCATAATTTTTATTTAAATTCATTGTTTCATTTTATAATTTTGCAAAAAAAAATAAAAATATTTTATAATTTTATCAAAAATGTAATAATATAGTTAATTCAATAATAAATGAATATGATTGGATAAATTTCTTTAATTCTATTAAAAAGTATTATTATATTAACCAATCATGTTTCAGAGAAAATTTTGTTTTTGTAATGTCACAAATCTTGATCCATTTTGTTCATTCTTTTTTAAATTATTCACACGTCTTTTATTTTTATATATTAACGAAGTGAAATTAATTGAGGTAATGATTGATGAATTTGTTTATGAATGTTTTGTTATTAAATGAATTTTAATGTATTAAATGATGAATAAAGTATATATTTATTAAATATAAGTGATGGATGAGTTGAAATAAAAAGCATTACTTAATCCGTCTTTATATTAGTAAATTGATATGGTTTAATGAATGTATGAATTATAATATACATGAATGTAAAATTAATATGTAAATGTAATTTATGTATAATAGATGGCCACTACTAAAACTATTGATGCTGTGGTTACCCGTGAATACACCATCCACCTCCACAAGCTTGTTCACGGAAAGTAAGTTTAAAATAAATAATGCTTTTTATATTAAATGTGTAATTCATGTATTAATATTTTCTTTAAATTTTAAAGGTCCTTCAAGAAGCGTGCTCCACAAGCCATGAAGGCCATCCGTAAGTTTGCTGCTGAAGCCATGAAGACCGCTGATGTTCGTCTTGACCCACAACTTAACAAGGAAATCTGGACTCGTGGTATTAAGACCGTTCCACACCGTGTTCGTGTCAGATTATCTCGTCGTCGTAACGATGATGAAGAAGCTAAGGAAAAGCTCTACACCTACGTTAGCTACGTCCCAGTTGCTTCCTTCAAGGGTAAATATTTATTTTATTGTTAAGTTAGCAAAATAAAGAAATAGAAGTTCTAATTAAAATTTTTATACAATATAATTATATATAATTTAATAATATAAAGGTCTCCAAACCCAAACTGTTGAAGAAGAAGCTTAAATTTCCTAATGTAATTTAAAGCAAATTTACAGAAATAAAAATTAAAAAATCAAAAAAAAATAGAATAAATTAAAATTTATTGATATATTAATGGAATAAGTGTTAAGAAGTAGAGTACATAATGGAATTATAATTAACAAAATTTTAATTGGAATAGAAAAATGGGATTTTGAATTCGGAAAGTGGGATATATAAAATAATGGAATAATTATAAGAGTATTAAAGAAGTAAATATATTTAACACTTTATGAAATATAGTTTTTAAAATTTATTTTGGAATAGTTTAAAGCAATAAATTTAAAGTGAAATGACGGAAGGGTATTTGTATGATGTGTGTATGTATCTTTAGAAATTATAATTTAAGATTAAATTGTTTAATTTTAAAATAATAATTATTAAAAGTTAATTTTAAAATTAGTTTTGGGCAATACTATAAGACTTGATTAAAAAATGAAAAAAATGATAGTTCTAATTTGTAAATTAAAATTCAAAATTTTTTATTTTTTATGTAAAGCTAAAATAAATGGTTGAGTAAAATTGAAAGTTCAAGATGATAGTTATGCCTATTTAATAAAAGCTATTATTTGTAAAGTTTATAAAAAAAAAAATCAATTTGAGTAAACTAGATTTAGTCGTTATAATCATTGTTATTTAAATTTAAATATAAATTCTAAATCAAATTGAAATTTTAAATTTGTTCAATTTCTTAATATTCAAAATAAATACTGTTTGGTTTAAAGTATTTATAAATTAAGTTATTGTCAGTGTTTAGTTGTTTTCTAAATGAGATTTAACAATACTATTTTATTTAAAAAATAAACAAATAAGCAAATTTGGAATTAAAAAGAAAATATATAAATTAAATAATTTTTACTTTTTTTTAATATCGATGAACAAAAAAAAGGATATAAAAATATATTGTAAACTAAATCTATTTTAAAATATTATAGATAGAAAATAATATATATATATATTACTTTTACCTTTTATATTTATTTTAAAAATAACAGGATATTGATAAATAAAATATATTTTAGTTTAATTGCTTTGATTATTTATAAAGTTTTGTATTTATTTTATTTTATTTTATTTTATTTTATTTTATTTTATTTTATTTTATTTTATTTTATTTTATTTTATTTTATTAAAAATGGTCATTACTTTACTATCATTAGTATTTATTATCAACAGTATATAAATAGGAATTATCTTTATAAATAATGGAAATGAGTTGCTTTATTATTTCTAATTTTATCATAATTAATATATATTTCGATGAAATAAAAAATAAAAAATAAAAAAAAAAGAGACTAAAAAATAATTAAATAATATACATTATCATGAATACTAATATATATTTTTTATTAAATAGTAATTATCATTGTATGGGTAAATAGAATTTTTTAAAAAATATTTTATTATTTATTAGTTTTGACTTATTAATTTTGTCATTTTTTGAATTTCTTCTGGAGTGAAATGAAGAATAGTTGATAAAACATTTAATAATTGAATCTATTTTAAATTGTTTATTAAATCAATAGATATTAATTTTGAATAATTATATATATAAGTTAGTATTAAATATAAAAAAAGTTGGTATTTATAATATTATTTCAATATTATTTATTATTTATATTTTATTATTTACCTTTTTATCTTTGAATTCAAAAAATTTAAATAAAACAGCCTTTAAGTATTCCACATTTATATCATCCATTGTATAAACATCGGATGACGATGATTTATTGGAATGAAGTTGGAGTACAGCAGGTGATAAGGCTTCAGATTGAGATTTAATTAGTAAGTTTGGATTAGAATGAAGGGTTTGTTGACGATTAACTGTATATGGGCTTTTAACCGGTGAATTACTACCACTTTCATTTGCCATTGAATTATGTGGTGATTTCTGTAACTTTTTAAGTTCATCCTTTAATGTCTTTTAGAAAATATATATACATATATAATTAAAAAATTAGTTAATAAATTGATAATTTAAATAATTTAAATCTATAATTTATATAACAATAAGGGGAAATTGCCAAATAAATAAAAATATACATATATTATCTTTAATAATACTATTATTAAAAAAAAAAAAAAAAAAAAAAAAGAATAGTGAATACCTTATTGACAGCCTTTAAATGTTGTTCTCTAATCTTATAGTCTTCAATTTCTTTCTTTTTATCTTCGTCTACTGAACTTAATTTTTTTTTATATTCCTTAAGTTCATCTTTTAACAATTTTGATAATTTCTAATAATTTATAAAATAATAATTTTCATAATTATTAATACGATGCTTAATATCTCGATTCTTATAATTTCAGAATATATATATATAAATATAAGCTTAAAAAAATTCATTGTAATAGTTCCACTCAACATTATATATTACTTACACTTTCTTCATTCATTTGAAGTTTAATTTTCATTTCAGATTCTTTAATTTCATCAACAGTATCTTCCAATTTTTTAATGATACTTTTAGATGAAGATATTTCCTTTTCCTTATTACTAACAATATTTTCTAATTCTTGAATTTTGGATGAAAGCTCTTGTTGAACAGAGTTATTTTGAAGATTTTCTTTTAGTTTCTTTTGTAAATCTGCTTTAAGATCAACTAATTCATTGGATAATACCTGTTTTTCTTCGTCTTCTTGTTGTTTTTTGGATTCCAATAGTGAAAGTGTAGATTGAATTTCAGATATTTTAAACTTTAATTTATCATTTTCATCACTCTTAACTTGGAAAAGATGTTTAGAAATATCTAATTCTTGTTCCAGTGTATTATTATGACTTTGAAATTGAGTTATAGATTCAACCAGACTTTTAACATAATTTTCCTTTTCTTGAAGAGATTTTTGACATTCTATTAAAGATTTATTAGTAAATTCAAATTTACTTTTATAATTTTCTAATTCCTCTGTTTTATCTATTATATTTTTATTGAGAGACTGTATAAGATTCTCACTTGTTTCATCTTGTAATCTAGTATTAAGTTCTTTAATAGTTTTATCTTTAACATCAAGTTGTTTCTGTAATTCCTCCTTTTCACTTAACAATTCATTTATTGATTTATCTTTTGTTTCTAAAACATATAAAATCTTATCTTTATCACCTATTTTTTCATTGATTTGTTTTTTTAAATCTTCATTAACCTTTTTTTGTTTTTCAATTTCTGCTAAACCATCCTTTTTTTCTTTTTCAAGTTTTATAATTTTATTTCTTGCACCACGAAGTAAATTAATGCTTCTATCTCTTTTAGATTCTTCATCTGCTATACGTTTTTTCAATTTCGAATTTTCCAATGATATATCTTCAAATACATCAGTTTTTTGATGTAATTCTGCTTTTGTTAATGCTAATTTTTCTTCAACACCTTCTTTTTCCTTTTTTATTTTATCGATTTGTTCCATTAAATTTTTTTTTTCTTCATTTATTAATCTTTCTTTTTCTTCTTTTAAAGTTTTTATTTGTTCAAGTAATGAATTTTTTTCTTCAAGAGTAAATACTGATGTATCAGTATTTTCATTATTCATATTTATTTTTGATTCTTCATTAATTTTATTATCATTATCGATATTTGTATTTTCTGTTGTTGAAATTTCTTTAACATTATTGACTTCTTCTAAGTCATTGGTAGATTTGTTTTCATTAGTTTTAATTTCTTCTGTATTTGTATTTTCCATTTCTTATTTTTATTTTTATTTATTTATATTATTAATGTTTATTGTTGTTGATGTTAATTTATCTGTTTGTTTATTTGTTTGTTTGTTTATTTATTTTATTTTTATGGTTATTTAAAAATTTACACACCTTTTTTTATTTTAATGAATTATAAAGTAACTTTATTAAATTTCCAATTTCCTAATAATCTATTTATTCTAATTTTTTTCAGATTAAATTTAATATTAAATATGATAAAATAAATTGTTGAAATCTGAATAATAAGAAAAATGAGGGAGGGGAAAATAAAACTTTAATTGAAAATTAATAATATATAAAATGTTAAATTATGATTATTTTATTTTTAAATTGAATTAATTTCTATTTTTTCGAAAAAATTTTATCCATTTACCAATTTATTGTTTTGTTTACTTTTTGTAAACAAAAATTGTATATATGTATATATATATAATTATATTATTAATATTTTTCGTCTAATAATAATAATAATAATATAATGTAAATTTAAATAATTTAAAAAGATAGAGTTGTGTTGTTTAAAAAAATAAAAATAAAAATATTAAAATCACCAATTTTTGTTTATTAAAAATTTAATAAATACTAAATAAATAGGATTTAACAAGTTCTATTATTCTATATATAATTTATAATAGATTAAAATATATATTAAGTTTAACTACGGGAGGTGGTAGTACGCTATAATATAAATTATTTAATATTATTTATTTCTGAATAATGAAATTTTATGTAAATATTAGATAAACTACACAAAGATATCTATATTAAAATTAGTGCTCGTAATGAAGCTTTTAAAATAATTTTTAAAAGTTATTATTTTGTTATTTTGAATAATAATTATAGATTTATTTAATGTTATATAAATATAATAATAGAAATTTATTCATATAATAATATATTTAAACTCTACACTAATAATAAATCCTAA
Source organism: Piromyces finnis (assembly GCA_002104945.1). Classification (NCBI taxonomy): domain Eukaryota; kingdom Fungi; phylum Neocallimastigomycota; class Neocallimastigomycetes; order Neocallimastigales; family Neocallimastigaceae; genus Piromyces; species Piromyces finnis. The sequence goes on from MCFH01000046.1 coordinate 368,157, forward strand.
ATATTAATATAATAATAGTAATATAAGTTGTTGTTGTTATTATTTTGCTTTTTTTTGTTTTGTTTTGTTTTGTTTTGTTTTTTATTTATTTAATAATATTGAATTGGTTTTGTTTTTTCTTTATGTTTTCCTACCTAAATTTACCTAAAGTTATGTAATATATCTATATATATTATTTATAATATGTACAAAAAAATATTAAAATAATGAATAATAAAATAATAAAAATAATATATTATAATATATATTATAATAATTATAATAGTATATTAATTGTTAATTGGAGATTATTCGTTTTAAATGATTAAAAGAAATTTCGTTCATTTTAATATTATTTTTTTCCATAAACTATTTTTATAATCACAACGTTAAGACGCACACACAATATGTCAAATCCAAAAAAAAAACAACTTTGTTAGAACCAAAATTTTATAATTGAAAAAAAATTTTTTAATGATTTTATTGTTTTTTATATACATAGGTTAAAAAAAAAAAAAAAAAAACTTTATAGTAAGAATAGAAAACTCTGTATTTAGTTATTTAGTTATTTATTTATTTATTTATTTATTTATTTATTTATTTATTTATTTATTTATGTGTTTCAAATATATAGAATACTTAATAGAGTTTTATTGTTGATGTGATATAAAAATAGGTATTTCATACAAACATAGTTTATATTCATCTATACATTTTTAAATAAACCATCGATTTATAAATAGTTTATATAAAATTTTCAATTTTATTTCAAAAAATAATAAAATAATGTCATCCCATCCACTATAAAACTTCATCTAATAAAAAACTAAAATATTATTAATTACACAACAACAACAACAACAACAACACCTTTAAATAACGCTTAATTATGATTAAATATTTTTATATAATTTTTATTATTTTGGCAATGCGTTTAAGGTATGGATTTTTATAAAAAAAAAATAAAGGTATAAAGATAATTATGGATTAATAAATAATTTTATAATATAAATATAAATTAAACAATTTCTAATAATTTAAATAGAAAATTTTAAAAGTTTTTTTTTTTTTTTTTAAATATTACATATTTTTGTAAGTGATATTAAATAAAGTAAAAATATAAAGTTAATAAACCCCAAAATCAAACAATTTCACAAACTAAACCTTTTTTTTTTAATTTATATAGTTAAAATCTATATTTTCTCATAAGTCTACCAAAACTACCAATTGGTTTTTCTGGTATATATGGTATTTTACCAATGTAATCGTTAGGTAAGACTTCAGAATTTAATATGTTTCTTATTCTTTCATCTTCATTAAGATCATTATCAAATGGGCATATATCATCAATATCATCAATAACTATTGGAGAATTTCTAATAAATATCTCTTCCTCCTCTTCTGTAGATACTTCGTTTTCACTTAATACTTCATTCTTTTCTAATGCTGTAAAAGATTCATAAAAGCATTCATCATCTTTTTGACTAGTTGGTGTAAGATAACCTGAATTATTTAATACAGTTTCTTGAGTAAATGAAGTGCTAAATTTATTTTTCTCCTCATTAGCATTTTCATTTTGTTCTTTAATCGAGTTACCACCATCAATATCACTAATAAAAGTGGACCAATTAGAAAGAAAGTTACTGACACATACCTTTACCTTTTCATTTTCAAATAAAGTTCCATATTGAAAATCAAAAGAATCATTCTCTTCTTTTTTATCCGTTGGATATGTTTCTGAAATTTTATAATAGCTAGATTCACTCATTAAAGATTCACTTCTTCTTAATCCTCTTTCTATATTATTTTGAGTTTTAGGAATTACATCTTCTTCACATTGAGAAAAAGAATAAGCATTACGTTTTAATTGACTGAAATTTTCTTCTGTTTTTCCAACAAAATCATTATCAGACTTATACATTTCAAAAAGCATATGTTTATTTCTTTTTTTAATTTTGTTGATTTTCAATGCTTTTTTTATTGCTTTCTTATCATTACTTTTTATATTAATATAATTAAAAGATAAAGGGTATTTTTTATTTACTGGACTTTGAATAGAAACCATCTTGTATAATATATTATTTAATTTTATAACTTTTATTCAAAATTAAATTTTATAATTTCTTCTTGTTTTTCTAAATATTACTTTAATAAAAAAAATTGGTATAAAAATATACCGTTTGTACTTGATTTTTAATATTTTAAATAGTATTTTAATATTACAAATAAAAATTAAACGAACATAAAAAGTATTTAATATTAATATACTGAAATATATCACTATTAAATATTATCGTTTTCTTTTTTTTCTTTAATTCTCAAAAGGTTTTCCTAGTTTTTTTTTTCTTTGGTAGAAACAATTAATCCTTTATTTATTTAAATGAGTCTCAGTCAGGAAGGATTTTTCTAAAACTTCATATTTTTTAATTTTCTTCTTATATTTTATTTTAAAATATATTTACGCTTTGTATCGAATAATAAATTAACTATATTAATTATCATTTTCAACAAGCAAATATATTCCTTAAAAAATTATTTTTTAATAAATATAAAAATTATATTATATTAAAAAATTTTAATATTAAATTTTTTTAAATAAATTCTATCCGATTTTTTAAGCTAATTATTATTTCTAACTTTATATTTTATGGATATAAAATATTTTTATATTGCGCTATATTTAATATAAAATATAATTTAATATAAAATAATTTAAAATTTTATATGCATACAATATAATATAAAATTTAATTTAAAACAAATAATTTAATGTGTATTTGTAATGCAATGTAATAATAAATATTATTTGTTAATTATTTGTACGTATTTTAACGTTTTAAAAGTTAAACTCTAATTTTTAATCTATTTTTAATTAAATTTTGAAGTTTATATCTGTAATTTAACAATTTTAATAATTTTTACTTCTTTTACCAACCAACAAAATTTTATTACAAAATTTTTTTGGACAAAAAAAAAACAAAGGAAATTTTAGTCGTATTTATACTCATTTGAAAAATGAAAATTTTTTCATTTTTTTAAAAAATACATATATTTTTTAAAAATTTTAATAACTTTGTTAATTTTATTTTTTCAATATAAATTGGTTATTTTATAATATATAATAATATATTATAATATATTGTTGATATAATCAGTATATTTATACTAAAGTTAATTTATAATTATTTAGATATTTTAATATACAATAATATATTAGTCTTTAATCATGTTGTACTCTATATATATTTTATTATTAATGGATTCTAAATTTAAATTATTATTGGTTAGTCCTTATTATTATTTATATAGTAATTAGAAAAAGTGAATCTACTATATAATAATATATAGTACATTTTAAAAACTCTAAACTATATAATATATTATATTTATATTTAATATATTTTTTTATATTTAAAAAGAAAAAAAGAATATATAATTAATAAATGTGACTGATATATTAAATTATACTGACTTTTAACTTTATGATTTATATCAAAATAAAATTTATATCTCAAAAATAATTAATTACACCTATGATTATACTATATATATTGATTATATAATTAATTTATTTCACAGTAATAATCAAAGTAATTAAAAAAGAAATTTATTCCTAACATATGATTATATTAATAAAAAAAACTTATACTATATTCATTAATGTATTGTATTGTATTGGATATAATGTAATAACTGTCTACTTCCACAAAACTAGAATAATGAAATTGAAAAATCTCAAAAGATAACTTTTTTATTTAAAAATAAACGATGAATTAATATATTAAAATATATTGATATATATTAAGATTATAAAATTAAGCATATGAACTTTTTATTACTTACTATATACTATCATTTAAAATTCAAAATGGATAACACATTTTTTAATATAAATTTATATTAAAAACGCTTTTGCTTCATCTATTCTTTAATCTATTTCAACGTAGTAAAATATAAATAAATAAACAATTCTGTAATAATTGAATTCTATTTTTGTGCCATTTAAAAATTAGGTATAAAATAGTTAAAGCATTCTATATAATGCATATAGCCTTAAAATAACTTTACTTGCTGGTGATAAACTTTAAAAGGATCATCTTAGTATCATAAGCTTTTTATTAATATATTTACTAAAAAAATAAAAGGTTTCTATTATATTGGGTGAAAAAGTTATAGAATATTTGAATAGATATTAATATATAATGTATACATTTAATGTAAATTAAAAAATGTACAAAAATTCATTTCATTATTTAGGATTAAATTTCAATTTAATATTAATTATCCTTTTTTTTTGAAGCTCCCTTTTTTGATTAATTTTAATTAAAACGTTTTTGTAGGTAAGTTAAAAATTTCTAAATATGTATTTAAATATATTATTCTAAATTAAATTGAAAATAAAATAGCATGGACTAATATATTTATGTATTTAATAATATATTATTAATAGAATTGAAATATGAGTTTTTTTACTTTATGTATTTAATAATATATTATTAATAGAATTGAAATATGAGTTTTTTTACTTAAAAAGTATAGTTGTAATACTCTGAATATACTATTAAAATATATTTTAATTTGAAAAACCATATACTATAAGAAAGCTTAATAAATATCAAAAATAAATTTTAATATTAAAAATTAACCAATATAATTAATACAATTAAACATACGAATTTGATTGGTTTTACAAATTTATTAATATCCTTATTTACTGAATAAACTAAAAAAAAAAATTCATTTTTTTAAAATTTTTATGAAATATTTTGTAAAGGTGTAAAATGTGAAATGAAATTGGGCAATGAGATTTTAACGGTGATATTGTTTGTCGTTGTATTAATATTAAATAGTTGGATAATTATGGAAAAGAAGAACTATAATAAAGTTATAGTGATATTAAATCTATTTTTTTAAAATTTCAATAATTATTAGATTTAAAATGTATATGTATAGCTTAAAAACAATTTTATAAAAAAATAATAGAATTGTAATTAAAAATCATGGTAAATGTATAGTAAAATTATAAACAAGACAATATCTTATAAATAAAGTAAAGTAGTAAAATGAATTATTATTATAAGTAAAATTATCACTTTTTTTATAAAAATTATTTCTGATTTTAAATCACTATATTTAAAAAATATTTATTTACATATAATAATAAATAATACGTAATATGTATTGTAATTGTAAAAAAAAAAAAAAAAAAAAAAACTATTTAAAATGACTAATAATGAAAAGCATTTGTTTATAGAGGACTTTAAATTTAATTAAAAATTGTATATATATAAATTATGGTTTTATTTGAGTTTAAAAGATAAGTAATATATATTTAGATTTATAGTTTTTTTAAGGTTTACATAATTTAATTTTAAAAAGTTATTAGAATTTTGTTACTATTTAAATATCATTTATTTTAAACAGTATAAACTCAATATTATCTTATAAATATTGAATTATCATTTTTTTTTCTTCATAAATATTATATAAATATTGGATTATAACTTTTTTTTCTTTAATATTATAAACTTTGAATCGTTAATCTATAAAAATCTTTTTAAAAATTCATGTTGTTAAAAATTAACTTTTAATAATAGTTTAAAAAAATTAAAGTTTTAATTTGGAATGAATTGAAACTTTAATCCTTTGAGAAATATATTGTAATACTATAACGAATATATTAATTTTTATTTTTACTATTTTTTTTATTGCTGATATTGTAATATAACTAATAATGAACAAACGGCGGCAATATTATTTAATTAATGACTTAGCACATGTTTTATTATATTACTAACTATTACTCTATATAATAAAATTTTATTTTTTTTTTAATTATAAAAAATTATTCATATGTAAGGACGATTATAAATGCTATTATTTAGATTTATTTAAACACATATATATATAAGCCAAAAAAAAAAAAAAATATATATATATATATATATAAAATAATAATGAATTAAAGGGTGACATGAAACAAGAATTAAAATATTTTTATTGTATTAATTTTCTTTTTTTTTTTATTAAAATTGAAAAATTAAAAACTTTTTAATTTTACTTATTTACATTGTCATCTTTATTTTAAAAAATCTTAATTATTTGTTAACAACTATTTATAATTTTGGTATAAAATAAATTTAATTATATTTTTATTTATATAAAAATATTAAAATAGATATTTCTGTAGTGAAACATTTTATCTAAAAGAAAAAGTTAGGACAACAAAAAAGTCAAAAGAACAAATAATCTAACCCTTATATTTAAATTAAATTCCTAATCCTTAATGCTTCATTCTCAATTATTTAATTAATGATTAATAAATCACTTGATCAACCTAAACTTTTTTTTATTAATAAAAAAATAAATCATTTTATATGAAAAAATTAAAGATATTTATTTGGATAAATAAATTTTTGAAACCCATAAATAAATAAATAAATAAATAAATAAATAAATAAATAAATAAATAAATATACTTTTAATGAAAATTTAGTATAAATATATTAATGATATATAGATTCATTATTTTTATACTTTTATTGTTGAAATTCAAAGAAAACTACAAAATATGTTGTAACAATTGTTTTTATATAATAAATATATTAAAAAAAAGATACATTATTATTTTTGATTAGAAATAAAATATTATAAAAAGGCAAAAAAAAAAAAATATTTTGATAATTAAATTAATAAATCTTTAATAGCGTTGGTAATATTTTGTGAAAATCTTTGATAATTTGTTGTATCCTTTGGTAAAATATTTGATATTTCAATTGGCTAATTAATTTTATTGTATTAAAAAAAAAAAAAGATTGCTTTAGTATTTTTAATTTATATAGGTATTATCATTATTATTATCGATTGATAATATTAAATTTACCATAGTAAATTGTTTTAGTTTATTCAAGGTATTCAAGATTATCTTTGACATTGGTAATTCAATGGATGGATTGATTTCATCAATGAAATGTTTCCATTTATTAATATCGATTTCTTTGTAATAATTGAGATGACTCCATAATAGAATAAGGGAATGCTCAATAATATCTATACATGTTAAAAAATATTAAATATATATAAAAGAGCGAAAAATAGATAAGAATTATTTCGTTTTTTTTTTTTTTTTTTTTTTTTTTAATAAATAAGTTTTAAAAAATTAATATGCCTATTTTAATGGTTTATCATTGCATTTATTAGGAGTACTTACAAAGACAAGTACTTATTTCATGGGATTTTAATCTTATCAAATTGGTTAAACCAAGTTGTATTTCTTGTATATTAGCATTATAATTCATATTATTATTAGATTGATATTTATCTAGTTTTTCGGATAATTCTCTAACGTCAGAGGAAGTAGTTAACATATCATCTAAATTTTCATTTATACTACAAATAAGATTGTAAATAGTTGGTAACTTTCTAATATTGTAATTACTTTGTTCAATACTATTTCTTTCATAAACAAATACTGGGCTAATGCTAGTAATTTCATCTATTCAACGAAATTAATAAGTAGTAGAAAGATGACCATAAAATAAATTAGTTTGTTATAATAATAAAAAATACATCGATTTTTTTTTTTTTTTTTTTTTAAATAGATTTTACCTTTGGATAGAAGATTCCAAATACTTTTATTGGTAGAAATCAAATATAAATATTTCATAGTATTCATGCATATTTTCTTTCTTAGTTGTTGTGCTTCCCATTGATATACCGATTTAATATTATTATTAGATGCTATAAAATAAAACATTAGTATACATAGTACAATATAAATATATTTGAAATGAAGAATATATATATATTTTCTATTAAGCTTATTGTAACTTACAGATTAAAATAGGTTGATTAGATAAATATTTCTCTATTTCATTAATTGGTTTTAAATGTGGTAACCAATGATAAATAATGGAATACTTTTGATATATATTTATGATTAATGAATGGAATGAATTATTTCCTGGTCCAGGTAACTATATATACATATACATACAAATATAATAAATAATATAATCAAGTTAATTATTTTACTTTTTTTAACATTTTAAATTTTTTTAAGCATACAATTTCATTTAATAATTCTTCATAATCTGTTAAATAAGAAAAGATGGCTGTAATAAGGTCTAATTCCTTCATCGATTTTAATGTCGTAATTTGGTCTTTCATTATAATCATTATTATATCTTTGTAGATTTGAATAAATTGGGCAATCTAGAAAAATATATATATTAAATAAATTAAATATATATATATTTAAAAAAAACGCGTTACTACTATTAATGAGATAAAAATCATTTTTATTTTTAATACCTTAATCATATAACTATTATAGCGTTGAATAAATTGTTCTTTAAATTCTATATCTGAGCTATCTTGATAATTATATAAACTTAAGATTCTAACTAATAATTGAAGAATTGGATATAATAATTGATGATATCTTTCTCTTAAAGATGGTGCAAATGTACCAATATCTTTTTTTTTTTTTTTTTTTTTTTTTTTTTTTTTTTAAATAAATAAAATATTTAAGTACATATATATATGATATCATAAATTACATAGTTACAAAAAAAAAAAAAAAAAAAAAAAAAAGAATTCTACATACCAATATTCAATTGTTCATATTCTGGTTTCAAGTTTAAGTAAGAGAATTTTGCAAAATTTTCTAATAAACCAGTATTTAATATTAAATTAATACCCTTTATTGTTTCACTTAAGGAAAGGAGGAAACTCATTTTCGATTCATATAAATATAAAGCATTTAAAGATACTTTTTATATATATTAAATAAATATATAAGTAATAACAATAAAAAAAAAAAAAAAAAAAAAAAATTAGCATTTATATCCTATTTTATAAAATATTATATCAATATATTATAATATATATATTTGACTTATTTTTATTATTATTACTTGGGTTATCATTTTGTAAAATATCATGAATAGATTCAATCATGGTCTTGTTGTTAAAGTCCTTGATGATTAAATGAATGATTTTATTTTCCTTTAAAAATTTCAAAACATAATCAATGTTGAAGATGGTTCTTGAGAATTTACAAAGTTTACTTAAAAAGGTGTAGGCGGATATACGCCAAATTATTTGAGATTTGAAAATATCATAGGTTGCGCTTTCCATTAATACACGGAAGTATTTAAAGAATGTTTTTAAAACTTCATCCATTTTAGTATCATCCTTAATTATTCTATTCTTATCAACCCATTCTTCTAATTCTCTAGCAGTTGGAACAATTTCTAAATCATCTTTACTTCCAGTGAAGATAATATCAGAAGTAATGGCATAGTCCATACATTTTGTAAGGAAGGTATAAAGGTGTCCACGAATAGATACATAGACGTCGTTATTTTGATTATCATCAGAATTCTTACTTCTAACCTTGAGGAAAAGTTTTAATAAAAGATATATAAGATGATAGGTTAATGGATATGTTTTTTGCTTCTCTTTATTAGATTCCATTAAGATACTATTGATTTCAGTAACATTATTAAGAAGTTGAGTTAAAAGTGTAACTGATGTTTTTACATATAATAAAACAAAGTCTTGATTTTCTTCTAGGGTTGATCTAATTAATAATTCAATTATAATGTTGTAGAGAACAATACTACGTTGATCATAGGTCATAAACTTGTTACATTTAAGATAAACGGTTTCTACAATCTCAATCCATGCTTTTACATAGTTATACTGAGCCATAATCATTTCGCGAGAGTGATTTACTGCAAATAAATATTCCAGAACTTGACGCATTTCCATTTGATACATATCTTTTTGACTTTGAATAGTAATAACGTTATGCTTTATAAGATACATTTGATAAATTTCCATCATACGGTAGATGCTAGTAATGTCATAAACATCTACTCCTTGGCTATTACTTTGAATAAATTTATCATAATCAATTTTTTTTAAGTAAAAAAGATTAGTATCTTCTTTAAATTTAAGTGGAAGTGGCTTCTTTGGTACTTCATCAATAGAGGAAAGAATTGAAAGGAGACGATTTGAAATAGTATTTTCATGATTAACAATTGGTTGTAATAAAAGTTTCATCAATTGTTGAATATAGTGTTTGCAGGAATCTTGATTTTTAATAGTATGAAGGTCAAGAGCAATGGTCTTCATTATCCATTTTTGACGAATTAATTGAGAAATGAATACAGAAGCCTTGGATAAATAAGTTTTAATGACCTTATTGATGAAATCTAATTGCTTTGGATATTGTTTACTATTTGGATTTTCTGAAAGAAGAACTGTATCAACAATAATGCCATTAAATTGATGCTTTAATGGTAAACCCTTTAATTGAATTGTATTTAGATTTTCGTCAAATCTTAAATAATTGAGAATAATTTTTTCGGTATCTTTAGAGGCGCAGAGTCGATATAAAACTTCACAAGCTTTTTCATTTAAGTATGGATTTTTGTGAGCTGGCATATTAATTTCATTCTTTATTATTTCTAAAAGTTCTTTGAAACAACCATTTTTTATATATTGCTCATAATCATTTCTGTGATTATAAGAATCATTATCTAATGCCTCATTTTCGCTTTCTTCACTGTCATCGTCACTACTGATGTCTTCTTCCATACTTGGTAAACTATTCATTAATTTTTTTTTCATATTTCTTTTTAAATCAATACCTAAAATATAGTTTGCTAATGGTGCTAATTTTGGCTGAGAATCGTCTGAACGCTGATTATCTAATAAAAGGTGAAGGATAGCTGCTTGTAAAGTATTAGAAACAATTGGTAATTCTTCTAAATCATGAATTTCAAAAAGGTTCATAATATCTTCTACTGTTTTAGAGTCGTATACATTTTCTGTTAAGAAACGACCAAAAATATCTAAACCACTGTAATATGAAGGTAATTCAATTGGTTTCTCAATTTCGTAATGTTTAATAGCTTTCATAAAACCATTTAATATCTTGCTTGAATTTTCAGATGAAGATAATATATTAGCAATAGACTGACATTTTTGTTGAATGAAAGAATCACCATCTTCAATTTGTAATACATTTGATTCTTGGAAATATGGTGATAAGGAAAGATTTAATAATATCTTAGAAACATAAATACTTATATTTTCATTAATAGGATTATCTATTAAATGTGAGATATTAACAATAATTTCTGGACAGTAGGCAAAGTATTCATCTAAATGTGTCATTGCTTCAGGAATTGAATATGGAAGGTTAAATTTATTAATCTTTGGTATTAAAAGGCCAAGGAAGGAATCTTGGATATTTAATACAGTTAAAAGAAGTTGAAGAACATGTTCAATGGATTGTGACTTAAGATGATTAATATGTCTATCATTCATATTATCTGTGGCTTCATTAAAATCTTGGAAATATAAAATACGTAAGATACTAGTTAAAAATTCTGAACCATCTAAAATTTTGCACATCATTTGACAACCTGGGTGTAGAGCTAAATTCAATAATGAAATATTACCTATAGTTTCAGCTTCTTCATTTATATTGGTTTCATTTATACTTTTTTCTGAAAGGTCTGGTGAACTAGAAGAGCTAATTAATATATTTGCATTATCATTTTTATCTACATTAAAGATATCACTTTCTTCGGTATCTTCATTATTATCTGCACTTTTAGTTTTTATGTAATTTTTCATATTTTGAATCATTTCTTTATTAAGAAAAGATCCTTCAATATTGAAAGAATTAAACCATTGATTGAAAATTCTAAGAGACGATTCAATAATTTCCCATTTTTGATGAGAGATTTTATAATCACGATCAAATGCTTTCATAAAGATATCATATATAATATAATTAACATAGTCCATATTGTTAAAATTATTTAATTTTTTATCATATAAACTATAATTTTGAAGATTTTGTGATAAAATACTGATTAAATTCATAAAGGCAATAGTTTCTGAATAAATACCAATGGAAGATTCAACTTCTTCTAATTCATAAAGCATATTATTTTGCAAATAAATTGAAGTTTGTGAAGTATTAGAAGATATTGTTAAATTAGATTTTGATGCTAATTCTTGATCATCAAAACTCTTCCATTTAATAATATATTGTTTGTTACTTTTAATATAGTTTTGATAAATATTCTTTTTTTGAATTAGGTAATAATTATTTTTGTTAATATTATTTGTTTTATTATTAGACTTCAAGAAGTGAGATTGCTCTAATATTAACCATACTTGTCTTGTAATATCAATATGTTTACCATTAATTGGAAGACAAAATGCTGATATTGTGCGAAATATGGATGCGTGTAATGAAATTTTTATAGAATCTTCAAGTGATTCTGAACGATAACATAATAAATTAAATAAATGATTTACTGCTTGATATTTTGGATTTTCATAAAGTGTGGTTCTTGCTTGAATTGAATAATGTGCGACTTGTCGAATTAATCTTAATATTGCTTTTAATAGGTTTAAATCTGAGTTTACAATAAAAGCAGATGAATGATTCTGAGCTTTTATTATAAAATCGTTTAATGATGTAAATATTACAATCCAGTTAAATTTATTGTAATTTGGATATGATGAATTGGTAATATTTGATTGCATAAAATCATTTGCTATTAAATGATCGTATGTAATTTGTGCACATGATTTTCCTGTTGCTAAAGCAGCTAAGAAATTTACATATATACTTTTATCCCCATGAATGAATACATTTATTGATTTAACTATGAAGTTATATAAATAATCTATTTTCCAAAAGCGAAGACCATAATCCATGTTACTACCAATAAATCTAGATAATAAATATAAAATATTTTCATGATTCTTTTATGAAGTAAATATTAGAAAATTAATTATATATATTTTTAATTATATTTATATATTAATTAATTAGTAATATATAATTAGTAATATATTTTTATATATAATATGAAATTTAAATAAACAAATAAAAAAAGTATAAATACCATAATTTGTTCTGCATTATCATTAACAGAAATAATTAATTCAGAGTTGTATTTAATAAGTAATTCAAAGAATTGTTGAATTTCCAAAAACTTAAATTTATCTAAATCATCATCATTTGGTTGTACATGTGAGGGTGAAAAATTATCAATGTTATTTGATGTTTTATCATTATCCAAATATAAAAATGAAGATGAAGACATATCTCTTGAAAGATATTCATTCATATTATTTCCAGTATTTTCTTCAATTATATGTTCATCATCAAAAAATGCTTGATTTTGTTGAACCATAGGTGTAAATGGTGAATTTGGTACTGCTAATTCCATAAAATTGATAGTAGAAGTAGAATGCTTTGTATTATTATATCTTTTTGGAAGGTACATATAGTTTTTTAAAGTTCGTAAAAAGTCATTAGTTTTAAAGGCTTCATTTAATATAGTATCAATTTTTTCTTTATTCATTTTATATTTTGGTGTAATATTTGAATAATATTGGAATTGTTGAGCCCATTGAATCAAAATAATAGCACGAATACCAAAATTTTCTTGTCTCCATAATTCTTTATTAAGTATTAAATTATGAAAATTTGAAACAAACTCTGTATTTAGTAGATAACTATTATTTGTATTTCTTAATTCATCTTCTGGATTTAATTCTTTTATATTAATATCATTTTCTAAAATTTTATTTGTAAAGAAAAAAATAAGAAAAAGAAATTAAATTATAATATATAATATAAATCAAAATAATAAAAAGGATGAATAAACTTGCTTAAGATAATGATTAATAGTATTAAGTTTAATTTATATAATTTTATATACCTATAGAGTTATCGCTTATACTATCTACTGGTAGTTTTAAATATTCTAAAATCATTGATAATAAATTATTTAAAAGAGTATTGTCTTCTTCTTTTACAATTTGTTGCATAACGTCTATAGCATCTTGATAATTAGCATAATGGAGATTAAAAAGTTGAATAAGAATGACATTTATTAACTTTTGTTCATATAAAATAATATTTTCTTTTTTATTTAATAAATAGTTATAATAATTTTCTTGTTGTTCTGTTACTTCAAAATCTAACTGTTCAGATGGCTCTGAAATTTTTCTTATATAATCAATCATTAGATTAATTAGTCTTATTTTATTATCATTTTCTTCATTAGTTTCAGATAGTATTAATAAACTTGTGGTATTAATAATATTTTTAATAAATTTTGAAAATATATCATGAATACTTTTAGAAAATTTGTTTTCTATTAAGCCTGAAAGGATGAATTTCCATGATAATAAAATATAATAACGACAAGTATAATAAGAATGGAACGCTGATAATAATATCTTTATTTCATTATTTTTACTATTGTCATTGCTACACGAAGATTTTAAGTTATGATTATTATGATTTCCATTATTGCTTTTAATAGATTGATAAAGTAAAGTAGCAGCTAGATTTTCATCTATATTCAAAACAGAAGAAAGAATTAATGCATTAGTAATGAAACGTTGATTAATTTTGAAATTTTCATTCTCGATTTTTATTTGTCCAGATTGAAGTTTTGCATTATTAGAAGAATTTGATTTTGTTTTTTCTATAATGTTTTCAAAGAATGATTGATTATCCTCAAGAAATATTTTTAAATTTTCTTCATTATTTTCATTCTGTGATATATCACAGAGTTTATTGTAAATTCTAACTGAATTTATTATATAATATATGTCTACTGTCATTTTTCTTAATAATAAGTGTATTGAAATATTATAAATTATAAATTATAATTATTATTATTTTTTAATAGATGAGTATGTGTATGTGTACAAAATAAAAAATTATTAAAGAATATTATAATTTAAATTTAGATTAAAAGAAATTCATTAATTTTTGATTATTTAATTAAATTCCATTATTGATATCATATATATTTAATAATAAAATCTTTTTTAAGAATCATATAATCAAATTTTTATTATTAATATGATTTTTTTTTTTTTTTTTTTTTTATTAATTCAAGAAGCAAAATACTGATTTTTTTGAATTAATATAATATCATTAACAAAATTTATTTGTATATATAAATTTTTAAAGAAATTCCTTAAATAAAACTGTACTTTATTTTAAAAAACAATTTTATTTAAAAATTCTAAAATAAAACAAAAATGAATATCAATATTGTTAATAATATTATTTTTGTTAGATTATTTTTAATCCAATCATAATGTATTTTTTTTAATTTCTGTATACATTATGTTATGATGGATAATATATATAAATTATTATTATTTATTTTGTGTGGTTATAAATAAATAATATACCAAATATTTCATATTTTATAAAGTATAATTTACTAATTACTTTATTCAATGTACTTTCAGGAAAACTCTTTATATTTTTATTTTTAATTTTACATACAAATTTAAAACAAAATTACTATATAAATGCTTAATATTATAAAAATACAATGAATATAAAATATAAAATTAAAAATATTATTTATATTATTTATATCAATAATAACAAAAATAATATAAATTAATTTTATTCTATTAAATATGATTATATAATTATAATAAACATAGCTTCTAAATTATTATTTTTCCAGTATATAATTTTATAATTTTTTAATATTTAAAATTTCTTCTTTTTATGTGTTACTACCAATTGTATATATAATGATAAATTCAACAGGAATAAACTTTTAGCTACAAATAACTATTTTTTATATTTATTCAGTTGGTGTTAAATTTGGTTTTCTTGCTAAACATACTAATGGGAATACACCTTCTTCCATTGTTGAATTATTTATACCAAAACCCCAGCCATCTGAATAAACAGCCTTGACCTTTATATTTTTTAAGATAAAAATTAAATTTTGTTAGAATTTTTTATTAAATAAAAATAATATATTTTAAATTACTGAAAATATTGATCTCTGTTAATTAATATTTACCGTAATCTTATCACCGAGTTGTAATGTTAATTCATCTAATTCACGTGCATCATATCCAGCAGATACTGGAATATCTGGATCACAATCCTTCATTGAATTATTTTGGTTTAATTGGTTAACACCATTAGCAGTAGATTGTCTTTTTGATAAGCGTTTTAAATCAATGTGACTACTTTCATTTATTGAACTATTCATAAAATATCCTTCTTGGAATGAAATTGTTTTTGGTTCAATAGGTGTTAGATTTAATGAGCTATCAAAACCATCTATTATTTGAAGATTACTTGGAAGGTTTAATGAATTTTCAATAGGTTTACTATTGTTCTTAGTATTAATTACTTCTTCTTGCTCTTTTTCTGGTGTTGATTTTGTTGAGTCTAATAGTTTTTGGTGATCATCTTCTATCTTTTGAATTTCTAATTCATCATCACTATTCTCTTCATTAATTTCATCTTGATTTGTAACATAAAGCTTCTTCTTTACGCTTTTTGATTTTTTATCATTTGAATTTAAATTTTGAGAAGAGTTAAAATTTTGATCAGTTTCAGAATTTTGAATGTTTGTTTGATTATTTATAGTGTTGAGATTTTGTTGAGGTTGTTGCTGCATCGATCCGTATGTAACATTTAATGGATTTGAATTTAATGTGTTAGTGTTGCAATTTTGAGTGGGATATATAATTCCAGTATTAACATTTGGTGCATTCATCGTTGGTAAATATGTATTTTGTTGAGGTATAAAGGCTATGTTATTTGTTTGTGGGACTTGATACATTTGATTTTGTATTCCTGGGTTCATATTATTCATATTATTCATACCGTTTATATTGTTTATATTGTTTGTATTATTCATATTATTAATTGGTAATGGTGGTCTCATCTGACCTACTGAATTAATTGAATGAATTGTACCAGCCCTTGAATTTAAAGTGTTAAATGAATTAACAGAATGCATAGTATTTGAGTTAATGGAATGCATAGTACCTCCTCTTGAATTCATTGTACTTCTAGAGTTAATTGTATTTAAGGTATTAATAGTGCCAAAACCTTGGTTATTATTTTTAGTAAATGACATATCATTTTTCGAATAATTTAGTGCATTTTCTATTTGTGGAAGAGAGGCCGAATTATAAATTGGATCAATGAAGCTATTATTTGAAGAATTTACTGAATTTACTTTCCATGGTAAGTTTGTATATAATTGCTCTTCTCTTTCTTCATACGATTGACGACGATTGTTAACAAACATAAAAACCATAAGTGAAATACCAGCTGTAATTGCAACAACAGAAATAACAATTACCACTTTTGTTGTTCCTGGTATACTATTGTTATTATTATTACTATCTTTTATTTCTTTATTATTATTATTATTATCTGACGTTTCGATAGCTTTGTTATTTTCTGTTGATTGATTTACATTATTTTGTGTTACTGTTTGAGAAACCTCCTTTGTATCTTCAGGAAAACCTATTTTATATTCTATATATAAAGGAGATGCTTGTCGTTTTCTTAAACCAAAAGAATTATCAACAATATTATCATTATATCCATTATTATATCCATTAAAACTATTATTATTATTATTATTATTATTATTATTTGTGTTGGCTATATCATTTCCATTGCCATAAGTTGAATAAATTGAATCATTTCCATTTGTTGGTCCATTTACAGTATTATCTACATTAATATCTGAATTAAGGTCATAATTGGTGATGCGATACCCAACATCTGGTGTGTTACTATTGATTAATTTTATTTCTAATAATATTTCAGTTGCTGAATCAGGTGTCAATTTAGTATCTTTTTTATAACAAAGATAATAACTTGTTTTTTCTGTGTTATATCCAAATTGATTGGATTGAGATTCCTTTAATGGATGTGGAAATTTTGTATAACCAATTGGAGTTAGTTCATTATCTCTAATAACTTTTATGTCCAAATATGCTTGCTCTGAATTTTTATTATCGTTTGTTTTTACTGCTATATATCTATATTCATTTTGGAAGCCATCATTTTGATAAATATATTGTTGTATATATTTCCAATTAAAATCTGGTGGTTGATTATCTATTATATTTTTACAATTTAATTTTCCATTTCGCATTGATATATCATTTGGACAAGATATAATTGTTATATCAGTAATATATGAGGAATTTACTATTGCTGATAAAAGTAATGTTCCTAATATTGAGAATTTTAACTTCATTTTTGTGAATTATTTATTTTTAGATATTATTTAATATTTATTTCTAGTTCCCTATGTTATTATTTAGTTAGATTTAATAGATATTTTATTTAATTATAAAGTTGATAACATTTTTTTTGTGTTGCTTTTCTTCTTTCTTTATTTTTTTTTTAATATAAATAAAACGACAATACAATAATTTATAAATTTTAAATTAGATTATTTATATATTCTATTGATTTGAATATATATGTTTTCTTATATTTACAACAACATATATATATTTAAAATGAATTTGATAGTATTTTACAAATTTTAAATTAAGTATATACAATCTATCTTAATATTTAATATTTTATTATATTATTAATCATAATAATGTTGCTTATTTTATGTTCTATTTATTTGTATAAAGATTTCTTCAATTATTTTTAAAAGTGTAATGAATACAATATTTGGAATATAAAGGATGTAATTATGTTAATATTTATAATAAAAATAAGTTTTAAATGACTGAAACTAATAATATTGAAAAAAAAAATAATTCTAATAATTTCTAATAATAATAATAATACTACTAAAAAAATAATAATAAAGAAAAAAAAAGATATAAAAAAAAAAGAAGTATTTTAGAAGAAAAAAAAAATTAAAATATAAAATATTAATAATTATAGTTTAGAAATTAATATATTTGCTAAATTACTTTTATATTAATTATTTATATTATTAAATGAAAAAGGATAATTTTGGATAAAATTATTATTTAATTGTTTCAAAGTTTTCATGGTAATATAATTGAACAATTCAAATAAACATCCTTTTAATATATTATAATATATAGAAACTTAAATTTTATTGGAAAATATCATATTACTACAATAAAATGTAATATATTATTTATTTCTTGTGAAAGGTAGAAATTTTTTATATTCACTTTTTAAACCCATTATACATTTATATTTATGTACATTTATATAATATTATATCATCATCATCATTAATAATTATATTATATTATAATTATATTTTATAAATGTATTTGATTATACAACTGATTTTAGTCTTATATCTAACTAATTAATTGTAATTAATATTATTTTTTTTATTAAAGTATTTATTTTTAAGTTATTAAATAAATTATTATAATTAATCATTTCAAAATATATATTCATTTCTCTATTAATAAAGATAATAATCAGATGCTTTATTTTTAGTAACTTATAAATATTATGTTAGATGTCATTTATGGGTATAATATTTTCTCAAAAAACTATATATATATACTTTATACACAATACTATTAAATTAATATATAATCATCTCATATGAATATTGCTTTTAATATATTAAAATAACTAAACAATTTAAATACAATAAATTATTTAATATATTATATAAGAATTTAATAATTATATTTCTTATTCTTTTTTTTATTATATATTTAAAGTTTTGTGCAACAATATTATCCCAATATATTTTTTTTTGATATTAAATTTAATATTAAATAGAGTTTTGACATTTTTGCGGTAAATTATAATTATCAAAAAAAGTCCCGTACTGATATAATTTAGTTTTACTTCCTTTTTTAGGGAGAAGTTTAATGTTAATAATCAGTTATTTGACTATTAATAAAACGATGAATTAAATATATGAGATAAAATATTATTTATCTATATTATAATATTTATATCTATAAAATATGTTTATACTTGGTGTTAATTGTTAATTAATACTAGAATATAAAATTATGATTAAATATTTATTAAATTGTAATTCCATAATAAAATATAAAAAACCTAAAAATTTATTATAGGAAATTAAATAAATTTATGTTTTTTAATTTAATTTTATTTTAAGAATTTTAATTATTTTTAATTAAATTTAATCACGTTGTATTATGTATATTTTAATTTATTTTATGTATTATATACTTTTTCTTTAATAATTTTTATTAATAATTAAAGTTTTTACTTTGTATTTCCTATTTCCTATAACAATACACCTTGAAAAAAAGACTGTATATATAAAACTTATTTTATAACTATTATTATAAAAAATATTTTTAAATAAAAGTTGCATAAAAAAGTTATAAGATAAATTTATATGCAAACAAATGGCTATGATATTATACAATCTTTTTTATAATTATTTTATTAACAATATAATAAAATGTATTTAATAGTTGAACCAAAAAAAAAAAAAATAATATAACAGCAAATTTAATGAACTATTAAATTGAAATAAATAAATAAATAAACAAATTAATAAATAAATAAATAAATAAATAAATAAATAAATAAATAAATAAATAAATAAATAAATAAATAAATAATTAATTAATAATATTTTTATTAATATTTATAAAAAAATTTTAATTCTGGTTAAAATCATTAATTTATCATGAAAGAATAATTTATGGTTTAAAGTATTTATAAAATAGAATGTTAGAATATATACATATTTAATAAAGTTATAATTTAATTCTTATTTAGATTTTTAATTTTCTTTTATGTTTATTTTACATTTTAAAATTTTCAAAACTTATTTTGGTTTGTATTTATACTATTATAAATAATATTTTCTTTTTTATTACATTTATTTGTATACTTTTTTTATACCATTTTTTTGTTCATTTATTTTGTTTTTGTTTGATAAATAAAATATAATAGTAACATTTTAATAATAGTTGCTTGTATGTTTTATGATTTGTTCAGATATTTTGAAACTTTGCTAAAAAAAAAAAGAAAGATTCTATATAAATTATATATAATGTGATAATGTTTGTTTTTTGGTAATTCTTGTAATTGAAAAGACTTTTTTTTTTTCAAGTATCATTTAATAAATCAAATTAATATTAAATAATTTTTTATACAATACAATTTTTTTATATTTAATAATCATCACTATCATAATCACTTTCGCTGCTGCTATTATCCTTTTTATCAAATACTTCATCCTTTTCAATTTTAATGACATCTAATGAGTGCAAATATAATGCAATTGTTTTAAAGTCAGTACCCTTAAAAGCAATTAATTGATCTTTTAATTGTCCTTCTTGATAAATTAATAAGGTTGGGAAGTTACGGTCTGGGTAGGCTCTCATATCGTATTTAACAAATTTGGTAGCTTTGAATCTTTCAGCTAGCTTTTTCATATGTTCAGTTACAATACGACATTGTGGAACAGAATCACGACACATGTAAACAACAACAGCGCATTCCTTACTGGCTTCAGTAACTTCTCTAACAAAATTAGTTTCATCAATAGTAATTAAACTACCATATTTTTCTTTACGAGCTAAGGCTTGCATTTCTGCAATACGTTTTTGACGATATTGTTCAAGAACTCTTCTGTCATCATCTTCTAATAATTCATCTAATTCATCAAGAGTGCTTTGTTCGAGAATCTCTTCTCTTGTTGGTAACAAGTCATTTGGATCAATTTCTTCTGGCTTTGGTTCTTTTGGTGGAAGGACACCCTTTTATATTATTATAATATTATATTTTATAATTAGTTATCATATAATTATTTTTAAATTAATATAGTTATATATACACATTTTCATATTTATTAAATAATTTATTTTCACAAACTTCATTAAAATTTTTATTTATTTTATATAATACAACTATTATACATCAATTAGTATATCATCCATTTATATTTTAAAATTTCAATTATTTTTCAATATATTCAATAAAAACTATTTTTTTTTTTTTTTTTTTTTTTTTTTTTGAATTATCTATAATATACATAACGTATAATATTAATATAAAAGAAATAGGGATAGTTATTAATGATATATAAATCAAATTTAATTTCAATTTGTGTATTTTAAATTATTATAATTATAGAATCTAAATTTTAACAAATATTATTTTAATTTACAAACAAACAATCAAAATGAAATTGACTTATAAGTGAAATCTCCATAATTTTTATTTCTATTATAAATTACTTTATTAAGTATTAGTTGAAACTAAGACTATTAATATTAAAATTTGAATTTTCGTTAATTAGAAAAATTGTGAATATAAATTATAAATTTTACTATAATAATGACAATAATAAAAAGTAAAAAATAAAAGAACTATATTTTTTTATTTAAAACATTTTTAATATATAACATTATTTATTATTATTACATGTGCTCTAAGAATATCATTCCATTCAGTGTCTTCGTTTGGATTTATCATCTTTATTAAATATTATGTATAGAAGATTAAAAAAAAAAAAAAGATATAGATATAAAAATTTAATTGATTTTAATTTTTTTAAATTAAATTTTTTTCATTATTTTTAATTGTTAAATGTTTATTTTTTTATTTTATTTTTTAAACAAATATTTGATTTTAATAAATGTTATTGTAAAATTAAAAAATAACAATAATATCATAGTATAGTATAACTATTAAAATATATTATATGGAAATCATTTTAACGAATTTATCATTAAGTTTATAATATTAATAAAAATTATAAAAGTTATTTATTTAAAAATAAAAGTTGGCAATTAGAAATTAAATACTATATAAAAATAAAAGAACAAGTTTTATTTGGTATTATATCCATTAAAAATTAGTTAACAATATGAATATTTGCTATTTATTTTTATACATATATGGTCATTTTATTTTTAAATGTATTTAAAGGAAAAGAAAAAGTGTTAGATCTTATTGATAATAAATTATTTTTATATAGGTATATTTTTTTCTAAACTAGATATTATAGATATTTTAATCGTAAAAAAAGAATAGAAATTAGAATAGATAGTTTTTTTTTTTTTTTTTTTTTTTTTTAAATTTTAACTTTAAATTTATTCATTCAATTTTTCATAAATTTTTTTTTTGGATAATGAGAAACTTTTGTAGTCAATAGATTGCGATGATTGATGGGTGGATGGTTTTATTCCACTTGATGATGGAATTGTAGTGTTTGACTTTCTTCTAGTACTTGATGTACCATTTAGTGGATTATTGAGTTCAGGATTATCTTCATTCATATAAGCCATTGCTGATAATTTTTCTTTTATATTATTTGTTCCTGATGGTGTGACAATAGAGTTGGAATAAGCAGAATTAACAACATAAGCTTTAATTTTTGCATTATTATTTACTAAGCGATTTTCATTCAATTTTTTGTCCAGTGATGCCATAGCCCCTGATTGTCGTAGTTGACCTAATGGTGTTCCCATTGAAGAAGCAGGTGGGTTATTTAGTGGAGGAATACAATTAGATGCATGAGCTTTTGAAGTTGCAGAAGAAGGTGGGGTTTGAAATACATTATCGGTATTTGATGAAAGATTTTCAGTTATACTACCACCCCACCGTTTAGCAGTATTACTAGATTTTGTTATGGTTGGTTTATTGGAGGAGACTATTGATATATTATTAGATATTGGTATAAGAGATATTGATGTACTAGGATTATTAATATACTGTGAAGAATCATTTAGATTTATACATGCTGAATATATTTCATCTTCTGCATGGAAATTAGTATTATTTGCCATTTTATTTAGATCCTTATAATTATTCATGAAACTTGGTGATGGTGATTTATTCGTTGTGCTTACTGTTCTATTTTCCTGTTTACTTGATGGTTTACTGGTTGGAATATTAGATTTTCCGTTTTGAATTGAAGATTTTCTTATTTTACTAATACTGTATGTTGAATTTGGTATTGGTGCTAATTTATTATATTAATAATTATATTAAATATATTATCATTTAGTAAAAGTTAATTTTGAATGATTTATGAAATACAAAAAAAAAAAAAAAAAATATCAATAATAAAAGTAATATCAATATGAAAATATTAATAAATGAAATAAATATTAATGATTAATGTATGTAATTATTCATACATTCAGGCTTTTTATCTTTTATATATTGATTTCGTGAGATACTATTTCCATTGTTATTTAATGATTCCTTATATTTTGATGTATTATATGGAATTTCTGAGTCACTACTATCTATTTCTTTTCCCTTTTTTCCTTTAACTTTTATA
The DNA here is from genome assembly GCA_002104945.1 of Piromyces finnis. NCBI lineage: Eukaryota > Fungi > Neocallimastigomycota > Neocallimastigomycetes > Neocallimastigales > Neocallimastigaceae > Piromyces > Piromyces finnis. Next base: position 392,237 of record MCFH01000046.1, read on the forward strand.
CTATTTTCTGAATAATTTATATCATCCATTCTACTTGAAGTTTCATTTGAAAATTTTTCATCCCTAATCTTTTAACATATATAAATTATATATATTATTAATAATATTTTTTTTTTAAAAAGTTGATATTAAAATTTATAAATAGTGTTATTATTTTTTAATTATATGCAAAAATTATATTATTATTATTATTATTATTATTATTATTATTATTATTATTATAATTATTATTATTATTATTATTATTATTATTATTATTATTATTATTATAGTCCGTTTAATTATTTTAATTATCAAACATACTCTTTTATTTTCATTTAAAGTTTCATCTGAATTTATGGCACTTTCTTCATTATTTAATGTATCATTTTGACTACTTTGTAAGTTTCGATAATTATCACTTTCAGCTGATCGAATATCTCTTTCAGCTGATCTTAAATTTCTTCTTTCCGTATTAATTTTCATATTAGTATAGGTACTATTATTAATATTTTGATTACTATTTTTTTCTTTGTTGGATTTCCTTTCTGAGACCCCAGCTGAGTTGGACTTTTCTCTGGCAGAATGTGTTCTTTCTCTTTCAGAATTTGATATTTCTCTCGTTGAATTTCTTGTTGAATTAGATTTTTCTTTAATTGAATTTCTATCTGAATTTGTTCTTTCCCTTGTTGAGTTTCTTGTCGAATTAGTTTTTTCTCTGTTTGAATTAACATTTTCTTTTTCTCTTGCTGATTGTGTTTTTTCTCTTGTTGAATTTCTCGTTGAGTTTCTTGTTGAATTTCTCGTTGAGTTTCTTGTTGAATTTCTTGTTGAATTTCTTGAACTTACTGAATTAACTGAATTCCTAGTATTACTTTCTTTTTCACGTTGTTTAGCTTCCAATAATTCTTTGTTCTTTTCATGTCTTCTTTTACTTTCTTTATTTCTATCTACTAATTCCTTTACCATATAATACAATGAGAATTCTGGTGAACGAACATCATTTAAAATTCTCTTTGGTAATTCATTAATATTAAAACCCATTCTAGCTGTTCTTTCTAAAATTTCTTTATCTAAATTTATAAGGGGTGGTCTATCTTGTAAATAATTTGGAGGTGGTGAGTTGTATTCTGATATTGTCCATGGATGATGTCTAATTTCTTCTATTGTTAATCTTTTTTTCGGATCTAATTCTAACATCCCTTTAATTAATGATTTTGCCTCTGAATATAAATTAAATTTAAATGTATAATTATCATAATTTTTTTTTTTTAATTTTTTTTTATTAGAAAATGAAATAAAGTTAGATGTTAAAATTTATATATATTAATATATTTTTAATTTTATGGCTTAATATATATATATAAATATTTAAATGAAAATGATGAAATATATACCTAAGGGAATATAGTTTGAATCTCCATATTCTGCATGTAAAATCTTTCTTTGAGTTTCTGCTGGATCCTTTGCAGCAAATGGTAATGCACCAACAAAAAAAACATATAAACAAACACCTTTTTTTTTTTTTTTTTTAATTTTTAATATTTATTTTTCATTAGAGTATTAGTAATAATTAGTAAATTGTATTAGTTTGGTAATATTCAATTAAAATATTATTCATTATATATATACCTAAACTCCATATATCAACTTAGTAATTAATTTATTAATATAATAAATAAAATAGTATTAATTAGTAAATTAAAATACAATTTTATATTTTTATCCTTAATCAAAACTAAATTTACCTTCGGGACCAACATATTTCCTACTACCAACCATTTCCGGGGCAACATACATTGGTGAACCACAAAAAGTATTCAACTATTAAATATATATAATATTAGTTTTAGAGAAAAACTAAATTATGGAATAAAATTATATTATATATTCATTTTTTTTATTATCATACCTTATTTTCATAATCAAAAAAATTTACAAAACCAAAATCAGCCAATTTTAAATTTCCATGTGAGTCAATCAGAAGATTTTCAGGTTTTAAATCTATATATATATATATATACATATATTTTTTTTTAAAAAAATATTAAAATTAATCTATGTTAATATTCAATTATATATTTTTATAATGAAAAACATATTATCATATTATATTAGGTAAACTAATTTTTTGACGAAATATTTATGAATATACCTCTATGAATTAAACAACTATTATGTAAATATGACAGTGCTGATACAATTTGTCTAAAATATTTTCTGGCCAATTTTTCTTTAAATCTTTTCTTTGTAATAATATAGTCGAAAAGTTCTCCTATTAATTGTAAATTTTTTTTAATAATTAAAGATTAATAAATTATTATTTTTTTTTTTTTATAAATTGGATCCTTTAAGAATTAGAGTTTAATAATTATTTATATATATTTTTTTACCTCCTTCGACATATTCTAGTACTAATATAATCTCATCTACCAATTCACCAACTTCATAAAGTTTGACAATATGTGGATGTTGTATTAATTTTAAGAATCGAATCTAAAATATTATAGTTTTGAAAATTATAATAGATTATAATAATATAATTATTATTAGAAAATTATAATCCAAGTAATATTTTTTTTTATGAAATAATAAATATATTTGAATGTTGCTATTAATATTACTTCTCTTTTTAATCTTTTAACATGCGATACTGTTTGTAATTTTGTTTTTGGAATAACTTTTAATGCAACCTTTTTTTTTTTTAAAAAAAAAAAAAAAAACGTAAGATCAGTAAGTGATATAATTAATAGTAAGAGTTGAATAATTATATTTTTTTTAATATAATATTGATATTGTGAATATTTTATTTATTGTTTTATTACTTTTTGACCATTAATAATATTTGTAGCTAATTTAACCTTGGCATAACTCCCTTCTCCAATAACCATTTCAACCTTGTATTTTTTGAAAAGAATTACATGATGATCTTGTTTATTATTATTATTATTATTAGTGTTGTTATTATTATGTTGAACAGATTTAACTTGAGTACTCATTTAGTAATTTATAATAATAATATAAATTGATTAAATATTGAATAATATCAATAGTTAATAGTTATCTTCTATATTATCTAAATTAATGTTATACATTTAAATATATCATTAATAATATTATAATATTATATATATATAAATATATAAGTAGTATCATAATACTCACAGCTATTAATAATATAAAAAGTGAGTATATTTTTCTATTTTAATATTCATTAAGGTAGATAATAATAATAACGGTATTATTATTAATTTATTATAGATATTTTGACTTTATCTATACAAAAATACAAAAATTTGGATATAACTTTAAAGTATTGGACTCTAAATAATTAATTGTTGATTTTTTTTTTAAAAAAAAGATGAAGCATATATTTACAAGGTAGTTTTATCCATAAAAGTTATATGAACATAATTAAATTATTTTCCTTTTTAATTGGTGATGGCATATATCTTTTTTTATTTTTATTTTTTTATTGTATATTTTATATAGATTATAATATTTATAAATGCTTTTTTTTTTTTTTTTTTTTTTTTTTTAATCGTTAATTATAAATATTTTTTAATATTTTTAATGAATATGTTTAATTTATTTTCATAAATATTCCAAATAATGTTTAATGAATATGCAAATAATTTACAATCGAATGATGAAATATATAGGTTAAGTTGATAATAATTATAATCCCAATATATGTATTTTAATAATATTAATATATCTAAATATTATTCATAGAGAAATAGTATTATATATTTTTTCTTTTTTTCTTTTTTTCTTAATTTTTAGTATATTAAATGTATAAATAAAATAATATATACGATTTTAATGAATAAATATAGTATTACTTTCATACAAAATCGAAAAAAATTAAAAGCTAAAATTCATTTAATGATTTTTTTTTTTTTGTATATAATACATAGAATTTGAAATGGTTTCATTAACTTTGTTCTTTTTTTTTTTTTTTTAATTTAGTACCATAAATAATAATTATATTTCTTTTCAAATAAAATTTAAATTTTTAAAATTATTTTCGAATTTCAATCAAAAGAAAAAATAGTAATTTTTAAACTTTTTATTATGATATAAAAATAAAAAATATCCCTTTTATTTTTATCATAATAACATATAAACTTTAACAATTTTTTTTTAATCTCATACTTTATATTCTTTTTATAAATCTAATATATATATATTCTCTGATATATATAGAATATGTAATATAATAATCCTATATATTATATAATAAAAAGTTTTAAATCTATAAATTAATATTGATCAGAAAATTTTCAAAGGTAAATTGGTAAATTTATCTGCATGTCACCAATTAATTTTTCTTTTTCTTTAATAAATCAATTAACCATAAAAGAATATCTTTTTTTTTTTTTTTTTTATATTATTAATGATTTGAAAAAAATTTTTAAGTAATAAATATTAAACATTTTATTCATTAATACATTAAAAATTATAAATAAAATAGATATATTTAAATAATTACAGGAAATTAATACTACTACTACTACTACTACTACTACTACTACTAATAATAATAATAATAATAAACATAATAAACATAATAATAATAATAAACATAATAAACATAATAATAATAATAATAATAATAATAATAATAATAATAATAAAATAATTAGAATAATAATAATAATAATAATAAAATAATTAGAATAATAATAATAATAATAATAATAATAATAATAATAATAATAATAATAATAATAATAATAATAATAATAATAATAAAATAATAATAATAATAATAATAATAATAATAATAATAATAATAATAATAATAATAATAATAATAATAATAATAATAATAATAAAACATAATAAACATAATAAACATAATAATAATAATAATAATAATAATAAAATAATTAGAATAATAATAATAATAATAATAATAATAATAATAATAATAATAATAATAATAATAATAATAATAATAATAATAATAATAATAATAATGTTGAAATAGTTGCATAGAATAAAAGTTATAGCCATATACCATAATTATAATACTTTTCCCTTATTTCAAAGGTGTCATGCTTTATATACATTAATTTCAAAAATGTTTTATTGAATATTTGATGGTGATTATGTATTGTAAATATAAAAAAAAAATATTTTATCTTATCTCATTAAGTATTGCTATTTCATTTTGTTACTAAAAAAAATTTAAAATATAAAATTAGATGATAGTTTTACAAGTAACAAAATAATCAAATATTATAATCATCAAAAATCATTATCTATCAAATATGCCAAAATATGCCGTTATTAATGTAATGCTGTTTATGATATTTTTCATATTAATTTACTTTTTAATTTTTTTAATGATGTTTTGGAATGCATTTGATATATTAATTTTAATATTTATTAATTTAAAAAGTGTATTAATTATAATTATTAATTAATAAAAGATATTAATATGTATAAAACTTTTAAATTTTTGTGGTTTGAAAATAATTAAAATTTTAAAACAACTAATTGTAAATATTGAAAGTTTTAAAAATATTAAAATTTTAATTTTGTAAAAATTTACAGTACAACTGATTGGTAGTCAAAAAATTAAAATTATACTTTTATACTATTTATATGAAATTAAATTATACACAAAAAAAGAAAAAAGAAAAAAAAAATAAAAACTATTAGAGCTGCGGCGGTAAAGAAATATTTTTTTTTTAAATATAAATACTCTTTAATTTTTCCTTTTTTTTTGAATTTTTAAACTAAAAAAAAAAAAAAGAATATAAAATAAAGTAATCTATTGTAAAAAATTTAAAAAAAAAACAAAAAACAAAATGAAATCATTCTTATTTTCAACGGTATTTTTATTATCTACTATTGCTAAAGTTTATAGTATTGGATACACTTGTAAAAAACATGTTGTTATTTCTGAAGGTGATGAATGTACCGATATTTTTGGATATGATTCCAAAAAAGATTATTTTGTTAAATACGATCAATTAATGCTCTATAATCCAAGTATGCAATCATAAATATGTTTATGTAAATTGAAGAAGTAAAAAAAAAATTAAATTAATATAACTAATTTTTTCCAAATATGTAAATAGATGTTGATTGTGATGCATTATTTGAAAGAGAAATGATATGTGTTGAAGTTGATGAAAAGAAAAGTCCTAAAATGCTATCCTATACTCTTCAACCAAATGATACTTGGGATTCTGTTGCTAAAAAGTTACATTCTTCAAAGCAAGCTCTTTATCACACAAATTTAAGTAAGTATTTTTAATAGAATAAATTAATTTTTAAATATTTTATTTAAAATATTAAAATTATTATAAAATTATAGATGTCTTTAGATACTTTGAAGATAATATTGAAGATTATATAAAATATGAAAGAATAATAGATTACCGTGAGGATGGTCGTTATAACCCAACTTTTGATGAGAGTGTTAAAATTGATATTAAAACCGGAAAGCCAATTAAAAGTGGAAAATCAAAAGATAAAATTACCAAAACTACAACTAAAACCAAAACTACAACCAAAACCACAACTAAAGCAAAAACCACAACTAAAGCTAAAACTACAACAAAAGCTAAAACCACAACCAAAAATACAAAAACCAATAAGAAGACTACTAAAAAATAAATTTTAAAAAAAAATAAAAATTAAAAACATAATAAAATGTAAAAAAAATGTAATTTATTAATGTTAAATATAAATAAAAGAAAGAGAAAAAATTGTAAAATCATGAGAAATTAAAGCATATTGTAAACAAACATTTATATAAAATATTTATAATAAACTGTTTTTATACTTTTTTATAATTATTGAATCTTTCTGAAAGATAATTTTTAGTAATAACAAAATTACTTATAAATTCTTTATCAGTAACAAATTATAACAAATAGCTTCAATATTTATTGTTTATTAATTAATTAAAATAATAAAAATAGCATAGTATGATTTATTATTTATTATACATTGATTTACTATATAAATAATTTTATTATAAAAAAAAAACAATAAATCATGAACTATTAAAAATAATTAAATTTATTTTTATCCGAAAAAGTATTAAAATAAATGAATGTTCACTCTTTTTTTTAATATTAAAAATATATATAAAAATTAAATTTTATATTAAAAAATAATTTAATGTAATGTAGTTTCATAAAAATCCACAAAATTTTAAAAGTGATTTAAAAAGGAAAGTTTATTTTATAATAAACTTTAATTATTATAAAATATTAATGTTTAAGTTTTTTTTTTTGTTTCACCATACTATTAGTAATACTGATTAGTAATTCTTTTATTTTCAATTTTATTAGTAATATTTAATATATATAACATCTTTCAACTAAAAAAAATTATAAAATTATGTTATAATAGTATATTCATTATTTTATAAAGTTATGAATATTAGATAGAATAGTATAATTAATAATTAGAAATGACATTTTTTTTTAAATAAGATAGTATAATTAATAAGTTTAAAATTTTTTCTTTTTATAATAAGAATATAGGAATATATATATTTTTGAAATAATAAACACTATTTTTTCCTGTTTTTTTTTTTTATGTATGAAGGTTAATTAAATGTTTTTTTAAATTCCAACCTATTATTATAGCATTAACCTATCAAATTGTATTATGCTATTATTTAATAAATAGTATAAAGAAAATTTTAATTTTTAGCTTGGTTCTTTTATTATTTTAATTATTTAATCTTTATTGTGAAAACGAGAGTTTTGCTTTTTTTTTTTGTTAGAATATGTGAAACGTTATGTCACATGTATTCAAATGTATTGAAATGTATTAAAACGTATTTATATATATATTGTATTTGATTATATATTTAAGCCACAATGTAAATGTATAAATACATGTAGTTTGAGAAGAATGTAACGTAAGTAGTTCTTTATCATAAAATATATTAATAAAGTTGACATAATTATAAATCTAAATTAAACAACTCTTAATATTTTTTATTGCGTAAAATAACAAAACTCAATAAATATAATATTAATTTATTTTTAATTATATTAAAAATTTTGGGATTTATATTAATTTTTTTTAAAAAAATAAACCAATAAAATTGATGAGTAAATAAATATTAATAAGGATAAACTTTAAAATTAAATTACACAAAAAAAAATTTTAGAAATATCTTAACAATGAATAAAAAAAATAAATAATAAAATTAATCACCGCAATACATAATAATATATTGTAATATATTGTATTATTACAATAATTAACAATATACATTTTAATCTATCGTTGGTGAATAATATATTGCATTAATTAAGATAATATAATGATATATAATGATATAATGGTAGAATCAATAAAATAAGCTTAATCCTAATAAACTTTTATCACAAAAATTATGCTAATATTTTAATTTCGCTTGTGATATTGTATGAATGCAAGGGTATATATTGAATGAAACTATAATTATATTTAAATCCTCATCCTTTTTTTTTATATAAGAATTAAATGAAACTGATACTCATAATTATTTGTTAATATTTTTTTTCAGTATTATAAATTTAAAACTATTAGTCTAAGTAGTTATAAAAATATATTGCATTATTTCATATAATATTTAATATTTAACAATTAACAATTATTAGATATAGAAAAAAACATAATACCTCTTTGTTTCTAAATTGTAAAACAACCTAATTAAATATATTTTTTTTAAATTTTAATATTCATAGTTTTTAAAATATATTAATATTAATTTGTTTCGTCCTATATTAAATTGTGTAACTTTAAATAGTTTTTTTTAATTAATTTACGAGAATCAATAAAATTTTATATTATATTTTTAAATAAAGAGTGTCTCATAAAATAGAATAAAAAAGTCTAATGATATATAAATTTACATAATAATAAAAGTTTCAATTATATATAAAAATACTAATATTTTCTCAATTTTTTTTTTTTTTAAAATTTTAACATTTTAATTTTTATTATTTTTTTTTTTTGAATAAAAATATTAAAAAAAAAAGTGCTTAAAATATTTACAAAATAAATATATCATCATGCGTTTCTTATTTAGTATTCAATTATTAATTACATTATTTGGTTTTATCCAAGTCCATAGTTTAGGATATCATTGTAAAAAATATATTGTAATAAAACATGGTGATAGATGTAAACACATGACTTCTGGATTTTCATTTGATAAAGATTACTATATTACTAGAGATTCTTTATTAAGAATAAATCCAAGTAAGTTTTTTTTTTTTTTTTTTAATTTTATAAAGGAAAAAAGTAGTTAGTTTTAAGAAAGATAAAATAAGTAATAATGAATCCTATAATTATTATATTTATTATAGGTATGGATTGTGATAATTTAAGAAGTGGTAATAGAGTATGCGTTGAGGCTTCAGAAGATTATGATGAAATTGATAATGATTTTGAGGAAACAACAGTAATTGAAAATTCTTGTGCTAAACTTGCTAAAAGATTAAACACTACAATTTCTATAATTGAAAATACCAATAATGGTATGTATAGTATTGTATAAATTATTTATTTTCCAATTGAAGAATGAATATTAAATTCATTGTTTGTATATAATATTTATAAATATAGTAAAAATAAATTGTAAAAAATTAAGCGAATACTCTAATATGTTAGTTTATTATCGTAAAGATGGAAATTACGACGTAATTTATGATAAAAAGTCTAAAAAGGTCAACATTTTATAAGAAACAGGAAATATTAATTAAAAAGAATTGGAATCACAATTTAACATAGGAATATATTTTTATTTTTTTTATTTTATAATTTTGCTTTATCATAATATTATATCATTTTAATTGTAATTGTAGATATATATCATTAGTTAAAATTTTCTACTTATAATTAAAAAAATATTATTGATGGCATAGCAAATTGTTATAAGTGAAAACCACTATATAGAAAAAATATATATAATATATACAGATAAAAAATATTATTAGTGGTATAACAAATTGTTATAAATAAGCAAATTTTACATTATGGAAAAAAAATTAAGATAATTATATTATTTTCAATGTATATATAGCTATTTCAATCATTTTTTCATAACATTTTTTATTCCATTTCTCATTCTTTCCATATAAACCTAACATTTTAGATTTAAGTTTTTTTAGTTTTTTTTTTTTCCTTTCTATTTTTATTAATTTAAGAAAATGTTATGGGTAACTAAATTAAAAAATAAAATATAAAAACTTTTAAAAGCTATAAGTTTTTGTTGATATAATGAGATTAAATTCTTTTTTAATTTTATTTGATATCTATTATTTAAGATCTTTATAATAATTTTCATATTTATAAAATAGTAAGTAATAATATTATTTTTTAAAAAAGAGAATATTTTAATAAAAATTCTATCTACAAATAAAAAGATTTTATAGTATATAAAAATATAAAAAACAATGTAAAGTATAATTTCTAGCATTGAAATAATGTAAATAAAAAAAAAAAAGTAGGATATCATTCTATATAATAGAAATAAGGTATAATTTTTCTTAAAAAATATTAAATATTATGAATACTCAACAACTACCTTTTGTTCATTTAATATTATACAAAATGATTTATTTTAATTTTTAAAAATTACCTATTTTTAATATTTATTAAAATTACAAAAATTACCTTGGTAATACAAAAATACAATGTACCTCAATACGAAATACTATAAATTGTATTTATACCAATAAATAGTAATATTTATATTTATAAAATATAAAAAAAAATATTTTAAATAATTTTAATCAATATTTTATTCATTATCTAATCTTTTTATTTTAATATTTTATAATCATACATTTTAATTGGAGGAGTATTAAATCTTTTAGTATTAAAAAAGGAAAAAAAATTTTACTTTAAAAATGGTTCAAGTAAAGCCCTAAAATTTATTAATTAAAAAAAGTGTTATATAATGTACATTAATGTATTACAATAGTTAATAAATTCTGTAATTAATAAACTTGGCATAAATAATAAAAAAAAGGAATTTAAAATTATTAATTTATCATATATATTAATAATTTCATATTAAATTTACTAGCTATATTTTGGGGTAGACTAATTTCAATTTAATATGAAAAAGTGAACCACACTAAATGTCTAATAATAATAAACATAATAAACATAATAAACATAATAATAATAATAATAATAATAATAATAATAATAATAATAATAATAATAATAATAATAATAATAATAATAATAATAATAATAATAATAATAATAATAATAATAATAATAATAATAATAATAATAATAATAATAATAATAATAATAATAATAATAATAATAATAATAATAATAATAATAATAATAATAATAATAATAATTTTTCTATTATATGTGAAAAATTGATTATAATTCTTAATTATACTATATTATATAATAACACTTGTTTTTATTATTGATAAATAAATATAAATAAATACATATTCTCTATTTCTATATTGTATTATGTTTAAAAATTACCCATATTATTAAAGTCTTTTTTATATTTCAATAATAAAAATAAAATTAAAATTTTATTGAAAAAAAAAAATAATTTGATATTTTTATTAAATACAATATATTCTAATTAATTATGTAATATATTATATTAATTAAAAATATATTGTTTTATATATTGCATAGAGTAATATTTTATAAATCAAAAAAAAAGAGTAAAATCTTTTTTTTAATTAGAAATATTACCAGAAATATATATTTTTAAATAATAAATCAAAAGTTTGAAAGAGTTAAAAAAGAAAATACTTTCATTAAACTTTAAAAAAGTAGGAAAAAGAAAGAAAAAACATATTACGATTTAGAAATATTTAAAAATAAATGAGAAATAAATCTTATTAATAATTATTAATACTATAATTTTCTTTATATATAAAAAATTAATATCTTAAGGGTTCAATTTGTACAATTTGAACTGGTATAATCATTAAATTTTCATTTTAAATAATAATAATATTATTATTACTTTTTTTCTTTTTTTTTTTTTCAAAAAAAAAAAAAAAAAAAACAACTTTATTACGTTATATAAATTTATAATATATTTTAATTATAATTATCGAATAAATAGATATACATAACTTCATATTTCACACATATAATATAGAAAAATATTTAAATAAGTAATATTTAAATTTCCATAATATACTATATAATTTAAATATATATATATATAGAAAATAAATATGTTAAATTCACACCGTCAATGCTCAAATCAAAAACTTAGTAATATTTTAATTTCAAATTTAATAAAAAATAACGTAGCTAATCCGCAAAAAATGGAAAATTATCTTGATTTTAGTCAATCTCAAAGTAATTTCATGTCAACTATAAATAAACAAGATACACTTAAATTACAACCTATAAACATATCTTCTTCCTCAAATACGCAAGAAAGTTTCGTTCCAAACAACTTAATTTATGAAAATCATATTCAAAATGGTTTAGGTCAAGAAACTACTTTGAATAATCTCATTCAAAAAAATCTTTATTCAGAAAGAGTATATGCTAAACAAGAAACCAATAAAAAATCTATTGAAAATGAAATTAAAAATGATGCTGAAATGAAAAAAGATAAAGAAAAACAAAATAAACCATCAAAAAATTTAAAAACTATCATTCCACTCTTTAAACCAATATTTAATGAATCTGCTGTATTTAGTGTTGATGCTTCAAAAATAGAAATTATTAATAAACCAACTGATTATTATAATAAAATAAAGGTATTTTTTTTTATAAAAAAAAAAAAATTAAAGAATTCAAAAATAGCATAATAATTATTAATGAAAAAAAAAGATATTTAATTGTTAAATGTAGATTATTGTCATTTTATAATACTAACATTATATTATTTTTATTAATAAATGATATAAATTAAGGAACAAATATTACAAGCCAAACATAGAGTTGTATTAACAGCATTATATATTGGTATTGACCAAGTTGATTTGGTAAGTACTAAACACTAAATATATATATTTTATCATTATCCTATAAATATATTGTGTACTTGTATTATTTACATATATTATTCATTCTAATTTCTAAATTTAAAAATTAACAATAACTGTCTATCTTAATTTCTAAATCAAAAAATTAATAATAACATAACGATAATTAAAGATTCAAACTTTACATAAAGCTTTAGCTGAATGTAAAACTTTAAGAGTTACTATTCTTTTTGATTGCTTAAGAGGTACTCGTACTTCAAATTCTGGTGAATCTTCAGTAACATTGGTTGCCCCATTAGTTACTGCTTACCCAGATAGAGTTGAAATAGCATTATATCATACACCAGAACTTACAAGACCATTAAAAATGTTGTTACCTCAAAGAGTTAATGAAATTATTGGTTTATTCCATGCAAAAATTGTTATTTCTGATGATAACTTAATCCTTGCTGGGTAATAATTTAATATATTTTAATAATACATTTTTCAAAAAATATATGCTTTTTTTCCATTTATTATTAAATTAGTAATAAATGATATTAATAATATATATTTTAAAATACACTATTTTTAATAAATATTAAAGTGCTAACCTAAGTACTGAATACTTTGAACAACGTCAAGATCGTTATGTATTTTTTGGAAATGCAACATCGTTATCAGATTATTTCTATGATTTAGCTATTACTTTAACAAAAATTTCATACCAATTAGCACCACAACATACTTTAATTCCATCTGGTCCTGATCCCACCACCAATCCAGTCCAATTCCGTCAAACAGCTTTCCATGCTTTAGATTCATTTTTATCTAATTGGTATGCCAGAACTCAAGCTTTACGTGATCAATTAAACGAATTTGCTGATATGAATTTAAAAGAGCAATCAAAGTCAGATGATACTGAATCTACATTAACTAATCAAAGTGATGTTGAATATGACAATGATTGTGATATGTATTCTGCAGTAAGTGATATGAGTGAAGAAACCACTACTATTGAAACTAAAGAACCTGAGAATACTAATAAATTACCAAAACTATCTAAAGATACAGATACAATTGTTATTCCAATGCTTCAAATGAAGCAACTTAATATTCGAGAAAACGAACGTTTAATGGAAGTTATTATGAATATAATAGATAGTAATTCAGATTATTGGAAAAATCTATTTATAACATCAGGTTATTTGAACTTTACTAATGAATTCAAAAAAGTACTAAATGAAATTAATACAGAAGTTGATATTGTATGTGCAGCACCACAAGCTAATAGTTTCTATAAAGGATCAGGTTTATCAGCAAATATCCCAGCTTTTTATACTTATTTTGAAAAACAAGTTCATGATGGCTCTGCTAAAAAAGATTTAGAATTAAGAATTCACGAATATGTCAGACCAGGATGGACATATCATGCAAAAGGTTTATGGGCTAGTTATAAAGATCCAGAAACTGGTGAATTATTACCAAATGTTACAATTTTAGGATCTACTAATTTTGGTCGTCGTTCAATGAATCGTGATGTGGAAGCTCAGGTTTTAATGATTACCGATAACAAAAAATTACAAAAAGATATGGCAAATGTAAGTTTTAAATTATAATTATTTTTAATTTTGAGATTAAAGAGTATAACTAATAATAATAATAATAATAATAATAATAATATATTTTATGTTTTATAGGAAATTAAAAACTTATTAAATTACACAGTTCTTGTAGATAATGAAACATTTAATAAGGAAGAAAGATATGTACCATTAAAAGTGAAATTAAGTACTTATCTTTTCCAAAACATGTTTTAGATAAAATTTAAAGGAAAAAATATACATACTTTTAAAAAAAAAAAAACTAACGAATAAGAATACTATTTTTATTTTATTTTTAATTTTTTTTTTATATATATTATTATCATTATTATTAACAAACTACAACTAATACAAAGAAAAGAAAAAAAAGTAAAATGAAAAAGAAAGAAATTGAATATATTCAGAAACATTTATTCATTAAACACAAAAATAATGAAAAAAAAAAAAGTAACCATAAATAATTAATTTTTTTAAAAAGTTTGATTTGTCTTAAAAAATTATAAAGGCAAAAAAAAAAAAAAAAATTTTTTTATCATTAGAAAATAAAAGAGTATATATAGTTATATTTATTAATATAAAAAAAAGAAAACTTTTCATTTTTCTTTAATTTTATTTATTTATATTATTATTAAAAATTAGTTTGTATTAAACAAAAATATTAAAAGCGTTTTCATTAATTATATTATTCTAATAAAAAAAAAAAAAAAAAAAAAAAAAAAACAATAAAAAAAGATAAAGATAAAAAATTATATTATTTTTATATCGATTTTTATGATATTATCTATACCACAAACACTATAGATATAAAAATAGTTGTGTAATAAGTTTATTATTTTAATTTATATACTTTTCATATAATTAAGGAATAAAAATACTGTATAATTATAGAATTAATGAATAGTAAATAAAATATAAGATTATTTTATTATATTTTAATAAAATATTTATAGATATCATAGTATATAAATTTTAATCATAAGCTTTCATTAAACAATAAAATTTGGCAATGAAAAATGCTTTTTTTTTTATATATATATATTTTATTTATTTTATTTTATTTTTTTATTTTTTTTTTTTTTTTTTAATTTTAATTTTATTTTAATATTAATTAATATATTTCTATAAGAGGTTAATGATGATATTTTTGATATTTATAAATTATATATTTCATTATTTTTTTTTTAAATAATATTACTATTTGATTCTTTTTATATATTATAGATTAATTTTTCATTATTAAAAATATTCTATTCTATTTTAACAGTAGAGTTTTAGATATTCCTAATAATATGCAGTGTATTTAATTATATATCTATATATTCTTATTTCATTTAGTTTTACTATCAAAATAAATAACGAAATAAAATAATAAGAATTTTTATTTTATTATTATTATTATTATTTTTTTTTTTTTTTTTTTTTTTTTTTGAAATTAAAGGATTATTATTTATTTCTTTGTTTTATTTTAAACCATCTTCATCAGCCATAGACCACCACTTAAGCCATTGTTTAGATTTCATTTGATCAGATGGACCAGTGAAACCATAACAGAATGGAACAAAGTAGAAGAAGAAAAGAATATTGGCAGTTAAATAAATTAAAACAATAATATTACTGACAATGTTTGAGAATTTGAAATAACTACCGAGATGTTCTAATGTAAAAGCAATAATAAAGATACCAAAGTAAACAGCTGGGAAGTAATGATGTAAATAAAGTACACGACCCATTAGGAACGATGGGAAATAATGTAAAGCCCATCCACCAATAGTAATAAGAGCAACATAACAATAGTTATTCCATTCTTCTTCCTTCCATCCTAAAACATGACATTTACGTAATAAAATATAGAGTCCTGAAAGAAGTCCAACGAAAATAATACAAGCGAAAATAGTCCACCAGGTTAATGGATTTCCCATTAAATAGAATTTAACATCTTCATCTCCCCATCCACAAATACGAATACCAACTAAAGCAAGAGGCCATTGCCAAGCTTCAGAGGTAATATGATCTGGTTCTTTATCTTCATCGAGAGTTAATGAATTGTTAGTAGACCACATTGATACATTAAGATCAATGAAATTGTTGAGGAAAGAAGCTCTGAAAGTTTTAACTGGAGCTGGTGGTAATAAATTATTCCAGTGGCTTTCGACATTCCAAATGTTCTTTGAAGCTTTGTTATTACCATGTACATCACAAACAACTTCGGCTTGCTTAAATCCCCATTCTGGGTAAGAATTACCAGAAGATTGAAGTAAACAACCAGTTTGAACATGTCTAAGACGGAAAGAAGTGAATAATGAGTGAATTTGCTTACTTTTGGAATCATATTGATCCTTAACAATTTCAATCTTCCAAAGATCATTAGCATCACCAATAGTTGAATTACCATAACCTGAAACTTCATAATATTTCTTTGATACTGGAGCCTTTATGTTGTGAGTGTGAAGGTTTCTCTTAGTTTCAGCGTGAACTACAGTAATATATTAAATATATTATTAATATAGATATAAAGAAATATTAATATTTTTAAATACTATTTTTTACCTAATCTAATAATATCACCATCCTTAACATATTCAACAACATTTTCTGGAACTTGGTTTTCAGTCCATGGTTTTTTAATGTACCATTCATTATTGGCATCCTTGTAGTGATATAAAGTAACTTGTTGTTGTTCAGAACCAGATGGATAACGTTGAACATGTGAATGTAATAAACCACCACCATATGAAGTATTTTTAATAGTAACCTTGGAATTATAAGCAATAGCTATTATAATGATTATTATATTATAATATTTAATTATTAATAAGCATTAAATGAATAGTTTTTTAAAAAATATATATTTTTATATATACTTACTAAGTGGATTTTTGGAGAAATCAATTCCTTCAAGACCAGCTTGGAATAAGGAACTCATTGAAGAATCACCAGGACCAGATTTGCTTAAAACAGTAAAGTGGATG
Source organism: Piromyces finnis (assembly GCA_002104945.1). Classification (NCBI taxonomy): domain Eukaryota; kingdom Fungi; phylum Neocallimastigomycota; class Neocallimastigomycetes; order Neocallimastigales; family Neocallimastigaceae; genus Piromyces; species Piromyces finnis. The sequence continues at coordinate 409,742 of MCFH01000046.1, forward strand.
TAGAAATTGAAAGCGTAAATGGATATTGGTAAAATGATCAATAAGATAATTCTAGCAATCCAATGAAGTAAGTAGGATTTCTTTAAAAAATATTTCAAAAAAAAATTTAAATAATTATTAAAACTTCATTTATATAAATATATTATTAAATAGATTATTTTTAGAATTTAATACTTACGAAGGAAACATCCTTTCTACCTAAGTAGTCCCATAATTCCCATAAAGTATACTATTTTCATTTAATATTTTATTATTTATAAGTTTTAAATGTTAATGGTGAATAATTATATAGCTTATTATATATTAATAATACTTACTAATCCAACAAGAGCAATTGAAAACAAACCAACTAATTTAACACTATTATATGGAGTTTAATTATTATATATTATTATATTAGTTATATTATTTATTAAATAGATTATACTTTATTACATATAATATTATAAATATTAGTAATTACCTAGTAACTAAACCAAGAGATGCACCAGTTGCTGCTAAAGATAACCACCAATTTAATGAGAATGGTCTATTATTATTTTTACATTCATTTATTAGAGAATATAAGTATAAAAATTTTTATGTTACTACATTTTTGTTATTATTATTAATTATTCATAAGTAATATTTACTCTTTTCTAGCATTCTTGAATCTAGTTAAACTATAGAAAGTTAAAGCGATGAAAAAGAGAAGAATTGGATCTAATAAGACGAACTTGGAAATGGTAAGGAAAGCATTTTCTAGATTATTTAATAAACATAATAGATTAATATTATCCCACTATATATTAAATTTATTTAAATTGGATTTTTTCAATAACCCAAATCATTATAAAAGTAATAAATTTTTACCACAAACAACCATAAGTGCTACGGCTATACAAGTAATTTGATTAAAACGTAATTCTCTAGCAGTTAAGTATGCTAATGGAACCATCAATGCACCGAAAGTAGCACAGAAAACTCTCATGAATACATAGTTAAGATTATCTGGGAAAACTTTACCTGAATCCCAGTCAAATTGACCATCATATCCACAGAGCCAACCTGCTAAACCAATTAACATTTTACCAAGAGGTGGGTGGACATCAAAGTAAAAAGTACGTTTAATATATTCAGAACCGAATGAACTGTATTTATTTTATAAATAATATTATTAGTTGTTAATTTTCTAACTTTAATATTATATATTTTTTTTTTATTTTATTTTTTTTTAAAAAAAATTACCCAAAATGAGCTTCATCCCAGCTTTTTATTATTGTTTTAAATAATTTTAAAATATTAATGAGTATTTTAATAATTAATAATTAAAATTATTATTATTTAATTATGTATTCTAAATATATAGTACTTACATAACTACATTTGCTTTTGAAATTTTGTAGTATCTAGAAAATAAACTTATAACGGTTAAAACGGCAACAATTACAATTTGTTTTACAATTTCTGCTTTAGCCTTTTGTAATGAGATATTAATAAATAATATAAATAACATTAAATATTTAATATTCTTCTTTTTTATTTTTTCTTTACCTTTGTTGATGCAGCCTTAGCTTCCTTGATATTTTTATCATCATCATCTGGCATTAAAGGTTGAAGTTCTTCAATAACTTCCTCCTTTTGTGGAATATTTATTCTTTTTCTAAGTTCTCGATCTTCCATTATTTCCATAGTGACTTTTATTTATAGGTTTTTAAAAACTAAGATAATTAATTATTCACCTATGGTTTACATTGATATAAAAATAAATATTAATTATTTATATTTTTGCATTATATTTATTGCTATTTTACTACTATAATATAATTTGTTTATTATAGAAAAATGATATTAACTTTAGTTTTATTTATTTATATTTTATATTTTATCTTATTTAAAATATACTTTATAATTTAGTTAATATGTTGAAATAAAATAAAATAAAAATAAATTAATTTATAAAAGATGTATAACAGATTTATATTTTTATTTTTATTTTTTTTATTTTTTTGGTGTTTAACTTTATTTATATTTATATATATATATATATTTTTTTTTATCTTCATGTTATATTTAAGAATAAAAATAACCAATATAAATAATATTTAAAAATTTTTATTATTATTATTTTAATTAAGTATTATAATATATAGTTAATATATTATCAATAATACTTATTTTTATATTAATCATATAGAAATCAATTATATATATATTTACTATTAATTTAGATTTATCTATTACAACCTTAAAATTATGTACATAATATTTACTAATAAGTTAACTTTTCTTGAAAAATGAAACGCTAATACATTTTTATCTTTGTTTTTGTTCTTATATTTCTTTATAATTATTTATAATTAATAATTTAATTACTTTAATTTTGGATTCAATCTTCTTTTCATATTAATATTTTCTTTTTTTTTAAAAAAAATAATTTTGATTGTATTGTATTGCAATTATACTTAATTTTTTATTTTAAATCTTAAATTATTTATTAAAATTTTAGCAGTTTAAATTTTTGTTTCTACTTTTAATTTAGCACATTGAATAATTCTTTTATTATTTTTTTGCCATTATTCGTAGTATTTTTTATAAATGAAATATACCAAGAAATAATAGTATATAAATATTTTTTACCTTTTAAATTAATTTTTTTTTTTTAATATTTATTGTTTAAATTATTTCTTTTTAGATTATTGATTAATTACTTAAATAAGAAATAATATACATTTATATAAAATTTTTATTTCTTATTTATTTTATGTTTGTTTCTTTTTTTTAATTATTTACTTATTTAATAATAAATGTACTTTTTTAATTTTTTTTTTTTTTTAACTCTATCATAAAAAATTACAATTATTATTAAATTTTACTTTTCCTAAAATTATATCTTTTTTTTTGTTTAAAAAAAATCTAAAGTATAGGAATATATTTTATTTAAATAATAAAACGTATATTAATGAATAGATTTCATTTTAAATAAATTGATTTTTCATTTATATATGTCATAACTTTAATTTATATTAAATCCTTTATATTTTGAAGATCATAATATCAAGAGAATTGAAAAAAAAAACAATCAAAATTTATATTAATATATTGTTACATATAATACTAATATATATGACTTTTGTCTATAGAATATTAAATACATATTTAAGACATAATAAATATATAAATTTATTGTATACATAAATTACATACATTATATAGATAAATGTTAGTGGGATTTTAAATCCTAATAATATTATGGTCATTTAACAAATTTGAAAAAATAGTTATCTTATATAATCTAACATATATACTAATTAAAAAGATAAAATTAAAATAAAATTTAAAGATATTTAAGAACCTCAATTAAAAATTCTTTTTCTTAGTATAGTATAAATAATTTTCACTATTATAAAAATTTTATGAAATATTATAGATAATAAAATATAATTAGAATTTTATATATTAAAATCTTTATGTAACATTTTCATGTTTCATTTATATTTATATTATGAGATTATTTATGAAATTAGAATTTATACATTTAAATTATATAATATTAAATAATTTTTCTTATTTCTATTGTTTTTCAGGGTTTATAAATGTTTTTTACTATTTAATAGAATTATTTTTCTATATTACAAAAAAAATTGTATTACAAACCTAAGCTATACAAAAAAGATAAAAATGCTAATGAAATATATTAGCAAAAACTTTATTTATAATAAATTTAATGCATTTCTGAAGTAAATGTGATATTTTGAACTTTAAATATTATAATATAAATTAAAAAAATTATTCATAAATTTAATAAGATTTGGATTTAATTACGATGTTTCATATAACATCACTTTTTATATTAAATTAATATTAATAATAAATTGACTTATTATTTATATTAACCAAAAAAGAATTAAATTTATATTAATATTGTTCATTATTTAACAATTTTATATGTATTTATAATAATAAAATATTGTATTTTCATTATTAAATCTTTTGTTGTTGTTGATTCTACAACATGTAAGCATTTACACTAAAAAACTTATAAATAAAAGTATAATTTGAATATAATATTTAATGTTAGGTATCATTTTTGTTATATTATAATATTTATATAATAATTATTAAAAAATTCAATTATGGTATGTATAATATCTATTATAAAAATATCAAAATGTTTGTATCATTAAATTAATATACATGTATGTTTTTTTAATATATAAAAGTAAAATATTGTATGTACAAACAAAATTTCAAGAAAAATGCACCGAGTAGTAATGTTTTCTTGTTTTCTTTGTTAGTTAATATATAAAATAATAGATTAAAAAAAAAAGCTAAACTAGTATCAAGATAAATATTTTACTGAATGACGAAACGAACATTTTGATATTTTTATTTTTAAAAATAAATTTTATTATCAATAAACCTTAAATATTATAAAATATCATTATTTTTATTGTAAATCCTTTGTAATTTTTCTTTGTTGAAAAGTAATAATATTAAATTTTAGTTATTATATATATTAAAAAATAGATTAAAATTTTATATCATTATATATTAAAATCTTTTATAAGATAATAATAATAATGAAAAGAATGAAAAATTGATTTTTAATAATAAAAGAAAAGAATGCTATATATATTATATTTATATATTTAATTATATATATTTTTGATTATTAATAAAAAAAGTTCTATTATTAAAATTAACTCTTTCAAGAATAATATGCTAATTATATAACTACAATTATTATGTTGTTAAATTATCATAAGAAAAATACACACAAGGTTATATGAATTTATAAATTAACTACCAAATTTATTGTTAATATTAAAAAAGTATGTAGTTTTATATTAATAATTATTATTTCAAGTTTGAAGATGAAGAATACGTTTTCTTACAATTAGATAATCGCAAATTTTGTGGAACTAAATAATTGAATAAATTATTATTTATTTATTTATTTATTTATTTATTTATTATTTATTTATTTATTTATTTAGTTAGTTAGTTAGTTAGTTAGTTAGTTAGTTAGTTAGTTAGTTAGTTAGTTAGTTAGTTAGTTATTTATTTATTTATTTATTTATTTATTTATTTATTTATTTATTATTTATTATTTATTTATTATAATCTAATCTTTAATTTATATTTTGTTAAAAGTACTTTTATTTTTTAATTTAATTTTTTCAAATTTAAACTTTGAAAAAATTAAATTTTTATAATTTTTTTGATTAAAAATTATATGGCTATATTAAACAATATAGTCATATAGTATATATATACAAAATTCCAAATAAATTTTTAAATTAATATATTTATAATGAATATTTATTAAACAGTAAAAATTTTATTAGTACATAAAATGAATACTGAAGATTCAAGTTCTTTCAAAGTAGAAAGGAAAAGTGTTTCTAGATCAACAGTTAGAAATGGAGAAGATGTTAATGTATTTTTTCTTCTATATTTTATATTATAAAATTTTTTAAAATACTAAATATAGAAAAAAAATTTTTTTTCTTATAATTATACATATTAAAGGAATATATCGAACCTGACAATTTCGAACTTTTTTTAGAAGAACATAAAAAGGTTTTAATTTAATATTATGTTAATTAATATTACTAATAATACAAAGTACTAACATTATTATTTTTAAATATAGGAAATAGAAGATGATAAAAATAAAATTTTATTAACTTTTCCTTCAGATAGGTTAGGAATTAAAACTACAGAACGTCCACATAATTCTAACATTGTTGAAACTCTTGTAATTTTATAATTTTAAAAACAAATAATTAAAATAGTAAAATAAATATTTGTTATTAAAAATATGTTAATAAATATTCTATTTTTAAATATGTTATTAGGATGAAATAAAGGAAGACTCAAAAACAAAGCATTTAGTCGATATTTACAATCAATATAGAAGAGAAAAGGATATAGAATTAACACGAAATTATTCAAAATTTGAAGGATATCCGGAATCAGTGAAAAAAAAAAATAGATCTTATGTTAAAAATTTACCATCATTAACCTTTAATACATTCAAGTCAACAAAAGGTATTTTTATTTATAGAATAAAAAAAGAAATTAAATATATTAAAATTTGATACGAACACGACCAATTAAAAATTATAAAAAATTAACATTTATAGAAGAAGAAGAAGAAAACAACAATAATATTGGACAAAACTTGTTAGCGCAACTAAAAAAAGAAGATTCAGAAAATATATATTTAAATTATTTGAAATATTCAGGAACCGATACTGAACATTTAGTAAAAGAAGACAGAGTAATAAAACCTTCATAAATTATATATTATATATATGCATTCAATTATTGTTAATATTAATATTAGGAAAATTTAAAAATTATAAAAATATCGTTTAATATGCATATAATGATATTTATTCTGACATAATTATATTTTATAATAATAAAAAATCTTAATACTTTTTAATTTTTAATGGGAATTTAAAAAATAAAATTGTTAAAAAGTGCTTAAATCGTCATAAATTGTTTCATCTCTTTTCAGATATAAATGCAAATTCATTTCAAATTCCAGGTCAATGGTGTAAACAACAGTTCAATAATATAAAAGGGTAAATAATGATAACTGTATTTTAAATTTTTGAAAGATAATATAATTGAATAATTCTTTATCATATTTTTTGATAAAAAAGAGAAGAATCAAATAAAATTTTATTAGAAATAAAGTCATTTGAAGCATCTTTTTTGAATGAAGAACCACTATTTTTTGAATCTGCCCTTTATGATACTTCATCAAAGTCTAGAATTAGTGAAAATTTTTATTTTAATACAAATAGTAAAGAGCTTTTAGAAAAGTATGGACTTAATTCAGACCTTATAGATTCTAATGAACAAATGGCCAAAAGAGCACTCTTTACAATAAACAATAGAATTAATTTAAAAACAATTTACTTAGTATTTAAAATTAAAAAAGTTTTAGAAGGAAATATTCCTGATGATCGTTATACATATTCTGATAAAGTAAAAGGAAATCTCAATAAAAAATTATTAGCAAAAAAGAATAAAGATGAGGAAATTGTTAAAGATATATGTAAAAGACTATCTAATTATAGACAACCATTAGCATATTGTGCAATGCCACTATTTGAAGATAAGAATTTAATTAGTAATAAAAATAGTTTTTACTATAATGAAGGAGAAGAAGAATTAAAACTTGATCAACTCGATCAAAGTATAGCAAAAGAAGAAAACTCTAATGAAAATACAAATTCTAATAAAAGTACACCAAGTATAATTGAAAAATTAAATAAATATAGTAGAAATTATTCTGTCAATTCATTCATTAAAATAAATGATTCGAAATTGCTGGACGAAGATTTATGTACTTTAATTGTTAATGAAAAAAACAAAAAACAAAAATTCATTCCAAATCTAACTTTAAATATTACCTTGACAAAAATTGAAAATGATTCTCTTCTTCCCACTAAAATAAATTCATCATTATTCCCAATTGAAAATACTGAAAATTCTAATTCTGAAATTACTGAAAAAGAAAATTCAGAAGAGAATACCGATAAATTTGATAGTAATTGTAGTAAAGAAAAGAGTAATGAAGAAGAAATTTCCCAGGATAAATTAAATGTAGAAAAAAAAGAAGACATAAATATAGATGATGATAAAACAAAAAATGATCTTAATAAAGAGGAAAAAAATAGCAAAGATATGAAAAAGAATATTATCGAAGCTGATCAAAATCCAGTATTAGAAATACAAGAGTTTTTACCAGAAAAATATCAATTAATTTCTACCTTTTCAAACTTTATTAATAATATTTATGTATATCCACAATTATTGAATTTAAATAAATCTGAATTAAAAGGTAGAAATATTGCATGCAAAGTTATGATGTTTGATGGAACACAACACTCTAATCAAGCCGTACCATTAAATGTTTGTTTATTTTATTTTTTATTTTTTTTCTTTAAAAAAAAAAACTTGAATTATTATTAACCTTTATTATTTCTATTTTTTATTTTTTATTTTTTAATTAATAACAAAATTTATAATTATTTATTTATTATAATGTTTTTATATATATTAAATTTTCAATTGTATTTAAAAAAAAAAAAGACTGTTTATTGTAAAACTTCTGAACGGAAATTTACTAATTATGGATTAACATCAATTTGCTATCATAGGAGAGAAGCTTTCTTTAATGATGAAATTAAATTTGTTATTCCAAATACAGCTGATTTTTCAAAATTACATTTACAATTTATATTTTATCATGTAGTTTGTAAGAAAACATTGAAGAAAGAAAATGAAAATTCAGATGTATGCCATAAGCGCAATATTATCTAGTTATTTATATATAATATATCTATATCAATTTATTTCAATTTTTTTTAGTATTACTGATTTTATTATATATTCATATTTGTGAATAATTCAGAATATTATTGGTTATGCATACTTACCATTGTTTAATGACGGATCAACGTATGTATTTTTTTTTTCTTTATAAAAAAATACATTATGTTATTTTTTATTAACTTTTTAAAATAATAATTAACATTTTTAAACGTATTATATAATTATTCATAAAACTAGATTAATAGCAGATGATATATACAAATTACCAGTATCAACTGACCTTAACAAATTTAATTATTTAGATAAATCCAATGATGTGAAGGTAAATTAATAAAACAAATAAATAATGATATTAAATTATTTTCTGATATAAAATAATAGAAATTTATAAACTAACATGTTCTAATAATATATCAGTGGGCTGACAAGCAGAAGCAAATATTCTCCGTAAAAATTAAAACTTTAACAACAATTCACCCAACTGATTCAAAATTAGGAAAATATTTTATTAATTACGATAATTACTTTAATAATAAAACAAAAGAAAATTCAGATAATGTAATATTAATTTATTTATATAGGTGATATATATAAAATAATTATTTATTTTTCATTTCTAACTTCTATTTATATTCTTTTAATAAATTAGTTAATTTCATCATATAAAGAAATTAATGATTCGCCAAAATCAAGTTTAATCAATTATTTCTCTGTTTTGATTAATGAATATTTTGATATTTTGTGTTCTGAGGACTCATCAAAAGAATTAAAAATGGAAGGATTCATTGCAATAAATTCTGTTATTATTTCGTATGTTTTCTTTTTGAAATCCTAACTTCTTCTATTTATATTATAATTTATATATTAATTTATTGCTTTATTAATACATTATTTAAATATTTTAGTGTGATGAATGAAAACCAAAAAGCCGATTTTAAAAAATTCGGAAATCAAGTAGTTGCTTATGTTAATAAACAATTCCAACTATCACCTAAATGGAAATTACCAATTTATATTGAAATTTTAAATATATGGAATGAAGTTTTAAAATCTAATGTAATATTATATTTATTTATATATATGAAAACTATAATTGCTATCAATCTAATTTTACTTTTATATATCACTATTTGAAATTTTTATAGAATGAATCATTACATGCTGTATATTCAGGCTTTTTCTTTGAAATTATTATCAAAAGTATCGTTCAATCAATTGAAATTAGTAATAATAAATTCGGAGAAATGAGTTATAAAAAAATTATTAATAATAAGTTTTATGATTCTTTAGAAGAAGCAATTCCAAATATATCCGTTGAAGGTACCTATTATTATTTTTTTTTAAAAAAAAAAACATCAATATTAATTTTTTTAAAAAATATATCATTTATTATAATAGTTCATAAGCAATTCAATAATTTATCCTTAAGTAAAGACCTAAATAATAAGTATGCTACTTCATATACTATTTTTTAATTATTATATATTTGAGATATTAAGTTATATTAAATTTATAAATAGTTTGGCCTATTTTTTAATGGATTGTTTATCATTTACAGATAAAAAATTAATTTTTAACTTGGTAAAAATAATAGCTAAAATATAAATACTTTTGTTTGTATTTACTAATAATTAAATAATTTATTCTTTCCAACATAATTATTATAGATAAAAGAACACTGTAAGTCCTTTAATGAAGAATTCAGAGATTCAAAAACAGATATGAAATTTGACTTCTTACAAATTATTTGTAGTCATGAAGTATGCTATTATTTACTTTACTATATTTAATAATTTGAATATTAATATAAAATATAATTCATTTTTTTAATAAAAATAATTATGAAAAATAGTTTTTTGTTCCATTAAATCTTCCAATTGCTTCGTATTATTATACCAAGTTTGATAAAATCAGTACTATTATTGAAGTCTTTTGGAAAAGACACTATTTAGTTGGTCTTCTTCTTCATGAAGTTTTTAAAACATTACGATACAAATCCGATTATATAAATATAAAAGCTTTAAATACTTTATTATATATATTATTAAAGCATTCCTTTGATTCAAGATATCAAGAAAAACAATCTCAAGAAAGAATTGCTTTAATGTATTTTCCATTAATTATAATGGTATATTGATATATTAATTTAATTTTTATTATATATAGTATTTTAATTAATTAGTTGTTAAATTTTAATATTTTTTATTACATAGGCTATTGATTATCTTCAGGAAACAAATTATGGAAATAATACAAATGTTAATGATAGTACTGAAAACATTCAATATGAACATGAAAAATCAAACACCATAGCAGGTGGAAAAATTGAGAAGACAAATATAAATGAAATGAAAAGTGAAAAATCAAATACTCTAAATAATAGTTTGTTTAATATAAAAAATAGTAGTAATAATAATGATGAAAAAAATAGATTACTTGGTATATCATTTTTATACATTCTTCAAAATGTTAACGAAGTTGTAAGAATGAACTGGATTAAAAAAGAGAGCTTAAATAGATATAGAGGGTTTATATTATCATTAAGATTTTTAATTGAGACATTCCATTATAAAGGAAGAGACGAAATTATTAAGAAATTTATTAGATTAAATAATACAAATCAATGTTTAAACGCAAAGGTTAATATATAAAATTTCTACTATTATATTTGTTATATTAAAATAAATGGCTCTAACAATATATTAAATAATTTAAATGAATAGCAATTACTAGAAAAAAGATATAAATCTAATAATCTTAGTAGTTTTGAAAGCAATGATAGATTACGTTCTGACTACAGTACAAGAAAATCAAAAATTGAAAAAGGAAGTAAAGGTCGAGAATCAGCTTCATCAAATTTACTAGGAAGTGTGAAATCTCAAAAATGTATATAATAATTTTCTAAAAATATTTATATTATTATAAAAAATACCAAGGTATTAATAAATATAATTTTATTCATTGATAGTAACTTACAAAAGTTATACAGGAAGAATATCTGGTAAAATGCAAGATATAGGAGAAATTGTTGGGGAGCTTTCAAAAAGTAAAGAAAATTTCTTTAATAATGTATTTTTAAAAATGGAAGGCTATCTTGCTGGAGAAGTTGTATTAAGTGTACTTAATGTAACAGAAGGTAATTTTTAATAATTTTTAATAATTTTATTTTGATTATTATAATTAAAATTATTATTGAAAAATTATAATTGTTATATAATAGATATTATGTGTGATATTTCCCAATCTTCAAGTACTATTGAAATGGAACCATTATTTACACTATTTAATCTCTATTCTTTTGTATTTAGTAAACTTCATTGCCAAAGAACTTTACTTAATTTATTTACATCGTTAAAAATATTTGTTAATAGAGTAAATATTTAATCATTTATTTAAATTTTTTGTAATATAATTTTTATAATAATATTAACATTAAATCTATTAAAATAAAATATTTAGTTTAGGCATCAAATATTTATTGAAAAAACACCATATTGCTCTCAATTATGTCATATTGGTATTCAATATTGTTGTTCTTCATTGCCTATTGTGAGACAATACTGGTATCTGTTAATCACATTTAATTATTACCAATTATTATTTATAATTAATAAATGATTAAGTAATTAAAATTCTATACCTATTTTATATTTAAAAGTGCTGGTTTTCTTTATTTATGTATGAAGTTAAATTACCTTGAAGTAAGAAGAAATAAAATTAAAATTATTGAAGATTTGAAAGAAAAAGATAAAAATAAATATATTAAGAAGAACAATATTAGTATAAAAAATAAATTTTTTGGATTATTTGGAAAACAAGTAGGTGAAGTTAACTCTATTAGTACACCAAATTTACTTTTTACATCAGAATCAGAACTTAATGATGAAAAGGTTTCTTCATTTTCACATGTTTCAAGATCTAATACTATAAAGACTTTTGCAGATATGAGAAAACAATCGTTTATGAGTTTGAAACACAATAGTCCATTGACTTCGGTATGTCGAATTCCAGAAATCAAAGATATAAAAAATCAATGTTCTGAAGTTGAATTAACAAACTCTGAATATGCAATAGGAAACTTTAATAGGGTAATTTTGATATATTCATTTGTCTATATATAATAATTAAGATAAATAATATATATAAATAACTAAAATATATAATTAAATATATATATATTAAAGACAAAAATTCAAATGATGGTTGCATTATCAAAATTAGATCTGGAGGATAATACTAATATTAAGAAATCTTTAGCAACAATGAAGCAATATAACAAAAAAGACCCATATAAATCAAAAAACAGGCAAGATCCTAAGTTTATTACAACAGAAATTGAAGAACAGGTATATTATCAAACTCCAGATTGTATATAATAATATCATTATATTAATTTATCTTTAAAATATTTATAATTTTTAAATAAGATTGATGAATTAATGGACCGTTTATATGGAATTACACGTGATCTTGTTGAAATAAAAAAATATGAAGACGATACTGAAATGAAAGCAGATTATATTCACAGAGTTGCAATTGGTTTTACTGCACCAGATTTAAGAATCTCATTTATGGAAAGATTAAAGGATATTCATACAAACGTAATAGCTAGACTTTATTGATATTTTTACTTAATGTTTTAACAAACTAATACATATATATACTATACTAATAGGCAAAGTACTTAGCTGAGGCAGCTTACTGTTCACTTTACACTTCAAAAATTATATATAATCAATTAATTATGAATAATTTACTTCATTATGAAGAGATAATACCTGATAATATATGGGAAAAATGTTTCAATAATATGAGTAATCCAATTGATACAGATAATGTATATATCATTTACTTCTATTAATTCATTTTAGGATAACTTGTATTGATTATTAATTTAAATATTCTAAATTAATATATTGTAACTAAAAGATTGAGGACTTCAGTAGCGATCTCATATCAGAACAAGGTTTTATTAATACAATAAAAGAAACTTGCAGCTTATTATCAAAAGTAAATATATTTTTATTTGATTTTAATTACATATAAATTTTTAAATTATTACTATATTTTTAATGTTTGTTAATTATTATTTATAACATAGGCTCAATTATATGAAGTATGTGATTACTTGTATCAGTTAATATTACCATTATATAAAGCCCGTAAAGATTATGCAGAAATAACAAAAATTTATAATGAATTAGAAAATACTTATAAAAATATTGATCAAGGAGTATATATTATCAATTTATATTATTATTATTATTATTATTATTATTATTATTATTATTATTATTATTATTATTATTATTATTATTATTATATTATTATTATTATTATTATTATTATTATTTATTATTATTATTATTATTATTATTATTATTATTATTATTATTATTATTATTATTATTATTATATTATTATTATTATTATTATTATTATTATTATTATTTATTATTATTATTATTATTATTATTATTATTATTATTATTATTATTATTATTATTATTATTATTATTATTATTATTATTAATAATTATCATTAATAATAAAATTAATTATAAATAGGAACAATCTGGAAAAAGAATCTTTGGTATATATTACAGAATCGGGTTTTATGGGAAAATATTTAATGAGATTAATGGAAAAGAATATATATATAAAGAATTGGGTGTAACTCCTTTATCTGAAATATTCTTGAAATTCAATGTATATATATAACTCTTTATAATATTTTATTATTTATATAAAAAAGAGAATAAAACATAATTAATATTGTAATTTGTTATACTATAGAATTTATATAAGCAGAAACTTGGAGAAAGTTTTAAGATCATTCAAGATTCAAATAGAGTTGATGTATCAAAGCTTGATCCAGCAACTGTAATATTTATATTTATATATTAAAACTTATCTTTTAAATTAAAAATACTAATTATTTTATCTATATGATAATATAAATTATAAAGAATTATATTCAAATTACTCATGTCGAACCTTACTTTGATGATGATGAACTTAATACAAGACAAACATATTATGAAAGAGCTAATGGATTGAACAAATTTATATTCCAAACACCATATACTCAAGATGGTAAAGCTCACGGTTCTGTTAGTACTCAATACAAAAGAAAAACAATATTATATACCTCAGAATATTTCCCAAATGTAAAGAAAAGATTGTTAGTAGAAAGAAGAGAAGAAGTAATAATAATAATAATAATAATAATAATAATAATAATAATAATAATAATAATAATAATAATAATAATACAATACTTCATATAATATTTATATATATTAACTCTGATTATTTATACATTTATATATTATTCCTATTTTTGTATATTCATAATTAACAAATCACATAGTTTGACTTAACTCCATTAGAAGTCTCAGTAGAAGAAATTTATGAAAGATGTAAAAAATTACATTCAGTTATTTTCTCGCCAATTCCAAATATGAAAGGTTTACAGATGGTATTACAAGGAAGTGTTAGAATTCAAGTTAATTCAGGTCCATTAGGTATTTAAAAAATATATATTTTGTAGTATTCAATAAATATATATACTTCAACATAATTTTTATAATAGAAATAATATAATAAAATAATTATAATAAATTAAAAATTAAAAAAAAAAAAAGAAATAGCCAACTCTTTCCTTCCTTTAGAAAAATCTGTTAATTATCCAGAAGAAGAAATACAAAATCTTAAATATGTATTTAAAGAACTTTTGGTTCTTTGTCAAATGGCTTTAAAAATGAATAAAAATATGATAGGAAGTGATCAAGCTAAATATCAAGAAGATTTAGAAGAAGGTTTTGAGGATTTAAAGCGTCATTTACATAAATATCTCTATAATAATGATACAAATAATGAGTATGATTTTAACTTAAAATAATATAAATAATATAATAAAGTCTATAATTTTTAAATAACATTATAATCTATTAAATTTAAATGATATTTTATGTAATAATTATGTAGTAATTGTATTCTTGATGAAGAAATAATTCAAACCGATCCAGATTTAAATAAAAATAACAAGTATATATTTGATAGTATGAAAGAAGCTACCAAAGATATTAATATATATTTCTCAAAATCATTAGAATCACAAACAAATATACCTGGAATGGATTCTAATTCACAAGTTCCATTAACTAATCTTATTGCATAAAAATAATTAATTTTTTTATATAAAAAAAATTATAATTGAAAACATAACTAATATGACAAATAAATAGTAATTTCCTATGAAATATAAATGTATATATAACATTTACTTCATTTATAAATAACATTCTTATTATAACATATTTAAACTAAAATATTAATAATAATTATTAAACATTATACTTTTATAATAATAAAAAAAAAAAATGCTAATTTTTAACATTAAGTATTATTCTCACCTTTATTTTATTTTATTATTAATTTTATTATTCATCAATTTATTTATTTATTTATTTATTTATTTATTTATTTATTTATTTATTTATTTATTTATTTATTTATTTATTTATTTATTTATTTATTTATTTATTTATTTATTTATTTATTTATTTATTTATTTATTTATTTATTACTATACAACTTTCATTTTATTATTATTAGATTTACATTTATATATCATATTATATTATTTTCATATAATAGTGATAAAATCAAAATAAAATTTTCTGATAGTATTATTATAAATATTAACAATATTGTTAAGAGTAATAATTTATAAATCAATATTAATAATTGTTTATAAATGTATTACATTATTTTTAGAAAGATAATATTACATTCATTTTTCATTATTCTTTCTTTCTATTGGGAATATTTGATATAGTATCAAATATTGATATATACAAAACAGTTGTCAATCTTTTGTTTGTTCATTAAACCTACTGATTAAATATATTTTATATTATTATTATTAATATTATTATTATAATAATCATTATATTTTACTTTATCAAAAAGTTATAATATCAGTTAATTATTCATATATATATTAATAATTTAATTTCTATATTTGCTTTCACTAATTATTTTATATTAAAACTAAATAAATATTTTATGAGTTTTCAATTAAGTAAATATATTAAATAATAATAATAATAATAATAATAATAATAATAATAATAATACTGTATGAAAAGCAATTTTGATTAAATCTTTTTAGTCTTGTTTTTCTTTCTTGGCAGAATTTGTTATCTTTGCAATAATGCCCCATTTTTCCTTTAACCAAGCATCGATTGTAGATACACCTTTTTCTGAATAATTTAATGCAATAACTAATTGATTAAGTAAATTTAAAAGCCTTTTATTAATAGATGCACTTCCTGCAGTATGAATAATGATTGGCAATGATAAAAATATTGCTGTTAACTCTAATGCTAATTCCAAACGACCCAAGACATCAAAATAACTTAATGTTCTTAGTTTGCACTGTAATTGATAAATTTGTTTTATTTCACCTTTGGCAGCTGTCCAACATTTCTTTCCTATTACTAGATAGTCCTGGACTTCATTAAATATATTTCTGTCATTATAATACAAATAAAGTATTAATTCAAAATTTAAAGATTTTATAACCAAATTAAATAAAAATACCCAATTAATAAATTTTAAATTCATTATATATAAATTATTATAATAAATACTAACTGATAATCCCTGTTTATTTCACAACTTGTTAAAAATTCTAAAGTTTCCATAATGTCATCAAAATTACCATTAAACATTTCATTTAAAATCTGTGTTAATATAGTTGTAAATGAGGCTTCTGAACCATCTTCATTTCCTAATTTTCCTATTAAATCGTATTGCCTTCTAAGTGTTGGGTTTTTTAAAGTTTCATATGCTTTTGAAATAGTAAGAATAATAAAATAATATATAAATAAAATAAACATTTAATACAATTATTATATTTAAACTATACTTTATTGAATCATTATCGAATAAAAAAAAATATAAAAGATAAAATTAACATTTTCATTATATTATTACCAGCTGAAGTCACTTGGAAAGCTCTTGTAGCATCCTCATCATTTCGAAATTTATCAGGATGAATAAGTCTACTTGTCTTTAAATAAGCCTTTCTTATTTCATCAGTTGTTGCATCAGTTTCAACACCCAATATTTTATATAATGATCGTTCATTTAATATTTGCTCTATTCTAGCTCTACCTTTATCATAATTTGAGATTTTTGAAGTATTGACCTCCATTCTATATATATTAAACTAATAGGGAAGTAACACATTAAAGTTTATTATTCCTGTTATTATCAACATATAATAAAAATAATATTTAATAAATTAAGTATTTATTAAATTATTTTTTCCATTATAAAAGCCAATTAGTTGTTATTATTTATTTACTATAATTTAGTATTTTTAATATTATAAATTAAAACACATGACTAAAATATAATTTTATATATAAGATTTAAATATCATAGGAATACTTTTTTTATTTATTTATTTATTTATTTATTTATCTATCTATTTATTTATTTATTTATTTATTTATTTATTTATTTATTTATTTATTTATTTATTTATTTATTTATTTATTTATTTATTTATTTATTTATTTATTTATTTATTTATTTATTTATTTATTTATTTATTTTGTTTTATTTTGTTTGTTTGTTTGCTAGTTAAATATAATTATTAATTATTAATATATATATCAGCATGTTTGTATTATTAATTTTAAATTATAGGTTTTTAAAAGGAATGAATTTTTTTATAAAACTAAGAACTAAGACAGCTTTAGCACATATACTTCAGCTTCAGTAATTTAATGACCCATACTTTTTTTAAAAAAATTAATATATTAATTAGCATTAAATAATTAGACAATGTTAAATAAATATTTGTATAAATATTGTAATTATTTTGGTTAAATAAAATGTATAAAAAAAATTTAAATAAAGCAGCGCATATCCTATTAAAATCAAGCAATCAGGCTATTTTTCATGGTTAAAATTTAGTTTAATTTAAAAATGTATTACAATAATTTATGATGCAATACTAATAATTAAAAAAAACTACTACAATAAGAAGTTTAAATTTAAAATTCCATTTCTTAAATCAAATATATTATTATATTACCTTTTGTTAAATTAAATCTAAAAAATTAATTAATATATATTTATTTGTCTATTTAATCATAATATTATATATTTATGTACAAGGCAATATATTATATATATTAAAAATCTAAGTAATTGATTTTGTTTTTAATTATAAATCATATTAAAATTAGAATAAATGTAATATGTAGTAAAAATATATAATGAAATAAACTACAAATTAATCTTTTTATGTATACTATATTAATTACATTTTCCTTCTTGGTGTCATAAAAAAAAAATGGATTTCACATATTTCACATATAATAATGAATAAAAATAATAATTGTATGTATAATTAATTAATTAATTAATAATTAAATAAATAAATTATTTTATGAATTTAGTTTTATTTTTTAGAAAAAAAAAAAAAAAGAATTGAAATTAAAAATTATTAAGTATAACATAAATATAATTAGAGAATATATTATAATATATTAATTAATAATTTTTAATTTTTAAATCTTTTTAATAAAACAAAATAATTACTTCATTTTTTTTATTTTATTTTTATTTTCTTTTTCATATAGTAAATAAACAAAAGTAATATAAAAAAAAAAACTTTTATTTAAATACTATTAATTGAAATAAAAAGTTAGTTTTTTTTTTATTTATATATATTTAATGCAATAGTTTTTATTTATTATATAATTTTTATATATTTTTAAAATATTTAATCCACTTAATAAAGGGTATAATAAAGTAAATAATCATTAATGAATACATAGTAATAAAGACACATAAATGTAATAGTTATTAAGTAAAGCTAAACTATTAAAGAAATAATAATATTCTAAAGAATCTAAAAGAGCATAATAAAAGGAGTTTAATAAAAATAAAATAAAAAAATTTAATCTTAAATAAAAATTATATTTTTTAATTGTAAATAAACATTAGCATATTGTATATTTAATCAATTTAAGAAAATAAGATCAAAATAAAGATAATACAATACAAAGATATCTAAAAGGAAATAGTATAAATTATTAATACAAATCCGAATGAAAAATTGATCTGTCAAAAAATATTCAATTGAAAAATAATTATCATTGATGAATAATCCATATTTATATTAATAAAAAAAATCAAAAAAAAAATAATAATAATAAGTAGAATAATTTTAAATAAAAAATTGAAAAATGATGAAAATATATACTATTCTTTTACATTTATGTATTATTAACTGAAATTAAATATATTTTATTTAAACATCCAAAGATAGAAGAAATGTTAAAAACTAAAAAAAGATCAAAAAAAAATAAATAAATAAAATATTACTTAATAAAATTATTAAAATTTATTTATATATATTTATAAAGTAGACAATGAGTACTGCATCAATACCTTATGCTGGAAGTAAGATCAGCTTAATTTCAAAGTCTGACATCAGATATGTTGGTACTTTACATTCAATAAATCAACAAGATTCAACAGTATCATTAGAACAAGGTAAATAAAATTAAATAAATAAATTAGAATGAAGAAAAGAATAAAATATAAATAGTAACTGAAAAATAAAAATAAAATAAAAAAGATATTATAATAAGCAAATAACATATAATAATAAAAAGTTGTATTTGTAAAAATTAATAGAAAAAAATAAATTTGATAAAAAATTATAGTATTTTTATAAACATGATTTATAAATAAAAGAATATAAAAATTAAATAGATTTTAACTTT
Organism: Piromyces finnis; assembly: GCA_002104945.1. NCBI lineage: Eukaryota > Fungi > Neocallimastigomycota > Neocallimastigomycetes > Neocallimastigales > Neocallimastigaceae > Piromyces > Piromyces finnis. Next base: position 429,901 of record MCFH01000046.1, read on the forward strand.
TTGTAATAATATTATAATTTTGTTTTTTTTTTTTAAATAAATTTTAAATATGAATAAAATAAATAGTTCGTTCATATGGTACAGAAGGAAGAAAGAAAAACAAGAGTGAAGAAATTAGTGGAACTGATCAAATTTACGAATACATTGTTTTTCGTGGTAGTGATATTAAAGATTTACAAGTATGTGAAGCTCCACAAAGACCACAAGTTCAAGTTCCAAAAGACCCAGCTATCTTAGGAGTAAATATTATTATAATGATAAATATAAATATTTCAATGATCAAGAAATAATTTAAAAATTTAACATTGTAATTCAATTTAATTAATATTATTCAATAGACTACTGCACCAGCTCCTTCTTCAATTCCACCAGGTTTTAATATGATGCAAGGTTTAGTTGATGGAAACATGTTACCACCAAATCTTGCAATTAATCCTTATTTAATTCAATTATATCAACAACAATTATGGCAACAACAAATACAACAACAACAACAACAACAACAAGTAAAAAACTATATTTCATTTTATAATAAAAAAAAGAATATTAAATTTCGGACTATTAAATCTGTATAGATATTAACTAATAATTATTTTATGAAATAAAGCCTGCAGCTTCTTTATTAAAAACTGACCAAGCTACTGGTGAACAAAGCAACAATATTATTTCAGGTATGGAAAAATTAAATTTAGCTGATCCAAATGCCAAGAAGGATGACGATAATACTCAAAAAGAAACTAATGAAAAGAATGAAGGAAATAGCCAACAAAAGGACAAAAGTAGGTTTTTTAATTATAATTTAAATTAATAAATTTAAAAATAAAGAATATTAATAAAAATTTTATATAGATAACAATCGTTCACAAAATAATAACTACAGTAGAAATTACAACTCAAATAGCAGATACCAAAGAGGTAATCGTCAAAATAATAATTATCGCAGAGGTATGAATCAACGTGGACGTCGTAACTGGAACGCAAAGCAACTCTCACTTCCAGATTCTGACTTTGATTTTGAATCCTCAAATGCTAAATTTAAAGAACTTTCTGACAAGGAAGCTAACAAAACTGATAAGAAGGAAGAAGAAGGAAATGTACAAGACGGTGAAGAACAAGAAGAAAGTGGAGCTGAAGAAAAAACTCAAGAAAACTTCTATAATAAATCTTCATCATTCTTTGATAACATTTCTTGTGAAAGTAAAGACAGAGCTGAAGAACAAGGAAAGAAGTAAGTATTAAAAATCATAAAATATTAAAATATAAAGTATTATACTTAACGATTTAAAATAATAAAGATTTGACCGTAGAGCAAAGCAATATGAAGAACGTAAACTTAATATGGAAACTTTTGGTCAAGCTACTGTCAACCGTGGAGGTCACCGTGGTTATAGAAGAAATAATTATCACTCATATAGAGGAAGAAATTATAACCGTAATAACGGATACCACAGAAACAACTACAGAAACTATAATAACACTTACAACAACAATAACAACAGACAAAAGAGCCAAGTAAATAAATATCTATATATTCATTTTATTATTTAATATTTATCGCTAATAATAATTAATATTAATAATAAATAATAGGAACAAGTTTCCCAAAATAATAATAATAGTACTCAACAACAACAAAAACAAGAAACTAGTCAATAGAGAGAACAAGAAGATAATTAAAAGCTGAATTTAAATAGTTTAAATAAATACTTATTTTATAATATAAAATATTAATGATATATATATACATATTTTCTTTTCTAGTTTTATTTTTAAATAAAAGTTTATATATAAATTTCTTTATCTCGATAAATGATAATATATATTAATATAAAATTATTGTTAGCAAGTAACATAACAAATAAGAAAGAAAGAAAATATTAAAACAATTCTATTTAAATTAATGACTTTATTAATATTATTTACTTTCATATTAAATTTATGTTCTTTTTTTAAATATATATATTACAAGTATTTATAATGAAAAAAAAAAAAAAAAAAAAAAAAGACATTTGATATATTTTCATTTTCTAAGCATAATCAAAATTATTTAAAATACATTATATATATATTAAAATATAAGCAGTTATATAATTTTAATAATAAAAAATATAATTAATATAACACATTTAAATTTTTGTTTTTTATTTTATTTATTCTTCATTAATAGCTAAATAATAAAGCTTTAAGATTATATAAATTATAAATTATATAAACAATTAAATAATATTAAAAAAAATAAATAAATAATAATAATAATAATAATAATAGAATAGTAAAAACAGAAAGGAATTAAAATTATTTAAAAAAAAAATAAAATAAAAGTAAATAATATAAAGGGGGATTTATAAATATTTAAACAATCGTAAAAACAAATAAAGAATCAAATATAAAAATTAAATAGATTTTCTATTTTACTTAAAAAGCATTATTAATATATATTGAAATGTTGAAATATTGAGTATTAATTTACTTTGTTTTAATTTTCATTTTACAAAGAAAAAAAGAAAAAAATAAAAAAGTATATTTACAATTTTACGAACAAAATAAAAATTAAAGTTTATTATAATATAATCTTAATAGTCAATTTTAATAATTAAAATATACTTTTGTGAAAACAATCCATGTATAGCAAATTATTTTTTCATACATTATTTTATATTTATATTTAAACTAATTTTTTTTATTTAAAATAAAATATTTGTGAAATGAAATTCTTTTCCATAGGTTATTATTTTTTATTGTTAATCCTCATAATCTAACCCGTATTATTAGATGTAGATGTATTATATTACTTTGTGTAATTATTATTTTATAATTTTTATCCATTTTTTTTATTATCACAAAATTATGAAAGCAAAATAATGTTTTAATTAAAAAATAAAATAAAACTAAATGAATAATACAATATACTAAAGTTGTATATTATTATAAAATAAATAGCAATAATATATAAAACATTATATAAATAATTAATAATAATAATAAAAAAAATGCAAGTAAGTAATAGTAAAAAAGAAAAAGCTCAAAATTTTCTTGAAGTTTCTTCAGGATTAATATCAAATTCCAAGATGAAACCAAATTCAAAAAAATTATATAACTTATATGTGCATGATGAACGTTTCTCAAAACAAGATGTTGTAATAAATCAAGAACATTTTCCAAATATTAATTCAGGTGATTTATTAGAAATTTTCCATCCAGAATCAACTGGTCCTTCTAATAATAATAATAATAATAATAATAATTGGAATAATCATAGCAATTCAAATTCAAAATATATTAATAATAATCAAAAAAATAAGCATGCAATTGCAGAATTAATACATTCTTTGCCAATTGATTGCAGAAGATTAATAATTCAAGTTATTAATATTGATAAAGATATAAGCATTAGACAGCCTCAATTACAAGTAATTTTATTTTTATTCATTATAAGAAAATAAGAAAATATATTAATCCTTATTTCATTTTAACTAACTTTATTTGAATTATAAAATGTAATAATTTAAATAAAATAAAAAGATTTCAGTAGCAAATCATATTGCTTCATTATTTGAATTACAAGCAAGAACAGATGTTGTAGTTAGAAAAGTAAAAATCTTAATATATAAATAAAATATTAATGTTTAATGGAATTTATATTTTGTCCCAATTTGATATCAATGTATTAATATTTAAATCTTCAAAAGATAGATTTTTCTGAAGTGACAGCAGATTATATTGAAGTTACATTTAGGGATCAATATATAAGTCGAGGTGATATGTGGAGGTTTAAATTAGCTTTAGAAGGTACTTGTGTTTATGTAGGGAAAAATATTTCATATGCTGGTTTATTAAGAGCGCAAGTTAAAAAAATTCTTGTAAATGGTAGAAAGGTAATATAATTCATAATAATTAAAATTAATGTAATTACTAATTTTTTTTAGATTTATTAAAATAAAAAAAAAAAAAAACTAAAGGAATAAATCAATTTTTTATAATGTTTTATCATTATATTATATTTTTAGGTTGCATGTGGATATATTACAAATTCAACAAAAACTATTTTTAGATCTGAATCATCTAAATTCTTTATGTTTATACAAATGAGTAAAGAAATGTGGGATTTTGATGAAGATGGTGAGCTTTTTTATGAAAAAACATTAACTGGTTTCTTTCCAACATTATTTCAAAAATGGACAGAAAGTAATACTAATCATACCATTTCAATTATTCTTTTTTCAAGAATTTTCTATAATCATATTAATGATGTTCCTGAAAATGATAATGCAATATTATATGATTCAAATGATCGTCCTTATAAAGACTTTTATAGAGTTGTTATTGATTTTGAAACAAGAACTGATTGGTCTTCAATGCTTACTATCCTTAAACGCGAATTTGTTAAATTTCAAAAAGATATCTTACAAAGATCAGAAAATGGATCCATGATTTTATCTGGTAATAATTCGCCAGCCTGTGAAGGAAATGTGTTAGAAGCAATTAATCTTGCTCTTAATCCATTTGATAAACATCATATGGATAGAAGTATTTTAAGAACAGGATTATCTATTGTTGTAGTTACTCCTGGAACAGGTATTTTTGAAGTAGATAAAAAACTTCTAAGATTGACTACTCAAAGAATGATTGATAATGGTATTAGTCTTGATCTCGTTTGTTTATCAAGACCACCATTATATCTTGTCCCATTAATGAAATATTTTTCAAAAGAATTATCTGTAAGTACTAATCAACAAGAAAGTGTTGATAATTCTTTATCTTCCTTTAATGAAAAGAAAACTCATAAAAATGAATCTTTTGAAAAGCCAGGTGAATCATCAGAGAAAAAAATAGATGTATGGGATCCTCTTTATTTTGATGATCCAGATAATGATAATCCTGATCATATATTTTATGCAATTCCATATTGGATAGACTGTAGCTTTTGGAACAACAATCAAAATTCAGAAAATAAAAACAGTAATTGTAACCTAAAATATTCAAATAGTAAAAATGAATTTTTACTTCGTTGTAAAATGTATGATATTCAAATGATGGGTATTACAGAGCAAGCAGGTTCATCCATCTTGATTCCGTATCTTGAATCTAATACTTCTGAGAAAATTAATTCAACAATTGAACCAGATCAAAGTTCCGTTGATTATGATCGTTATGATGAAGGTCTATTCCATTATGATCAAAAAATCCATTCTAGAACTAGATTTAATGCTAGAATTGTTACTTCAAGTCATAATATTACACCAGATAATACTTATTCAGTAACTAATCAAATTAAAGTCTCAGACTCTAGTCGCAGTATTGATATTCGTGAAGAAAATCCTCTTATATCTCAAAGAAATAAAATATTAAAAGATAATGCCTCAGCTACATCTTCAGTAGTATCTAGACGTAATGATATTCGTCATTCTAATGATATTAGATTATATACAGATAATAATCTAAGATTAGAACCTATAAGAATGACAGCATCAATAAAAATAAATAATTCTAATTCATCAAATTATATTAATAATGAAATTAATGTAGCATCTAGTTATGGAGCCAATAGCATGTTTCATAATTCCCACATAAAAAATAAATTGGAATTACAAAGAAATGAAGTTTCAATAAATTCTACAAATAATGGCATGTCTAATATCATGAATACTAAATCATTAAGAAAGAATATTAACGATCGTGAAAAACCAAAATCATATACAAGCAACATAAATATTGATATTGATCATTCAAAATCATCTGATGTAGATAATTCAAATGGAGAAGGAAATAGTATAAATACAGATAATTCAAAAAATATTCAAGTGGCACCAATATGTATAAAGCATTCTTCTCGTTATAATAATTATACTGGAAGTTATAGAGATGCTGATAATCGTAATAGTATTTCAGAATCAATAAAATTTTGTTCATCCCAAAATGATCTTTCCAAACATATTGTTAAAGTATCCCCAGGAAAACCAGGAACCATTAGGCATATTAAACAAAACTATATCAATCCATGTAATCCTACAAAAAATAAAATGAGACTTAGTTCGCATATATGTCGTTGGCATCATGTATTCCCAAAATCAATGGAACCAACTTCAAATAAAGCAACAATGAAATGGAAATCTTTATGCACACCAGCTTGTCTTCCTTTAACAACCGACTTCTTCCCGAAACAGGATGATTTAAGAGATTATTATGAAGAGTATACCTATGCTTTAGCACCAGATGATGAATATATTTTATACCCAGAAAACTCCGATGATTCATTAAACTTTACAAAAAGAATCAATAGTTTATTAAAGGAAATGATTTCTCAAAGATTAAGTAAAGGTTTTCAATTAATTATTTCTAATACCACTTCAACTAATATGCATATGAAACAAACTAATATACCAGATAATTTAATAAGTTTCAATAATAACAGTGTAGAAAATAGAAAGTTCCCAAATAGCTTAAAAGATGAAACATCATGGCCTCAATCAATATCAAAGCAACAATATTACTTGAGTCTTGGGGATCACTTACATAAACTTTATTATGATTCTTCCCGTCAAAATATCGAAATTAAAAGATATGTAAGAAAATTAAGCTATTCAACAAATCCTATTACCTATAAATGTTGTATATGGCCAAAAAGTCAAAATTTTTATCAAACAAGAACTGTTATATTTAAATACCCAACCTTAGCAACATATAATTGGAATTATCTTGATCATTTTATTTCAGGAAGTCAAAAAGATACTGCAGATTCATTAGAGTTTTTAAGCGCTAGATTTATATTAATACCTCTTGATACAGTTCCTCAAAATAGTACTCTTCTTAATCCAACTAATGAGCAGCTTGATGAAGAAGAACTTAGAATTGCTGGTTTTTCCAAATTTATTGATATCTTCGAAAAACTAAAATGGAATCAACATAATGATAAAAATGATCGAGATCAATCTTCAAATTTAAAACGCAGTAATAAATCAAATATTCTTAGAAAAATCCAATTTACAACATATAGTATTACCTCATTTACACCTAATCCATTAGACTTAAAAAGACAAATTCAGTTATCCGAATCAAGGCATTCTCATCGTAGAGGATCAGTTCAAATGATAGAAAGATTATCAAGAAACTCATCAATTGAATCTATTGCACACACAATGCAACATGCAGATGGTGTTCCTTGTAGAGATCGTCGTTGGCATTTCCGTGTTTATGAACGAACATTTATAGGAAGTGATTTTGTTGAATGGATGATTCGTTCTTTTCATGATATAGATACCAGAGAAGAAGCTGTTGAGTTTGGAAATCACTTATTAAATAAAGGAATGTTTGAGCACGTTACAAAGAAGCATCATTTTTTAGATGGCTTTTACTTCTATCGTTTAAAAGCAGAATTTTCACTTCCAAAAGATCATCCAGATCGTGGTGCTATGCGTTGGTTTAGAACTCAAAAAAATAATCTTCAAGATAGTGTTGATTCATTTGATGATATTGATCGCCTTCCATTTAAACTTAGTCAATCTTTATTAATTGATGTAGATCCATTACAGAAAAGTAATCGTTCTGAAATTGCAACACTTCATTATGACACAGTATACAATCCAATGAATTGTTATCACTTTCAATTACATTGGCTTGTTTGTACAGCGAGATTAATTGAAGATCAATTGACAAGTTGGTCAAGATTTGCTGAAAGATGTGGATTCAAACTTGTAGAAGCTCCGTATCAACAAGTTCAACAATATTCAAATGCAAATCCATTCCAATCCGTTAGTGTTATAAAATTAGTATCATTACCACCAAATATCGATTTAGTTCTTCAACAATTAAAAAATAATTTGCCATTCTCAAATAAAACAAAATCAACTATATACAAAACCGATACTATAGTCAATAATGATAATGAGAATAGGAAAAATAGTGTCAATGAAAACGGAAATAATGATAAATCAAATAAAGATAATAATGTTATATTTACTGATAATAATGATAAAGAAAAAACACCAATTCCAGTTAAAGAAAATTCTATCAATACAGGTTTTTTCGAAGATAGAAAAAATAGTAACAATTCAGAATCATCGATTGATAATAAAAAAAGTAATGTAAATACTACAAAACCTTTACAATTAAAGGATATCGAGATTCCAATGTACTGGTATGAATCAGAATTATTAAAATATTTCGGTTTTGTTCTTGATTTAGAATCTGATAATCAATTCAAATATCCTATTAAATATTCTTATGAAAAACCAGAAAATAAGAATATTCAATTCGTTCATCGTTCTGGTATGGTTTTTGTTCAAATTTGTGAAGAAGATCATTCACGTTTCTTATGGATCAATAATTCCTTATATAATTTAGGAAAAAGCAATATTAATACTAATTCAATTACTAGTTCAAATCCTAATAACAACAACAACAACAATAATAATAATAGTAATGACAACAATAACAACAACAACAACAACAACAATAATAATAATAATGATGATGATGATAATAATAATAATAATAATAATAATAATAATAATAATGATGATAATAATAATAATAATAATAATAATAATAATAATAATAATAATAATAATAATAATAATAATAATAATAATAATAATAATAATAATGATAATAATGATAATGATAATGATAATAATAATAATAATAATGATGATGATGATGATGATGATGATGATGATAACGATAATAGTAATGATGATAATGAAAATGATGATAATAATAATAATAATGCTAATAATTCAAATATGGTTTCTGAAATATATCACTCTAATACATTAGAAGACACTTTATCCGTTTCAACAGATAATATATCAAATATATCTAAACTTGGATTAAATTCTTCTTCATTAACTAATGCTGATTTATTATATGATCACTTCCAGAAATTCTGTCAAGATCCAAAAAAATTACAAGAGGTATGGGAGAAATCTACTCAAAAACTTCTTTTAATTACAAAAGGAATGAATAAACAACTTGAAGAAATGTCTGACGAAAGTAAGTATAGTAATACTAATTTTTTTATTCATTATTGATATATGAAATTCTAAATTAATTATCTGGTATATATATATGTAATTTTTATTGATTACCTTAGTTTTATACCAACCATTAGATATAAATTCAGGTAAAGTAATTAGTGATGTTTCATCAATCATAAAAAATTTATTAAAAAATAAAAGTGTTAGTAGTTATCAAGAAGAGAGAAGAAATAGTAGTTACCAAGAAGAAAGAAGAACTGAAGAAAATAACTTTAGTAATAGTAGAAGTAATAGTTTGAACAGTACCAAAGTGAAATATGATAATGAAAAATCAAAAATATTTGAAAATAAAGAGAATAGTAATAATGAAAATGTAATTAATGTTTCTTCTGATACTTTTAATCTGAATAAAAACTTAAACAGTCTAATAAATGAAAATATGATGGTAGAAAATTTTAATACCAACGAGGATGACAATATGAACCACAACAATAAATCATTAATTAATTCTAATCATCAAGTATTAAACGAGAATTCCGAATTAAATAAAAATAATAATCATAAAGATCAATATAATAATTTAAATAACAATCTATTAAATAATGAAATTGATAAACCAATATTTATTAATCATTTGTCAGTTTCTCCAAAATAATTTTATTACAAAGCATATAACATAACTATTTAAAAATAAATAAAAATATGTAAATTAAACTCATAATATGATTGTATAGCCTATTATTATAATAAAAATTAAAATATCAAATAAATATCAAATTAAATAATAATAATAATAATAATAATAATAATAAATATTTTTAGATATTTAATAATCATTAAAAATATTTTAATATGATTGAATATTCATTTATAGTTCTTATTAAATATAAAGAAATATATTTGTAGTAATAAATACTATTTTTAAATAACTTTTATTTGTATATATGTATTTTTCAAGTAGGGATTTATAAATAAATAAATAAATAACGAATATTATAAAATGAAATTTAAAATTAATATATATATATAAATGAATTAATAGAATATTTATATTACTAATTTAAAATTGGTAATTTTTTGGATTTAGAATTTCATATCTCCAAAAACAATAAGCAATGAATTAACGATTATGATGTCTTCTTTTTTTTTCATCATGATATCTATCATCATAATGACTATCTCTCTTTTCATGATGTCTATCTCTTTTTCTATCCCTCTCTTCTCTTTTCCTCTTCTTTTCTTCTTTTCTTTTTCTTTCTTCTCTTTCTTCCTCACGCTTTTGTCTTTCAATAATTCTTTCTTGTTTTTTTAATTCTTGATATTCACGATTTAGTGAAGCACCTTCAATAAATTCATCTTCATTAATACCCAATGCTTTCATTATTTTTTTATTCTCAATTTCTTTTAATGATTTTAATTCTTTAACATTTTCTTCTTCTTTTTTATTAATTGAAGATTCCAATTCTTCCATTAATTTTTTTCTTAATTCATTAATTTTTTTTTCAATAACTTCTTCATTTTCACCTTTTTCTTCAAGCTCATCCTGTAATTCTATACATTTAATTTCTATTTCTCTTTTTTTCTCATGAATAATAATTTCTTTATCCTTTTTTCTTAACGCTGATGGTGGTGGTATATCTTTAAAATCTTTAAATTCTCTTTTTGGTCTATTAGGAATATGTGATAAATTTCTCTGAACAAAACCATTAGTACCACTACCTCTATAATTTTGAAGATTAATTGTTTTTATTTATAATAAAGTAATTTTAAAATATATATTTGAAAAAGTAGAATTTATGAAGTATTATTAAACAATTATTTTATTAACAAAGTAAATTTAAAAATAATAAATATGAAAATAAATTAAAATAAAATACTTATTAATAATATTAATATTAATTTACCTTGGTGTTACTAAACCTATACCATTATACATTTTTAAGTATTAAATTTTAAAACTTCTGAAATAAAAATTTTATAAATTTTTTTTTTTTTATTTTTATTTTGAATAAAATTTATTTGAATAAAAAAAATTTAATTAATTTAAAATTTTAAAAAACATGATATTAAAATACATCAATATCTTAAATACTTCTAAATAATAATCTACATAATTTGTATAGATTTTATTTGAAATTATACACGTTATTAAATAAATCATAAAAATTAAAAAAAAAAAAAAAAAGGGAAAAGGAAAAAAAATAAAAAAAAAAATTGATAAAAAAATTAACAATAATAAATATAAATTAAATTTAAAATATTCATTTAATTAAAATGAAAAAAACTGAAGATAATCAATATAATGATAATAATTTAAATACTGACTATTTAAAAAGAAGAGAAGAACTGAACAATTATTTAAATAAATTAGTATGAAGATAATATAATATGAAAATTTTATAAAACTCTGTATTAATTGAAATTCTATATCAATTTTAATATAGTTAAATGAAGCTAAAGATACTCCATTTAGAGTCAATTCATGTAAAGTAAATGGTACGAAATTTACAAAAAAGAAATTAATAGAAAAGCAATTGAATTCTTTATTTCAAGCTAAAACATTAAAAGAAATCCTCGAGGAAACTGAAACAATTTGTGGGAAATTAAATCGATTTGGTATATTTAATGATTTGGGCGTTAATTTAGATGTACCACAATCAAAAATACTAAAAAATGAAAATGAAGTTGATATAATTATAAATTTAAAAGAAAAACCAAGATTTTGGGCAAGGACCGGAACAGAAGTTGGAAATAATGAAGGAAATTTGGTATATAATACATCAAAGAAAAGAAAAAGAAAATATTTTATTAAAAATAATTAAAATGTCTCTAAAATCTTTATATTAATAATATACTTAATTTGTTTATATTATTAATTGATTTATATATAGAATGCATCTCTTAATTTAAGAAATCCTTTTGGAACTGGTGAAACATTTGAAGCTAATGCTTCATATGGTGTAGATGGCGCAATTGAAGCTGATAAAGACAAATCAAAATTATTACCTATTAAAACTCAAAGAAATTCAATATATCAAGTAATAATAAGTAAAAATGTTAATAATAAATAAAAATATTCTTAATTAAATATTATATTGATTATAAAATACATATATATTTATTTATTTATAACATATTAGCTTTGCTATTCTTCTCCTATAAATGGAAATCCGGATAGTATATTTCAAACTTTTGCTTCTCAAAAAATTATTAGTCATAAAATCTATAGTTCTTTCAATGAGTTTTCAAATAATATTGGTTTTAAATTTAAAGTAAGAAATATAAATTTTTTTTATAATTAAAACCATTCAATATATTATATTTTATTAAATTTTCTATTTGCTGTATTTAAAAAAAGAAAATATCCCCATTTGGTTCAAATGAATATGGTTATATAGCATCATGGCGTCAAATAAATCATATTAGTAAAAATGCTTCTTTTAGGTAAGCTATAATAAAATAAAATTTTAAAGAACTAATTTACTATTTAGCTATATAAGAATTATTAATATAGTGTTAATACATAATATTTTCTTAATATTATTGATTTAATTAATAAATAGTGTAAGAAGTGAAGCTGGAAATTCTTTTAAATCATCAATTTATCATAGATATTTAAAAGATACAAGAAATGATCAAATGCTTCCAAGTAAAGGTTCATTGTTTAAATTCTATCAAGAATTGGCAGGTTTAGGTGGCGACGTTCAGTTTTTAAAGCATGAAGCTGAAACTCAATGGAATGTTTCATTAGGAAAAGGCTTTGTAAGTTAAAAATTAAAATTAAATATTTTAAATAATAACAATAATAATAATTTAAATAATAATATAAATAAAACATTATTTTTATTATTTTTTAAGTCACTTAGTTCATCCTTTAGAGGAGGATTATTACTTCCGTTAATGAATAGTCGAACAAGAATCAACGATAGATTTTTCATTGGCGGACCTTTATCAGTTAGAGGATTCAATTACTTTGGACTTGGTCCAAAAGATGGAAGTAAGTCATTAAAATAATTATAATTACAAAAAAATAACCCATTTTAACTAATAATTAATAAAATTTAATATAGAGGATGTAATAGGTGGTGATACTTATTGGACAACCGGTTTAAGTTTATATGCACCATTACCAAAACTTGCCGATAAACCAATTAAAACACATATGTTTGTAAACGCAGGCAGTTCAATTTTATTAAACCAAAGTAAGCTCTTATATAATTGACAATTTTTTATTATATGATATTAATTAATATAACAATACTAATTTTAAAATATTAAAACATAATTTTTTTTAATAGAAGAATCATTAAGCGAAAACGTTAATAGACTAATTAAAACACCATCAATATCTACAGGTTTTGGACTAGCTGTAAAATTTAGCATATTAAGAGTAGAACTGAATTACTGCTTACCAGTAGCAATAACCAAAACTGATGATGTTAAAAAGGGTTTGCAATTTGGTGTTGGTTTGAACTTTATGTAAACATATAAAACTATAACAATTCTATCAATTTTATTAAATATTATGTAAACAATAAAATTATAGCTATTCTATCAATATTAAATTATTGCTTTTATAATATTTAGAAAAAAAAAAAAAAATACATTTTATATATAACAAAATATGTTAAAAAATAATAATAATCGATGATTAATAAATAAAAATAATAAATAAATAAATAAATAAATAATTAATAATAAATAATAAATTATAAAAAATTCAAATAAATAATATAATAAAAATAATTATAATTACAAAATTAAATAATATTATTACTAATCCTTAATTATTTATAAATTATTATGTTCTCAACATATATTTTCTTAAAATAACCAATAATGTTTTAATAATTTAGAAACTAGTAAAAATGGAAAATTTTTAACACAATTTCATTTTACACCAATCTTGATTGGTTATTAATATGATTGGATAATATTGAATTTTTCAACTTAATATAATAAAAAATTAATTCAATAAATTATTTCCTCCTCTTCAATCGTTAAGTAACAGATTATTAACAATGGTGTATGTAGATATTTAATATAATATAAATGAAATCATGAATTAAAATATATATTTGGTACATAAAAGATCAACAAGGGCATATAATCTTAAAGAATAATGCATAAAATATAAAAATATGTTCTTTAATGTTATATTGTTCTTATATAAATGATTATCATTTATAGTAGAATAGAATGTTGTAAAAATAGATAGATGAAATTAAAAATTAACTAATTTCTTTTAAACTGGAATAAAAGAAAAACGTGTGTACCAATAATGTATTTCATTTAAGTTCAAATAAAATATAAATGAATGATAATTAATATTTTATTATTTTAATATAAAATTTATATTATATATAGTGCCACTAAAGCTGTTCCAGAAACTTTATTAAAGAAGGCTAAGGCTCAAGAAAAGATCGCCGCTGCTAAGGCCGCTGCTAAGGCTGAATCCAAGGTTGCCAACCGTAACGCTCGTAAGGTTGCTTACCAACGTGCTCAACAATACGCTAAGGAATATGCTGCTGCTGAACGCAACGAAATCAGACTCCAAAGACAAGCTAAGGCTCAAGGTTCCTTCTACGTTCCAGCTGAACCAAAGTTAGCTTTCGTTGTCAGAATTAAGGGTATCTCTAACGTTCCACCAAAGGCTCGTAAGATTCTTCAACTTCTCCGTATCATTCAAATTAACAACGGTACTTTCGTTAAGCTTAACAAGGCTACTGTTACTATGTTAAAGTTAGTCGAACCATACGTTACCTACGGTACTCCAAACCTTAAGACTGTTCGTGAACTTATCTACAAGCGTGGTTTCGCTAAGATTAACAAGCAAAGAATTCCAATTACTGACAATGCTATCATTGCTCAAGAACTCGGTAAGTATGGTATTGTCTGTATTGAAGATCTTATCCACGAAATTTACACTGTTGGTCCAAACTTCAAGCAAGCCAACAACTTCCTCTGGACTTTCAAGCTTTCCAACCCAACTGGTGGTTTCAAGGGAAAGAAGACCAACCACTTCATTCAAAACGGTGAAGCTGGTAACCGTGAAAACTACATCAACAACCTTGTTCAAAGAATGAACTAGATTTTTAAAAAAATGTTGTAAATTTATTTTGAACAGATTTGGTGTAATAAAATATTAAAAACAATTTTTTTGTGTGTAATAGAGAAGAATAATTAAAGTGTTAAAATTGTTATAAATTATGGGTATTTCATTTTATTAAATGTATGTATATAGAATAAAAAAAGATTAATAAAGTTTTTTATAGATAAATTTAATTCTTAAAGTATTGTGTAATTAGTTGAAGATGTTGTGAGTAAATGAGGTTTTTATGTTTTAATTTAGTGGGAATAAGTTTTGAAAAAATGGTAATTCAAGGAATAGAAAGAGTATTAAGTTTTAATAATTACCCTTTTTTAAAATACACTTATCAATAATGGTAATGCGTATGATTATTCTAGTGTGTGCAGTAAAATAACCCTCTTGGGAACGTGCCTTCATTTATTTAATAAATGTAGTTTCTCAAGGGGGTCTACTCATGCTCATAGATATTAGTATTGATGAAGTCAAGTCAGCTATCCTCTCTACTCCGAATTATAAAGCATCAGGTCCGGATGGTATTCCAATTGAATTTTACAAAGCATTAATTCCATCAAGTAATGATTCTAATAATGCTACAGATAATAATTCTTCCGGTAATACTACTTCAGATAATGATGCTTATGGTTTAAATTTTATTCTTAAATTATTCAACCGTATTTGGGATGGAGATTTCCCCAACTCATTGCCCTCTTAGGAATGTGCCTTCATTTATTTAATAAATGTAATTTCTCAAGGGGGTCTACTCATGCTCATGGTACTGAGAGAGTAGAAAGAATTAAATCCAAGCATTGCGCAATGGATGCTTGGTTAGTCTTCAAGGGAAAATTATTAGGACTAAGCTCATGGTACTGAGCGATTAAAAAACATTTTATTCATCAAATTTAAGTATTTGATGAATAAGTGAATGTTTGATTTTTCAGGTAAGTTTGTATAGTATTTAATTAGAAGAGTAATACATTTTGTTGCTGTATTTTTTCTTTTATTCATGTATTCATGTAGTACTACTCTTCTCTTGTAAGAATCCAATGTAGTCAACTTTAGCATTTGCATTGTACTTTTATATTCATGTAGCTATTGTTGTATTGTTTCTTGTAAGAGACTGATTCACTCTACATCATGTAAAAATACTATTCACAAGCTTTCTGGTGTCGACATTCTTGATTCAAATTTTTTACCAATTTAAATATTTAATGAAAAGTAAAGTCAAACAAGTTTAGTGTCAAAAAGCGATTCGAATTTACTAACAACAAACCAAAACTATAATTTTTAAAGAAAATTTACAACTAGAATTCAAAAAAAAGAAACTTTAAACAAAGCATCGTAACAATTTTTGTACTATCCAGTACTTTTAAGAAGAGAGAGAGAGACAGATTTTTTTTCCATATACGTTATATTTATAATTTTTATTAGTATTTATTTTATATTCAATATTTTTAATTAGAATTTATTATCATGTCAGTCCTTTATATTAAAGACAAGAATTATATCAGACGTGGTACCCGGTCTTATGGTATCCCCTTAGATGATATTCGCTCCTTCTTTATCCGTGGTATTCGATCATGGTCAGTAAATATGCTATGGGAAAAACTCGAGGTTATTCTAGAAGATAAATTTAATTCAGTTATTAGTGTTAAATATTTTCAAACTTTCAATGATCACTTTTTCTTAGTCAAGGTTCATGGTTCATCAAAAGATTGTATTAAAATCTTACACATGTTAAAGAAGAAACTTTCAGTTACCTCAATTTCCTTTTCAGCTCGTAGTAGAAGGAATCACAAATACACTTTTTCCACTCTCAAACGTAAAATTTTAGTTTCTAATAAACATCAACATTCTATTCAACAATCATTTCAACAATCAGTTCAACAATCAGTTCAACAATCTCATCAACAATCCGATCTTCAACAAGATCTTCAACAGGATCTTCAACAAGTTTCCCATCATGAAAATATTCCAGATCTACAGCAAACACAATTTCAATCTCAACATTCAACAATTAATTCTAATAGCTCTATCAACTCTGATAACAGTTCAATAGTTGATAGTTCTTCAGTTTCACAGCCATCTAGTAATAGTTCTACTTATTCCTCTGATGCATCATCCATTAATAACGATGACTTTAATAATAATAATAATAATAGCAACGATTCTTCCTCATCCAACAAGCCTGATAACTTTTCTTTTTGTCTTAGTTGGAACACCAATGGGTGGAATCACGAAAAGAGAGATAGTATTAGCTATTTCACAGCTATTTTCAAACCATTATTCTTATGTTTCCAAGAAACTGGTAATGGTTCTGGATCGAATACAGATTATCCTTGTCGTGTTACTTTGCGAAACTATAGACACTTTTTCAAGAAAGCTGACGAATCAGTTCCGGGAATGAGAGGTTTATATTTAGGTTTTCACAATTCATGTCAAGCCTCACTTGAAAACTTCTCTGGAAAGTATATTATTTCTATTTATACTTTTAGTCTCTGGAATAGATTCAAATGCTCGATTGGAAATGTTTATATGCCTCATAGTCATCACAACATCTATGTTGATCATGCAAAGTTAGAAGTTCGCTTGTGGTTACAAACTCATTCATCCCATCCATCGATTCTTGTTGGTGATTTTAATATGTCTAAAGTAAAATTATCCAACTGGTTATCAACTAATGGATTAGGAGATTGGGAAATTCTTCCGCTTAGAGGGTCTACTATCTCTTGGACTCGAGGTGAACAATCTTCCGACATTGACCATGCTCTTATCAATTCGAAGATGAAAGATCTTATTCACTCAGGATCATTTATAAATAATTTTTATCCTGTATCAGACCATAAGCCACTTCTTATTAATGGTAAAATTATTCCTATGGAAGATTTTTCTAATGACTTTAACGTTCCTAAGAAAATTCTGAAATGGAATAGATTAAAATGTATTGAGGAAAAGGAATCTATTCTCAGTCATAATAAATTCCAAATACTTTCAGCAAAATCCAGCGATCCTAATGTTTCTACAGATGAACTTTCCAAAGAGTTTACTTCAACTGCTTTTTCAATTGCAGACGAGCTCAGTATTACTTCAGCAAATAATGTTATAAAGTCTTCATTTCATATTTCACAACAAATTTTTAATCTCCAAAAAATCAAAATGAAGTTGTATAAGAGATTTAAAAAAGAAAGAATTTATGATATAGATGAATTTATTAAAAGAATTAAAATCTACCGTAAGCTCATTGATTACATCCACAAAAGATGTAATGAATTTAGGAAGCAAGAATATCTTCATTGGATTAAAACAGGATGTGAGTATATGAAGAGTCATAATCCTAAGAAGGCCTGGAAATGGATCAAGAAAACTGCAAAAATTGGAAAAGATTCTTTCTTTATTGCTCAACCAATTAAAAATAAAAATGGAGAATTAGTTGTTGCTACGGAAGAACAACTAGATGTGTGGCATGATCATTTCGAAAATCTTGCATCAGATCCAAGTGGCGTAAGTCTTGATTTGGAGCATTGGTATGAAGAACCAACGAATAAACGTTTTTCACTCCCTATGCTTGATGAATGGGATATCAACCAAGATATTAGTATTGATGAAGTCAAGTCAGCTATCCTCTCTACTCCGAATTATAAAGCATCAGGTCCGGATGGTATTCCAATTGAATTTTACAAAGCATTAATTCCATCAAGTAATGATTCTAATAATGCTACAGATAATAATTCTTCCGGTAATACCACTTCAGATAATGATGCTTATGGTTTAAATTTTATTCTTAAATTATACAACCGTATTTGGGATGGAGACTTCCCCAACTCATGGAATGAATCCAGTATTGTTTCTATTCCTAAGAAGGGGAGAAT